>JAJAGP010000048.1:525025-759771 GCA_025084515.1 Ancistrus triradiatus | reverse complement strand
GTGTGTGTGTGTGTGTGTGTGTGTGTGTGTGTGTGTGTGTGTGTGTGTGTGTGTGTGTGTGTGTGTGATGTCCTGGGAGACGGCAGATAAACACACCGTTACTTTAGGCGGGTTCATCCAGTGGTGCTGGAGGACGCTGCTGGCCGTCATGTTCTCAGGAAGAAGAACCACATCACTGTTCATATCTCTACAGGAAAGTTCACACTCAGCTCCTGTGAGACGGAAATGAGAATGAAGTGAGGCAGAAATAAGACCAGATTCAGTAACATTATGACACTATATAGACAAAAGTATTGGGACATCTCCACGTCCCATTCTAAATCCATAGGCATTGATATGGAGTTGGTCCCCTTTTCTACTCTAAGAGCTTCCACACTTCTGTGAAGGCTTTCTACAAGATTTTGGACTGTGACTGTTGGGATTCATCCAGAAGAGAGGTCAGACTGTTCAACCCGACCACAACTTTGTGGAACAGAAAATGTCCTTCCCGAAACTGTTCCCACAAAGTTGGAAGCGTACGATTGTTCCAAAATATCTTGGTGATGCTGAAGCATTAAGATTTGCATTAAGATTTCCATTCACTGGAACTAAGAGGATCTAAGGGGGCTTTTTCTGGGATTTTGGACAGAATCGGTGGATTTGAAGTTGGTCTATGATTGGATATCACACGGGGATCAAGACTGGGTTTTTTGATCAGTGGTTTGATAACAGCAGACTTAGAGGATTTGGGTTCATGAAATACAGCCCCATTACATTATCCCTCCACCAAACTTTGCAGTACTCCAACGTTCTCCTGGCATCACCAATCCAAGACTCAGCTAGATAGAGAAGCGTATTTCACCACTCCACAGAACACACTTAAACTTTAACATTCACCACTTTCTTTCTTTCTTAATAGTCTCTTTAGCTTTCCTTTCTTTATTCTTTCTTTGTATTCTCTTTAGCCTTCCTTCCTTCCTTTCTTTCTTTGTCCTTCTGCCTTTCTTTCTTTTTTCTTTCATCTTTTCTTTTCTCTTTAGCATTCATTCATTTGTTCATTCATTTCTTTCTTTGTATTCTCTTTAGCCTTTCTTTCCTTTATTCTTTATTCATTCTTTCTTTCTTTGTATTTGCTTTAGCCTTTCTTCTTTGTTTTTCGTTCTTTCTTTGTTTCTTTCCATCTCTCTTATTTCTTTCGTCCTTTCTTTTCTCTGCATTCATTTCTTTTTCTTTTTTCTTTCTTTCGTCATTCATAGCTTTCTTTCATTTCTTTCTTTCTTTCTTTCTTCCTTTCTCTTTAGCATTCATTTTTCTTTCTTTCTTAGTATTCCCTTTAGCCTTTCTTTCCTCCTTTCATTTCTCTTTAGCATTTCTTTCTTTCTTTCTTTCTCGGTATTCCCTTTAGCCTTTCTCTCTTCCTTCCTTCTCCAGAGTACAATATTGCCATGCTTTACACCACTCCATTGTTTCTTGGTGACTGGTTAAACCCATGCAGCATGAAACTCCAGGTACCCCCAGTTTTAGTGCTGATGTTAATCTTCCAGAGAAGGTTTGGAAATCTGCAGTTATTGGGTACAGCAGTAAGAAAGCAGTAAGAAAATAACCGAGAACTTTGTCGAGAATTGCAAAAGAACATTCTTAGGAACTTCTTAGTGTTTGTCTTAAGAAAGCTTTTGTGAATCCAGCTCCAGATGTCTAAGGTTTAAACTTAATTTCAAAAGAGGTGCGTACACTTTGGCACATGATGTGTGAGTCATGACCCCTGAGAAGAGGAGAGCCACAGCTCCAGGACTTTTCATCCCTTGAACCCTCACCTATGGCGTGTCCTTTCCTGCAGCTGAGGCGGATGTTGGGGTGCAGGTTCCGGGGCAGAGCACAGTGGCCTTTCAGCTGAGGACAAACACGGAAAGTTCCGGTCCAGTTCCCGTCCTTCCTGCACCGGATAACGTTGGAGTTCGGACCCTGTGGGACCAAAGCAAAGAGGAGTGAGTTGGAGTGACACCGGAGTGTCGTACCTTCTAATGAACACAGGAAGAGTGAGAGAACGTTCTCGGTGCGTGTGATGTGCACACGAAAACACTCAGGAGTACATCTGGAGGGAACGCTTGATTATGTTTGTGCCATGCTGCAAATTCCGCCATGAGGTCATCCGACATCAAAGGGGTGTTGCTGGCAAGGTCAACCAACCAACAGACTGTTCTCGCTCTGTGTGTGTGTGTGTGTGTGTGTGTGTGTGTGTGTGTGTGTGTGTGTGTGTGTGTGTGTTTGGTTAGAACATTTACTCAATACATCATGTTTCTGTTCCAGGTTCTGAAACCAGAGCTTCTCACTCTGTTCGTTTAAATTAAACCAGATGGACAAACGCAAAGACGGACGGATGGACGGACAGAGGAAACCAGGCAAGAGATAAATTCAACAAGTACATGCTTTTAAATGAGGCTGCTTTCTGCCAAAAACAGCAGACCAGCGTCTAGGTAAACTCATAAAATATTAGAGCAAAACCTCCGGAGCAGTTTATAATCAGATGCTTTTCCTTTTCATGCAACTGTACCATAAATACGTCTGCTGTTCCAACAAGAGGAAAATATTTGTCGACCTGTTTTTCACAACACAAACGAGACAAGAACGAAATAAAAAAACACTTGAACATGAAAACGTATTACACTTCTCATGAACGCACGAATTAAAACTAAACAATAACCCCAGAAGTTGAATCTGTTCACCTGGACATAAGGTTTTGTGGGAGAAACGTTTCGTCACTCATCTAAGTGACTTCTTCAGTCTCAGCAGTTGGAAAACTTCCCCAATCTTATATACAGCACCTTTGCATAACGACTGGTACCAGCACCATTGCATAACAGTGGGACCGGTGATCAGTTTAATATGCAGATTACCATAACCATTAACGACAATGGCCACGTGTGCCATTCACACATGATTGGGGAAGGTGCTGCGATGGCTCCGTTGTAAGATGGTGAGAGGTGTACTCTGAGGCCCCCTCCTCGGTTCAGGGATGGACGTTCCCTTTTTACAAAAATGGCTTCTTTTACTTCGCGTTCAAACCATCGTTCCTTCCTCTTCAGGTCTTCATCCTTGAAGGAGTGGCCACTGGCCTGTAGGTGGGTGTAAACCGCAGAGTCCTCTGACTGATGAGGTAGCTCTTCTATGTTGTGCCATCCATTTCGCCAGTGGCTGTTTGGTTTCCTCGATGTACAATTCCTGACAATCCTCCCAGCACTTAACAGCATACACTACATTACTCTGTTTGTGCTGGGGGACCCGATCCTTGGGGTGGACCAGTTTCTGGACGTGTTTTGGGGTTTGAAAGCCACCGAGACGCTGTGTTTGGAAAATATGCGTCTCAATTGTTCCGATGTTCCTGCCACATATGGAATCACCACTGGTTTACGCTTAGACTGCGGTTGTTGTTCTCCTCTCGTCGATCTGCTGGAGCACTGTTTGGGCGTCTTACCGGCTTTGACAAAGGCCCAGTTCGGATAACCACATTTGCCCAGGGCCTGCTTAATGTGAGATTTCTCTCCATCCTTGGCCGCTGTGTCAGTGGGGCGCTGTCTGCTTGGTGGTACAGGGTCCTGATGACATAGTTTGTGCCTCCAGTGGATGATGAGAGTCAAAAACTTATACTGATCCGATGTGTTGCTTATGTAAACATCGACGTTCAATCGTTCCCCCATCCCAATAACAAACTACAATCCAAGAACTCTGCACCTGCGTTCGTACACATCTCCTAGCCACACTGTTCTTAATGTGTTTTGGTACATCCCACGCACTTTATTTGGTTTTGTGTCTGTATCGCACTCCTACCCTTCTCCCGGTAGTTTCCTGAGAATTCATTTTAACCCAGTGTCATCAACAATATGAAACCAACATCTGAACCCGAACTAAACAATAAAGTCTCAAATCTTTTTTCACATTTGACTTCATCAGATACTGTAGCGTGCTTCTCACTCGATGCACTTCCGATTTCAGTCTGCATCTTCCTTTAGGTAGATTCCCACAGCCCCGCCCAGGTTCCGTTTCATAAAATACGCTCTAAAGATCCTCATCAAAGTCTGCTCTTTGGAGACGTCAACAAAGAGGCCACAGGGGGCACGTGGATGTAAATGACCTGCGTTTGAAGTCCATTGCTCCGTAATGTACAGACCTAATAAAGTTTCCTGTTTCAGTAATGTGGACGTCCCCAGGGTCAGAGAGAGAAATGCGTTTAAGGGGCGGGAGACGGTCTCGGGGTAGAATGGGGAGAAGGATGTGATAGTTGCCTGATAACATTATCTAATCACAGTTACACATTTTAGCCATACGTGACCACTCTTAATTTAACTGGTTGTAGTTTGATGTTTCTGTGTAGTTTTTAGTTGTTTAATGTCGTCGGCGTACGGCGCAAAACCGGTTATCGTTAGTTTACTGCCTCTTAGTTTGGTTCTGCTCTTCTAAAAGGTTAGTGACTGATGAAAAAAACCTGATCTGCATAGCTTTGTTTTAAATAACAGATTAACCAAGTATGTACAAACGCCATGTTTCATTTCACAAACTAATTAAGTCTTAGGAAACTGTCAGGTGTTCATATTAAACAGATGCAAATGGATTTGAAGAAAAATGCCGCTTTTTCTCCTCTATTCTCCCCCTCGTTCCTCCCTTCTACCCTTTGGCCTATTTCCCTGGACTACCCTATCTTCCTTTGTTTTGACTTATCCTTGCCTCCTTCTCACTCCCCTCTTTATTCCCTTACCTCCTCTCCTCTTTCTCTCTCCTCCTTCCCATGTCCTTCATCCCATTCCACTCCATGTTACACGAGCCTCTTATCTCCCTCTCACCAACGCTGTAATTTTACACTCTACTTCATTCTTCTCCTACTTTCGTTCCCCTATTTTCCCCCTTACTCACAAATCCTCTACCCTCAAGAAAAAAAGTGGCCATAGTAAGTGCCTCTAAAAAATAATACAAACCTTTAAAAGCGCTTGACTGGACTGAGGCCTAATATTTTTAAACTATTGTTTAGCCTAAAACTAGACACACTTAATTAATCAATGACTAAAATGTGATAAAATGCATATAATACGAGACAAAGCACGACTAAAACTTAAATCTACTTTAAACTAAACTGAACCCAATCTCTCTGAGTGCAAGAATTCACATCGTTTTACCCTCTTGTGACAGGATCTTCCACAGTTAGGAGGTTGTATAGTTTCGTTTCCCAAACTTGATCTACTCTATTCTTGCTTGAGTGTGAATTATGTACCTTCTGCTTCTTTTCAATCCAGTTAGTTTAAACCTTTGTAAAGAGATCCTCAGATTCCTGGAAACATGGATCAGTGTTCACTGGTCCAAAACATTAAAAATGGGACTGTCAGTCTGACACCTAAGTCACCCAGAAAGGGTCAACACAAGCAGAAGCTACCAACGAAACTCTGGTTTCTGCCCTTTACGTCTCTCCCAGCCTCATTATTCGAAGGGCTCATCACCCACAGAACTGCAACGCCTCTGACGCAATTAGCTGCGCCCCCCCCCCCCCCCCCAAAAAAAGCCCTTTCACTGTTTGACAAGTGGTGGTCTATGAGGTTAAGCTTGGCCTCGGCGAGCTCCTGCAGATCTTCTACGTACGACTATTACGTTAACGGCGTTTACAGCTTCAAATGGAGGCCAGATTTCCGACTTCTTTCATTCGATCGCTACTCTGAATGAAAATTCGGTCACGCTTATGAAAACACGCTCGGCATTCCATCTGGATCTCATACGCAAAATAAACCACCGTTGATCAAAAACACTTGTTTACATCTTCTTTTCGTGGCACAGAACCTTATAGACAACTGGGCCTGGTTGGAATTAGATCCTGCACAGCCCAGAGCAGAAGATGGCCTTCTCAAGGGCATTCCATGCTAGCAGAGCCTGTAATTAATTTAAGGGAACTGAACGCCATATTCAGGAAGGCCTGCTGTGGAAACGGAAGCAAGAAAGGAGAAAGACGGACCTGTTTGCAGGGGGCAGGTGCCTTCGCTGTGGTGTTGATGGAGTGGCATTGCAGCCAGCACATGCTGTCGAACCGGAAACCGTCCGTGCAGTGGTACATGCCATGGAAGACCGGTGGCGGAGCTGGACACATCACTGGCTCGCAGGAACCCTGCAACCACCGGCCGTCCTCGGTACACTGCAGCTTAAACGCTCGTCTGCAGAAAAGGAAACAGCTGTCATTCAAGATCAGTTTCAAACCCAGACTGGACAAATCACATGCTAAAGATAGTTAAACTCTCCAAGGTTGGACAGGTCGGTACCTCTTGGGCTTGTTGGCCGCGTGGAAGCCAGGTTTGCACTTGTACTTGCAGAGGGATCCGACTTTCAGACCGGTCTCGTTGCACCGTTTGGTCTGCAGAACAGCGTTGGCGATGGCAGGTGGAGCGGGACATCGTAACTCACACAAGGCCTCAGGGAACGACCACAAACCATCCTCCATACAGGTTAGCGTGTTATTAGTTCCTACAGCGCAAAAAAAGATATATAATTATACAAACAGTATACATTTTCAGCTTCAGTATACATTGAGTTTTTAGTTTTGTTGGCGTTTCTCACCCACGAGCTGAGCGGGTTCCCTACAATCAAAGCTACACTTCTTGCCATAGGTGGTACCCTCAGGGAAGTGGAAGTTGGCGGGGTGGACGTGGTACTTGTCTGGAAGGCCACAGTCCACAGGCTCACAGGACACCTGCTTGTTCCACTTGCCGTCTGTACAGGTAATGGTCACTGTGGATCCCGACTGTGGGACAGACATGGAAAAAGATTAATTTTTAAAGTTTGAGGGAACTGGGCATACACGGTGGTGATGGTCACCAAGGACCCTGACACGGATCATTACAACACGGTCATCTAGAGCACGTGACTGTGTATAGCAACCCTGAGTCAATGGCTCTGAATCTGTTTTTATTCTTTGTACTGAGAAAGTTTACAGCTCTACCGGCACAGTGTGTTTGTAGCATAGCATTTAGATGAGTCCCTTCATCTCAGCTTCATCTTTTGCTGTAGTATATCTTTTACAACTTTTTAGAGCCTTTTCCCTCTTTCCTTTTCTTGGACTTTTTCAGTCTAGAATCCATTAGTAGGTAGTGGATTGGGTGCAAGTCAGCTGAGACCCTCATACTGAGCTTCTGAGTAGCCAAGTTGGAGCATTTAGACCTCGATGAAGATCCATTAATCACTCACGAAGAGTTTTATGTTAGTGAGAGCTGTGGTAGGTGTAGGGTTGGGTATCGTTTGCATTTTAGCGATTCTGATGTTTAGGTATAGAGAATATCTATTTTTTTCTTCATTTTTACATTTTTTCTTCCCATTTAAACCGATAAGTAAAAATCTAAACATAGTTTAATGCACTAAAACAATGACCTAGGAAAACCAAACTTCTCTCAGATACTACTGTTCATAAGTAATTCCCACTGCTGAAATGATGAACCTATGATCCAAAAAGAAAGGAATCATTTATACGTTAAGCTTTTTACTTTAAGTGGGTTTAAATGGGAATAAGAAAGCTTAACATAAAAATAATTCCTTTCCCTTTAGATCATCCATCTTCAACTAATGTTCTGGAGGACTGTATCAAAACAAAACTATATGATGATGAACGTGATTACATGACGCCACGGTCCTGGCAGATAGGTGGTTCCTTAATACAGATTTTTGCTCTAATTTCTTTAATGGAAACCCGGTTCATGGAACTGGGTTTTGATATCCAACTCTAGGTAGATCCAGAGTCTATCCTGGAACCCCTGGTTGGAAATAAACCCTGGACAAGGCAAGACAACACTCGCTTAGAGCCAGTGCACTTACTGACAGGTGGAATGGAGGCTCTTGTGCACAGAATGAGCCCTTAAGCATGGTCCTTAACCCTAAATTGGTTGAACTTGACCTTGTAAGCATATATAAATTGCAAGTTGCTCTAGATAAATCCATCTGCTAAATGTAAATGGATGGACCCATATTGACTCTCCTAAAGGCAAGGATTAAACCACATCTTGATGAAAACATCAGCAGTGCCACCTTATACATCTTCTGCTTGGGATTTATCATCATAACGTCATAGAAGGACTTTAGTAGACATGTTCCATTTAGGGAAGAAAAACACAAATGAGGTCGCTGATCGTAACGAAAGCATTACATTTGTACAGCGGTACATTTTTGTTTGATATCTGCTACATCTGGCGATGATGCCAGCTCACATTCCCATCCAAACTCCAGACACGACGCAGTGTTTTGATCGAAACAGGTCAGCGTGTGGTTTAGATATCATGGAGAAGGAATGTTGGCTTCCGTTGCTCCACTGAAATGCTGATATTCGAAAAATGCCCCGAACATCTGGTTACAAAGCAAAAATCATCTCAGGAGGCCTTCATTCTTAACCTGGATTTTCTTTATTTATGCCTTTTCTTACGTCTTTGCCGTATGGTTATGCCATTTTAAAACATCCATATCTTTAGCGTTCGTTATTTCACTTCAATGAGAAACACCTGGATTTAAGCCTTTTGAGTCGTGGATTTTTGGTGGAAAACTCACTCTCAGAACACATTTATCCTTCACCTGCAACATAAGGCCATGTCCAGTATGCGAAATGCAGTTAAAAATAAATGCAGTGTTTCTTACATTTACTTGTTGTGATGGGGGAAACTTGGGCTAGAAATGATGTGATTTCAAACAGGTGATTATAATCATGATTTGGTACAAAAACAGCATCCACAAAAGCCTGAGCCTTTGAGAAGTAAAGATGGGCAGAAGATTTCCAATTTTTCACCAAATGTTTAAGAAAATGATTGAAATGTTTAAAAACAATGTTCCTCAAAGAAAGATTGAAAGGGATTTCCATATTTCTCCATCTACAGTCCATAACATCATAAAATGATTCCAGGAATCTGGAGAAATTTCCTAAGAAGCCTAAACTGAAGAGGGGTGATCTCCAATCCCTCAGACAGCACTGCATCAAGAACCATCATTCATTAATAGCTGATAGAACCACATGGACAAGGGATTACTTTATTAAACCTTTATCAAGCTCTACAATACAGAGTTACATTCACAAATACCACGTAAAACGTTACTGTGCTAAACAGAAGCCTTATGTTATAACCATGTCCAGAAGCAGTGTTTTAGGTCAGGTGAAAGTTGTGGACACCTACAAATGCATCTACTCGATCCATTATGACCGTTCTCTAGAAGAACATCTGGAGTTCTGGAACAGAAAGACAGAAAGTGTTCTGCACATGCTTCTCCACAGCTGGGACACATAGACAGTCGCTGACGACCTCACCCGAGGTGCCAACTGTTTTGTTTTTTTTGACATTTCTTACATCATATTAGAAACCAGAGAAGGTCTGGTAGAACTCCAGATTCTGTCATCATGAGGGAGAGCAGACTCTTCTTTGGTCACTTAAAAAGTCGAAGCTCTGAGTAGGTTCATTTGAGGGCGTGCAATGGATGTAGAATGGGAAAATGGCCGAGACGTTATCCCCAAACTAGTTGGACATGCTCCACTGAGGAATTCCCGACCAGGAGGTGAGCCCAGAGCAGAGGAATTAGGTCTGTCTTAGATTTCTCACCATTCAGTCCAATTTACTGGGGATTACTGGAGTGCTGACCACATTAACCAGTCCAAGACTCCTTTTGATTGACGGTTGGTTTTAACTCCAGTCAGAAAGTGAGTTTTCCAACATCTGCTGGATGTTCTGGTTAAAGTTCAAAGATCCAGGTTAAGTTCTAACATCCAGGTTATCCAGCATCGCCCTTGTATGTGCACTCATGTTGCAGCTTAGAGCTCATCAACCCTCATTTACCCCATCCAATGGAATAAAGCCCACATTGGACCACAAATCTTGGTGGGGGCTCGTTTTAAAGAAGAGCAGAAACACAAAAGTGTAAATAATGTCTGTCCAATCAACGGCTTTAACGGCTGAAGCCTTAAAATTATAATAAATGATAACTTCGGACTTTTTGGCCATAAACAGGGAATCAACTGAGGATAAATGAGCAGAGTTTAAGAGCTGAAGTCACATATTCACTTAGGTTTGCTTATTTTAAGCGACTATGGGCTTATTTTCTATAAAGTCGCTTATAAATATCAGTTGCTGCCGGCTGTAGGTTTCTTGGGGTTTGTTTCTAAAGTGTACTTGCTTATTTGTCCTCCCTGATCCCATTTGTTTTGCTCAACCTCTAAAGTTAAAACTGATCAAATGGTCGCTCTCCCATTGTACTAGGTTGCCTGTATTGGGTTGGTTTTTTAGCCAATATGCTTCTTTTGGGCTCAGACCTATCTGCTCATTTCTGTTGTAGGATCTGGCAACCCTAGTGTGTTTTTGTGCAAGTCCTCACATGCTTTCTAGCTCCCGTTTGTCCTAGATACTTTTTTGTGCAAGTTCCTCATGTTCATGTGTTTGACTTTCCTCTACTTACTTGTATCAAGCTGTAAATAGTGTTTGTATGTACCTGTCCTATTGTCAGTAGTACTCCTTTGTTACCTGCATATTCTCTTCAACCTATAACTGTATAAACTGGTTCACATTCACTCGCGGAGTCTCTGGTTCATTGGGCTGATCTTCTGTGTTGTTCCTAAAACTGTTTATCAATTTAAAAGTATCAGGTCCATCATACCATCCTCTTAAGTGTTATGCCTCCAACTGATGTAGACTCCACCGTGCCTGTTCAATTAAAATCGCGTAATTCACGCCAAATCCTGGTTGTAAATTATTATTAACAGCACAGCGATGCTCACAAAAGACCTCAGACAGCTTGCTTTTATGTGCCGCGGGCTCTGAGCTCCACTAAGCAAAACATCTCATGTCCATTAGCGAATCAAAGCTCGAGACCGAATATAGTTTCAGTCAGAGAACAATATAAATAAATCCGATAACCTCAGCGCGGTGACGGCGTCCAAGAAGCAAATCAAAGGGAGCGCATAATCAGAAACGCACACATTAATCATTGTTTTCATCACTTATAAAAGGCTGCATATTTTTGTATTGACAAAGGACTGTTTTTTGAGAGGGATTTTTTTTTACGTTTTGCAGTAACCGATAACAGCCTTCCAAGCTTTTATGGTGGCCGTGGCGGCAAGCGAGTGAGCGAGCGTCCTGACAGGGATGGAGGCTGAAACGTTGCAGAGGCCGAATGTCTTAAATTAAAGATGCATTTCTTAGCGTTTCCTGCTCTCTCGGTTTGTTTGAAAGAAGGGAAGATGGAAAGCACTTTATCTGATGTTTAGGTAAATCCTCAAACTACCTCAGAACTCTTTCATCATCCTGCTTATGTCAAACCCTGCCAGGGGAGACGGACGAGCCCGGCGCTGCACCCCCGACACTCACGATCAGGAAATCGGTCACGCCAAATCAAATAAGCGGGGCTGTTTAGGGATCAGCCGATCAAATCTTCTAGAATGATCAAAAACGTAGGGTGATATGTTAATCCTTAACTGCACAAGACATTATTTTAAAGTCTGAACCCACTGGTGAAAATGCTTTTTGAATTTTAATGCAATGGTTGTTACAAATCGTAATCAGAATTGCTATGTTGGTAAGTTCTGCACTCAAGCTTGGCTTTCTGTCTTCAAATGCCCCGGCAGGTGACTGTGAAGGTTTTTGGTCGTCAAGTAGTCATTGCAAAGCTCTGAGGTGTCTTTGGGTTGTTCTCCCCATCACCGAGCGACCGCTGTTGGACCCTTGAGAAAGGCCCTGCTGGAATTCTTGCGTCCGTCCTGATTGTATAAGGGTTCACAAACTATTTCACACAACTCTCCATGGATTCTTATCTGCCTGACCCATCAACTATCTGTTTCCTGCAGGTTTCCCGCTTTCCACTGAGCCTCTGCAGCCCACCGCTGTCAAAACAACTTTAGTGCACCTAATGGAAGAGCGTTATGCACCGAACCCTTGTAAAAGAAACAGACGCAGGTAAAGTGTGTGTGTGTGTGTGTGTGTGTGTGTGTGTACACATACAAACAAACCCATAACGAAACATGCATAAAACACCAGGAGACTGTCAGTTAATATCCGGCAGCACTGAGAACAAGTTAAGGGAAAAAGTGACCACGTTAAAACAACATGCTTGTGAGAAAGGTGTTTCCTCTTCTTTAAAAAGGAACAACATTTTAAAAAGGAGCTATTTACAGTTGGTTTCTCCTCCTCTCCACTGGATAGTGTGTCTAATTCGAGCCAGACATCACATCTACAGCGTAGGGTATCTAGGAAACAACAAGCACGGCTCACCACAAAGCCGAGGTTTATGCTATCTGCTCTCCTCTTGTTTAAACGCGCTGAGATAAAACAGATAACACTGACATTTCCTGACGTCGTTCTGCCTCAGAGGGGCCAAGACTACTACTGAGGAACAGGCCAATCAGAATGGCTTTAGAATCTGAATGAGGATTCGGTCATGTGGAATTAACGCACAGCCAATTGGAAACCGATCTGGATTTAACGTGGATATGGGCTACGCTACGCACAATCACGCCATTTTAACCCCATGTACCCAGGTCAGGAGTGGCCTGGGGTCCCTGTTGCAGCACTGGGGCATGATCCCTAAATATCTTGTTACGATGGCATCTTAGACCGATGTGCCACTCGAGATAAATAATACTGACTTTCCATACAAGCTTAAGCTTGCAGCAGGCTGGCACCACAGGGTGCAAGATTGGAAACAAGTCCCGGACAGGGTGCCTGTCAGAGGTGGTACAGTACAAACTTGACTTGATTATTTCTGCAACTAAAGGCCTTTTCATATCGAGTCCGAAAAAACACATGTCAAGTTAACGCGTATGTTAACGCCTCCTTCACACCAAGTCCGAAACTGACAGACTGCATAACACTTATAATCGGAGCCTGTTCTCATTTCTGTGTTGTTCGGATGCGTTATAATCAGGCTGACCAATCAGAGCTCGGTTGTCGGGCAGAACAGCTCATCAAGAGCTTACAGGACGAGCAACACGCGGACTCAAAAAACATGGATATTAAAGAAAAGATCTGGTGGAATAGAACTGAAAGGCTGGAGAATGATGGAGATAAAGCTCACAGTGACTGGATGGAAGCGTTTATTTATCTAAGTGCATTCTGATCTGTTCAAGATCACAAAAGAACACAAACTAGAGCTTCCTGCACTAAGCTTTGCTCGACGATGTGAAAGAGACACGGCGAAATCTCCGTGACACATTAAGAAAAGGGAAATTAAAGAAAGTGAGAGTGTGTAGAGAAAAAAAACATGGCGCACTCGATGTGAAGGTCCCACTATCTGCTTTTTTCGGTGTGAAAAGGCCTTTAACCCTTTTTACTTTTCCTTATGACATTTCAAAAGACATAACTGCACTTTTTACCTACCACATTTTCAAACCAGGCTTGTTACTTTAGCTTTTATGAATCGATTTATTGATCTGTTTTATCCATCAATTTATTTTATTGTTCCACTGGATGCACTGGAACTGACACAGCCGCCGTTGTTCTGCCTGTTGCTTCAAGATTTTTGAAGGAGCTCTTGCAGAGCAGGTACGCCTCCACAGGCATTTTTATGATACATCCATGATATTAGATTATACAGATGACTTAATTTTGGATAATAGCTACTGCAACAACAGAAGCGCCGAGTACTGAAAGTATAAAACTTATAAAATCCTACAAAGACTTTTTAATGTTCAGCAACACTTTAGACTGTTTTTATTAATCAGACACTCAAGGTTTATCCATGTCCCTGGGACGCTGCATGACATTTCTGTACTTGGTGTAAGAGGTAGATTAAAAACTATATCATATTTCTAAAGGTTTTGCATTAGAATTTTTACATTAAGTAGAAGAACTGGTGTAAAAAAAAAAAATTGCTGCAGTTTGTTTGACTAAAATGCAGCGAGAGTTTCAGAGAGTCGATGGCTTTTTAGAAAAACACTTATATTTTTCTTACATTTAGTAGTGCGTGCTTTTCTAACTCTACTTGAGTAAAACATATAAGCCATACTTGGCAGTCCTGTTACTTAATTAAAGATCTTGCTTGTGTACTTCTGCCGAGTCAATGAGGAAGCGATATCGTTGCTTTAATGCACCAAATAAGTCCGCGAACGGCCTGCCAAGTTCTCTGGACTCATTTCGAAACCTCTCTCACGTCACGAGCAGCGAAGCGGCGCAACATCTCCGTGACTCAAAGGGAGCCTCACGTCTGGTTGAAAGCTGCGGATAATTGATTATTTGCCGTATCAATGGCGAAGCAGGTCGAGTCCGAGTCCGACCCAGCGTCCGATCTGTTCGGCTCCAGGCCTGCTCGACACTCGCACGTCCAGGGGAAAGTGGTAGGAGCCAGTTTCCCACACCGGTTATCCATCAAACATCTGAGAGCAGCATTTACAAGGAGAAAACAAAAACAACGGTGTACCCACGCTCTCTTGTTCACACGCACACGCACACGCACACACGCACAAACAAGTGCAGGGAACAGATGGTTTCACCGATACGATGATCTCAAAGACTTCCTGGAAGGCCGTTTGATACAACTGGAGCACGTCTGCAATTCCCTAATGAAGCCCGGTGATGAGATGGAGCCTGACATGGCGATCCGCTTTCACTCTTTCCATACACATTTTTCCATACGGTCACAAAACTCCACTGTGTCCTCAGGTCCATCTTTAACTCTCCATCTGACCCGCACACGCCATCCCTGAATCATCTGGTGCAATCAGAGGCTTTCATGATGGATCTAAACTGTTCCAGCTCAACTAAACCTGTTTTAGTAAGCTTCCAGCGTCAAGCCGGGTGAGATCCTTCATCCCATCACTGAATCTCAAACCTCATACACCATTTATGTTTGCAGAAAGATGTACAACTAAGATGACCAGTGTCAGCTTGGCTGTGATGGGCTTTGAACCCTCAACCATCTGGCCGTGCCCACTACCTTAACTTCTACATCACTGCCCTTATCCAGAGCGACTTACAAGTGACCCAGGCCTTACAATTTAAAATCCTAAAGCGGCTCTGTGTATCATCTAAATAATGCTGGTATGCATTTTGTTTTACGTTATTTTATTCAATATTTACGTAGTTTATGTTTTTTTTGTACTATTACTACAGACTTAAGGCCTTTTCACACCGAGTATGATTTTTACGCACGGAAAAAAAACAGATGCCATTTTAAACCTAGTGTTACCTTCACACCAAGTGTGCTACGTTTTTTCATCTAAAGCTTTTTTAAACTCTGTCTGCTTTTTCTTTCTTTAATTTCCCTTCTCTTAATGTGTTGGAGATTTCCTGGTGTCTCTTTCACATCGTCAACTTAAAAAAACAAACGCCAGGAGCGAAGATTAGTGCAGGAAGCTCTAGTTTGTGTTTTTTGGGGGGCATGAACAGATTAGACAAGAAAACGGTTCCATCCAGTCACTGTGAGCTTTATCACCATCATACTCCAGCCTTTCAGGTCTATTCCACCAGATCTTTTCTTTAATATCCATGTTTAGAGTCAGCGTATCGCTCGTCCTATAAGCTCTGGATCAGCTGTTCTGCCTGACAACTGAGTTCTGATTGGTCAGCCTGATTTTAACTCTGACATTAGAACAGGCTCTGCTTAAAACAATTTACGCAGCATCGCAGTCTGTCAGTTTCGGACTCTGCATGAAGGATGGCCTTAAAATACATGCGTTCTTTATCAAAACTTGATGTGCATTTTTTATATAGGACTCAGTGTAAAAAGGTCTTTATTTGACTAGATACATTAGTTTCATTCTTACATTTATCATCTAAGCTGCCCAAGCTGGTCAGATTACTTTTTTGAGTCTTGGTCCTCCGTTGGTTTCTTCCTTATATGTTTAAGGATTTTCCTTGCCACTGTCATCCTAGGCTTGCTCAGTTTGGGATTAGATATTAGAAGGTAAGCTAAAATTGTAAAGCTGCTTTGAGACAATGCTCCATCGTATAAATCTGACTTGACTTGACAATCCAAGCAATTGTAAATTAAGAGCCTTGCTCAGGGACCCAGACTGTCAGGGGTGGGACTTGAAACCTAGACGTTCTTGTCCATATGGACGCATCTTAGGCGCTAGACCACAGCCGTCCCAGACAGTGACTCGGCAAATGGATATTGGGATTAAATTGGAGGGAAATTCAATTTAATACCAGAGGCTTGGTTGGCACAGAGTTCTAGGTTTGAATCCTTGTGATGAAACCTATTATAAGTGCAAAGCTTAATGCAGAAATGATTCCTTTCCTTTTGGATCACAGGTTCATCATTCCAGCAGTAGGGATTACTTATGATCAGTAGGGACTGAGTGAAGTCTGGTTTCCCGAAGTCATTGTTTTAACATTAAACCACGTTACGCTTTTTACTCATTATAGGTTTAAATGGGAAGAAAAAAGTCAACGGAAAAATGATTATGAAAGATGAAATACAGTCTGACCTCATCTCTCACCACCTGTGATGGAAGGACGGATTTCCTTCCATGCACTTTACCTAGAAAAGCCACCAACCCAACCTCTCACCTTCGCCAAGCTTAATATGTAACAAATGTCCTGCCAGTAATGAAATTCTACCCCGCTAAGCTGCCATGTTTCAGACTGTCAGTAGATGTCACTTTAGTCCAACTTTAAACCTGTAACGCCAGATGATGTACAGCTCCTGTCTGTCATCAAACAGTTCTATAAGGACGAGACTGGTCACTGGCTGAAATATGAATGGGACTGTAGTACAGAAGCCCCGCCCCGTCATTAGAAATAACCAATCGGCATACTAGTACGTGTCAGAGAGGGGGGGCGGCAAGTCTCGGCTCCTTTGTAGTGGCGGGACGCGCATGCATGGTGGCCAGAATAACTTTAATGTCATATTTTTCTGTGTTACTTGAACAAAACATCGCGAGTACGTTATATCATTTATGTCGGATTATACCAGCGATTTTAAATCTGCCTTTATTTCCCTCTCAGTTTCATCTCGCCAAGAATAACCACGGACAAGATAAGTTTAGACTGTACATAAGATATTCTTTATACCCAAACATCTGGCACATTTTTTTCAACATTTAGGAATCAAAACTTGGAACTGAGGAGCAGAACCGGAATGGATAAAATGCAACTACTCCTGTCATGAATAGCTGTCGATGCTGATGCGATGTTAAATAAACAAACCAAAGCAAAAACAAAGCCTTCCACCCACGTGGGGAGGGAAAGCCGGTTGGGGGATCATCCACCAGTGCTGCAACAGCAACCAATATGTTCTCTCTGGGCATAAACACCATTTTTTGGCTTTAAGCGTACGAGCACGGCTGGTGGGAACGTGGTGGAGCGTTCAGGACCTAAGCACTTCCACATGCAGCTCCCCAGATCATGTAAAAAACAGTCGAGGTGCTGCACTACAATGTTAATGACTGCTAAAGATGTGGGGGCTCCTGGAAATAAAATAAAAAAAAGGGATGCAGATCTGGAATGCAGAGCTCATTCAGTGTGTTTCAGGCCACGTTAATGAACTGTAGCTTGTTTCTAACACACCGTCTCTCTGCATCCACGTTTCACAGTTCGGTATGTGCGTGTACCTGGGTCTTGATGAGGTCATCGTCCCGGTGGATCTGCAGGACGTAGCCACTGTTGCATGTGACGGTGCAGCGAGCGCCGTTGTAGAACCCGCCGCTACATTTCAGGTCCGCGTTGCGGACCGTCAGCTCCTGGCAGTCGATGGCCTCACAGGAGTAATGAACACAACTGGAGGAAAGAGAAAGAGAGAAAGGAATAAAGGACATTAAAGAGATTCAGGATTAACTATGTAATGCAAAGATCGTCCACAATTAACGTACAATTCACGAAGGATACACCCAAGTAAGACAACAAATCCAGTATGATCTCTGGACTAAACGAAGTTCAGTAAGCTCACGTCAGAATTCCCACATTCCCAAAACGACCTAAGGAAACTCCAAATGGAGAATCCATCCACTTTTTCGGAAGATCCACGTGTTTTTGTACGTTCTCTGGGTTTAATCGTCTTGTCAATGGTTCGTTAAACATGCAGAAATGCGTCGTATTTCAGTTTGTTCCCCGCAGAGGTCATGTACATTTTTTCTTCCATCTAGAAAGTCAACAAACACGTCCTCCGATGGGGGGGGTTCCCAAACTTTTGTCCAAGACATCTGTTCGCTTTTTATTGCGAATGTGGAACTGATCAAATACACAAGCGGGCACGTTAAATACACAGCACAAGTGTTTTGTAAGACACAGAGAGACAGAGGGAGCGAAGGAAAGATACACAACCTAAAGGCCGTTACACAGAACATGACGTGAAAAAGAAAAATATTTGGTCAGGACTTCTTTCGCCTCAAAACTATACACACCAGACTTTTTATTGCGCCGTCTGGTTCAAATCTTTTTGCGTGGAGAAACCGGACAAGATGAACAAAATGTCTTCTTCAAGTGACGCTTGCGAGCAGGAAAGATGCAAAAGTCGATTTTAGGTGCATTTCAGTACAGACTTTTAAAAAAAAGAAAGTATCACAGAGAGTGTCTCATACAAGAGTGTGATAGTGTCATTACATGTAGGTCTATAGTTACACACCAAGTTTAAGCTTTACTCAAATATAGTTAATTATTAATAATACGTGTTATGTTACTAACATCGTCCTGAACCTGAACATTTTAGAAGTTGTAAAAAGGCTCTGCGTTTCCGAGGAGGAAAGGCAACAATGGAGGGAAAGAATCAAAGACGAAATAAATAAAACACCAGGTTTTCCTCAGTCCTGTGCCGAGTAGGAAAATACAGGAGCTGCATGAGAGGACACAGAAGCAGTACTGATTGATTGATGAGTTTTTGTCAGTAGTAAAAGTTTGCAAAAATCAAACAAAGGGCAAAAAAATAACGTAGTATTTTTGCCAGCCGAAAAATCGCATTTGGTGTTTAAGATACAGTCATTATGCGCAAGCTCGAGTTCATTTACTGTCGTCCATAGAAGTCATTCAGAGTTTTGTTTGCAGAGCAACGACCTTAAGAGTAAGAAAGATACAGTAGGGATGAAAGTCAGGGCGTTTTCACACTTGGACCGCTGAGTCACGGTTTCTTTTGCATATTTGAACACATCAAACAAACTCAGTCCACTCTAACTGAATGACACTCGGCTCGGTTCATTTTTTACTTCAGGTCTGAGTTTGTTTGTGGTTCGTTTTGTGGTCCGCTTCAGTCGTGCATTGTGAAAGCAAAATGGTCCTTTGCATTTTGTTGGCAGTACGGCAGCTGAGGTTGGATATACAAAGCTGTTAACAGCTGTCCTGCACACGATATGACTCTCCAAACATTATTGATGTTCTCGGTGGACGAGTTCTACCCGTTTTGGGTATAATCACCAGTTCGAAAAGCCTAAATGAGTCGTGCGTTGCTCTACATAGTTTATACCTCAGGTTCTCATCGTTTGGTACTTGGTGCACTTTGTTTAAACTTGCACGAGTCGAGCTGGGGAAACTCATTTCAGCCGAAACTTGATTCATGATTCAGTGATTCAGATTCACAATGGCTCTTGCTCAAAGCAGATCTGTGCTGTGTTTATCGTGTTTTTCTTTATTTTTACATCTACAGTACTGTACTCTTACTTCAAATAAGTCTTCATGGGTCCTAAAAAGGCTTTAAACTCATCAGTTCATGACACATTTGACTTATGATGGATTTGTTGAACATATCCCCATCATAAATCAGGGAGCACCTGTACAATACAACTCCATTAGTGCTGATGATGCCTTATGCAGGGTGGGTTTTGTGGGGGTCTGGGGGGTCTAAAAGTAAGATACCGTGAGAATGAAAGAGAGAAGACAAGATAAGAGTGAGAGCAACAACAGTGAGAAAAACAGAGCGAGAGAAACTGCACTACATCATCCAGTTCTTCCAGACGGCCCTGTGGACTAACAGTGGAATACTACATGTCACATTCAACTCCGGTGAGACACACACACACACACACACACACACACACACACAAGGTGTGTGGTTAACCTGATATTAATCTTCATTACTTTGGCAACAAAGCCTGTGGGAGCCGAGCCGCAGTATAAATAGAATGTGCTTGGAACAGTCTTTCCACTCTGAGTCAGCAAATCAGACGTATATAAGACAGGCGCGAATCAGACGCGATTCAGGTGTGAATCAGACTCGAATCAGCCACAGCCAACAACAAACTGTTCATTATTATTACCTATTAAGTACTACGTTTTTTTCCGGGTGTTGCTAACATTGATGACAATCGGTGCTCACAAACACTGGAACACACACACACACACACACACACACACACACACTTTCTCTTTCTCAGACAAATAGAGAGTCAGTGAATCATTAACGCATGCCTCTGTGCTGATTAGATCAGCATGGGAGAAAGTGAGAAGGTCCAAGAGGACATGGGAGGGAACAAAAAGAATACAGAGACATTTGTTTTGCTTTTTTATTTTGTTTTATTATTTTCTTAATCAAAAACCCAAACAGTGATCAGACCAGCTCAGGTCTTCTGTCTGGTGCTTTGAACAGGCCCTGAGCGAGTAACTTCTTCCAGCTTCTGCATCACTATTGGAGCTTTGCTCTGCCAAACAGCAGCATTTGATAATCGGCGAGTTACGCAACGTAAAATTAGGCCGGGGTCTAATTAATATAACAGGACAGGGACGGAAAGATTCACGGACGCAGATTCACTTACTTTGAATACGTCAGTTTTTCGGAGGCTGAGAAATTGAAATGGAAAAACAAAAAGGAATGAGCAGTCCTCCGATTCATAAAACAACTTCGTAATCAGAATCAAATCTTAGTAGTCAAGTCCAGTCTCGGTCTCAACCTCATTTGGACTCGGTCTGGTCTCGGTCTCGGGGGAAGGTGGAATCGAGACCAGCCGAGGTAATGTTAATTACAATAAATGAACTGAACTTTTTTATCGTTATTGAATATGAACAATCCATTCAAACAGAATAAATCAGTTCTTTCTCTACAGGCCTAAATAAAACCTGCACTCTGATTAACAAAGAGTTCAGTATCCAATCAATGAACACGTTTTATTTTTAATAGTCTGATGTTAAGATTGTTTTACTTAGTTCGTAGAGTTTGGGATCGTTTAGTTTGAGGGCAGTTATTGCTGAAATATTATTATGAAGCTTTCACATTTAATAATAAATGGATGGAACGGATGTTGTTGTTTATATTCAGGTGACTTTATGTGGTGATTAAGTTTGAAAGAAGAAGGGAAACTGAATCATCACCATCATTTACTTCCAAAAGTTACATTACATTAGTTTGACTAAGATTATACTATAATAATAATGAATAATCATTTGAGGCTAGATACGTAATATTTAATGTCATATTTTACAAAATATATGATAAAATATATTTATTATTATACTTGTATAATATAAGCAATTCTCTTCTATTTTTCCTTGATGATGAAAAACAATCAGATCTCGGCCTTGACTTGGACTCGGTTCTAGAGGTCTTGACTCCAACACTACGTATCTTACTTTCGATGTTAACAAAGACATTTCAAAGGGATTTTATTTGATCTGATAGCGCACGCAACTCGAATGTGGTTTTGATAAGAAATAAACAAGACATTCGTGCTTGAAGCTCACGCAGGTGTGAGTGAGGTCTCTCCCATCTGGTCCCAAATGATTGATTATTTGATGTATTATTAGTGGAAGAAAGGCCAGGCCTTTATCTGGCGGCTGATCTAATTTCCGACCTCTGAGATTACAGGTGAGACTGGATTACAAGATAAACAGCAAAACAGCTTAAAAACACAGCAGAGGATTGATGATCCAGACATAGATCAGTTCATCACAGGACCAACCTGGGGCATTTTAGAGTCTACTGCGTACCTACTTTAAACTTTTCAGGACACCACATTTGGTTGGACTTTATACACCTCAAAGCCACACTAGATTTCATTACAACTACCATTAAGGCTGTATTTAAGCCTATAGTTGCACGTAGTTTAGATTTGGCACACGTTACTGATCTCCTGAAGCAGTATAGCCCATCCTGTGTGCTTGGTTCCACCTAGGCAGCTTCTATTAATCTCGAGGAGTAATCACAGCTCAGTATTTTGCAACCTTCATGAGATACAGCATATGTAGAGGTGTAACTTGTTCATTGACTAATAATAGTAACTCTTTGTGAATTATTCTCATAGTTTATTAGTAAGCCAACGGGGACTGTATGGAAATTTTTTATTTTTTTTAAATGTATCCGATCCCTGTATTACGAACCATCATTCATCGATAGCTGATAGAACCACATGGACAAGGGATGACTTTATCAAACCTTTAACAAGCTCTACAATACAGAGTTACATTCACAAATGCCACTTAAAACGTTACTGTGCTACAAAGAAGCCTTATGTTATAATCATGTCCAGAAGCGGCGTCGACTGCCCTGGGCTCGGAGGCATCTGGGATGGACCATCACACAGTGCAAACGGGAACTGTGCTCAGACCCATCAGTGTAACAGATCTTTTTTGGAACCAAATATGAAAAGGACCATCCAGACTGTTAGTGTTATCATTTTTTTCCTCGATTAATGGACTGGGACTGCACATGCCCATTGAGATTCCTCCTACTGTCACCGCTCCCATTATCGGATAGAAACCAGGCGCAGGGTCCACGGATTAGTACCCATAATGCACCATGGTGGAAACAAGCTGCCAAGTCTGTGTACAACGCCAATTTTATACCCACCAATGTTTGCGCACAACATCTCGAGTGTTTAAACTCGCAACATCTTGAGCAATTTAAGCTCATTATGTCGACTCCGTCTCATACAGCACAGCTCCTCTGAAGCCCGGCACCCGAGCAAAAAAGAAAAAGAAAAAAAAAAAAAAAAAGCAAAGGGAAATGAACAAAACACATTCCTCCACTGCATCCAAATATGCGAGGCAGCGCCAGCGCTTTTGTTTGAAAGGCTTTGAGTGCCGAAAAAATGGGATGGAGCATAAAAGCCAACCATTATAATGACCCCCGTTGTTAACAGCGCTGGGAATAAGGGACTTGGTGTTTTGTAGAGGTAGAGGGATTACGGGAAAGGAGCTGCCACTGGCAGAAAGTCCTCCGCCGAATCCAAGCAGGGCGCTGAGGAACTTCTGAGGAACTGCAGAGGAACAGCAGAGCGGAATCGTAGATAATATTCCACCCCTCCATAAAGCATTCCTGCGCTGACGCAAATCAGCGATGTCAATTACAGAAGTGGTTTCCCCCGGTCCAGAATTTGCAAATTACTAGCGTCGTATAATTTAGAAGCAAGGTGGCACCGGACCAGAGGAGCTGAACGAGATGGAATGATCCATCTGCTTTCGGCTGAACCCGAAAAATGGTCCGGTTGTAAAGGTTCCATCAGCCCATAAAGCAATGAAATGACGCTTATGCAATCTTGATTTATCCCATAAACTTATACGGTTAATTGATGGAAACATACTGCCAGTCCTCCTGCCCGTTTATGAGTGAAAAATGAAGACAGAAGCAAACTTGATGCTTCGGATTTAAGACGGGTTCGTGCCAATGGGCATTACTCACTCGTCCATTCACTCCCTTGCTCATTCACTGGCTTAAACTTTGCCATGCTGTCACTTTTCAGGAGGTACAGCGAAACAAAACAAACTTCAAAGCCAGTTTCTACAAAGTAAACACTTGGTAGATAATACTTGGTAACACTTGGGAGCCTAGCTGGACCAAAAGGTCCAGGGTTCAAATCCCACCTCTGCCAAGCTGCCACTGTTGGGTCCTTGAGCAAGGCCCTTAACCCACAATTGCTTGGATTGTAAGACTGTATCAATTGTAAGTCGCTCTGGATAAGGGCGTCTGCTGCTGTAAATGTAAATAACACTCAAACCCATCATCCCAAAGCTATGAGACACCAACGATATTTAAAGCTGCTTATATGTCTTACGACAAACCACACGTTGAGAAAGCTCCTACAGAACTCACTCCTAATGCTTCATAAGAGGTTATAACAGGTAAATACCAGCACCGTTATGGACTGGTTATAACATGGCCAAAGCAAACAGAATGGCAAAAACAGTAGGCGTTCAGTAGGGTTCAGTAGGCGTCCAACAAGAGTCCCGCTGGAAGAACTTACTGAGTTTCTGCGATATCACATTATTACCTTAGTGTAACAGGTCTGAGCTCACCTTTGACCCATGGGGTTGTAGATCTCGTTGCTCTGGCAGCTGCTGATGGTGATGGGGTCGAAAAACTGGAAGGAACGAAGGCCCACGCCCGAAATGGCCACCAGGGAACAGCGGAAGATTAGCAGGATAGCTTTGGTGTGGTAGAACGCCATGCTCAGGTCATGACTCACTGGGATCACCAACGGATTAACCCGGCAGCTCAACTGCCAATCACCTAGAGAGGGCAAAAAAAATAAAAAATTAATAAGTATAATTTTTAATTAAGCCATGATACACGATAGGGAGTGCTATAACGTGAGAAATCACTGTTTATTGTTCGATTTTAAAATAAAAAGGACAGAACGAACGATTTGTTTATCATTGTTTGAGGTAAAATGGCCCCATTCAATCATTCCCCCTAAAACATCACCATCAGACTATGGGCTTCAGTCCTAACAGAGGAACAGAATTTATCCATAACTGTTTATTATACAGAAAATAAACACAAACCTATTGATTGATCAGCTTTAATTGATTAAAAGGAAAGTTTATTTCCATTCAGTAACTCAAACGAGTCTGATTTATAAGGCAGGCTGTTACTAAGATACACTATTCTACCAACAGAAGCCATCAGAGATAGAGCCCGGTGTTAGAACCAAAGTACAGGACCAATGTTTATCATGTATGTTATATTTTCCCATTATAATTATGATGCCAGAAAGAAAGAAAGAAAGTAACAAAGAAAAACAGAACGGAACAAAGAAACAAATAAAGGCTAAAGGGAATGCTGAAAGAAAGAACACTAAAAAGAAAGAAAGAAAAATAGAAATAAATATAGAAAGAAGACTGAGAAAAAAGAAGAATAGAAAGAACAAGAGAGCAAGAAAGAACAATACAAAGACAAAGAAAAATAGAAAGAAAGACAAAAATAAAGGAACAAAAATGAAAAGAAGAAAAAAACAATAAAAAGAACGATAGAAAGAAAGAAAGAACGAAAGAAACAGAAAGGCTAAAGAGAATACTGAGAAAGAAAGAAAGAAAGAAAAATAAAAAAATGAAAGAAAGAAAGACAAAAGACAAAGAAAACAAATAAAGGCTAAAGAGGATACTGAGAAAGAAAGAAAGAAAGAAAGAAAGAACAATAAAAAGAACAAAAAATAGAACAACAGAAAAAAGGAAAGAAACAAAAAGGCTAAAGAGGATACTAAGAAAGAAAGAAAGAAAGAAAGAAAGAAAGAAAGAAAAAGAAAAAAGAAAGAAGGAAAAAGGAACAAAGAAAGGCTAAAGAGCATACTGAGAAAGAAAGAAAAAAGAAAAAGAAAGAGCAATAAAAAACAGAAGAAAGAAAGAATAAAAAAGACAAAGAAAGAAACAAATAAAGCCTAAAGAGGATACTGAGAAAGAAAAAGAATGATAGAAAAAAAGAAAAATATAACAAAAGAAAGAAAAACAGAAAGGCTAAAGAGAATAAGAAAGAAAGAAAGAAAGAAACAGAATGGCTAAAGAGAATAAGAAAGAAAGAAAAAAAAGAAAGAAAGAAAGAAAAAAGAAAGATGGAAAAAGGAACAAAGAAAGGCAAAAGAGAATACTGAGAAAGAAAGAAAGAAAGAAAGAAAGAAAGTCATGAATGCTAAAGAAGGAAAGAAAGAAAAGTTGCATGTATATTTGGGGTTTGAGTTATCATACAGTATTCTCACTCCTAGAACGTCTCTCAGCCAATCAGATTGCAGGGTCGGAATTATCCGTGGTATAATGAATCATATTTTTTCTATTTGGATCTAACCTAAGTTGTGGATCTTCTCCTTGGTATCCACCAGCTGTACGGTGATGTTGCACTGGGTCTGGTCAAAAATGCTGGTCCCGTCCGCCGCCAGGTGGATGATCACCGCCGCCGCGACCATCGGGTGTGAGAAATAGGCCTGTAGGGGCATAAATTACAGACACC
Organism: Ancistrus triradiatus; assembly: GCA_025084515.1. NCBI lineage: Eukaryota > Metazoa > Chordata > Actinopteri > Siluriformes > Loricariidae > Ancistrus > Ancistrus triradiatus. Next base: position 733,740 of record JAJAGP010000048.1, on the reverse strand, counting down.
CTGTTATGAAAAAAGATGATACCAAAAAAATTGAGAGTGAAAGATGTGGAGCAAACCTTCAGCCAGTACTGACGGTACCAGGGCGTCTGCTGGGCCTCGCGACACGGGAACCAGGCGTACTGGGAGATGCCATGGGACAGGTCATACACCTTCGACTGGCAGGTCTGGAAAAGAAACCGACGGGAAGGTCATTTTGAGGACATGGAATAAAAGGATGACCCCGGCGTGCGAGAACGTGTTTAAAAAATTCAGTGGAGTTTAATTAGGGGCATCGAAACTAGAGAATTAGTAATCAGTGTGTCTCTGAGGTCAGACGAGGTCGCTCCCGCTGTAACACGAGCCCCTTTCTGGTTCGAGACGGGTCGTGCTCGCGTTCTGCTGATGGAGCTTTGATGCTCTCAGGTGAGATGAGACTGTGGTTTTAAGCAAAGTCCTGATCCGGCTGAACCCTCTGACCGAACGTGGAACAGGAAATCAAAGGTAAAGGTGAGGACATCAATCATCCTCGCAGGAACGTCCAAACAAATCTGGGACGCCGTCAAAAAATGATTAATGGTCCGTCTCTGGTGCCAGAGGTTCTTCGGCTCAGCGTCGACGTTCCAGGATGAGAAGCTCTGCGCTTCGTGACATGAAATACCGACCGGGCTTTTCCACTGAGCCGGCGAAATTGAATATTAGTCATCTGAGCTTTAAACGTTATCCGAGCGACCTGAGCAAAAACAACCCCCATAAAGTCGTCTATCTGCCCCACGGATCTGCCCACGCAGCTGATTTCACGAGATGCTCCACAGACCTGAAGGTTGAGACAAGGTGGACTAAGCCAGCGTGACTCCACCGCAACATCTACTGAACAGGAGCCCCGGGAATGTCTGAAACCATAACGCTCCACCAGCAGCACATCACTAATAAACAACTGTCAGGAGAACGAAGCTCACACTTCTCATCTTAAATAACATTTCTACTGATCGATATGAGCTGATACTGCACACTGTTTAACTTCTAATAACCAAGTGTTTAAGGAATTTCTACTTAAGGTCCCTCAAAAATAAATAAACTAAAAATAAATCACAAATATAAATTAGATTAAAAAAATTAATATTTATAGAATGTAATTATTTTTAAAAATTATGCTTTTTTTTTTACTTTAAAGCCATTTAAAGTATTGGTAATTAGGTTTAAATTAAAATATTTAAAATAAGCAGAAAAAAACAAAAAAGAAATTTGAATTTTAAAATGTAAAACTTTAAAGCCTTATAAAAATAGCTCTTAAAATCCTCCTAAAATAGGTCTCCAAAAATGAACTTTTAGAAATAATTTTAATAATCTTAAAATTATTTTAAAAATAGGAGTTTTTGTTAAAATATCTAAAAAAAGAGAAATTTCTAAAAAAAAATGAAGTGCTCAGAGTTTTAAAAAGTAAATAATTTTATTAAATTATAAATAACAACAATAATAAAGTTAGCACTCCAAAAAGTCTCCACGAACATGAGTTTTATCTACAAAAATATAACCAAAAATAAGGTCTTGAAAATTTGTTAAATAAAAAATGAATGAGTACAAATTTAAAAATATTTTTATAAATACTATGAGGAGATTTTAGAAAATGCCTCCAAAATATAAAATAAAGTCTGAAAAAGAAGATGTTTTACAATGACATCTCCAAGACCTTCACTTTTTTTTTTTTTTTTACAAACAAAGAGCAATTATACAATTATAAAAATGCATTAAAACATCGAGAAATCCCTAAAATCCCTAAGAACCAGAGATTTAAAAATAAATAAAGGGTACCCATAAATTATTATTATTATTTTTTTTAATTACTATTGTTATTTAATAATACAATAACCTCTCCAAAAAGTATAAGTTCTCTATAAACATGAAGAACATACAAAAAGATGACCAAAAAGGCTTCAAACACAATTATGTATTTGTTTAATGAAATAAACAAATAGATGAATGAATACATTTAAAAATAAAAACTTTTGCTAAAATAAACAGCATGTTGAGATTTTACAAAATCTCCAAAACATAAAATAAATGAACTATTTTTTTTACAATATTAGAAACCATAAAATTAAATCACCAAAAGAAAATGCTTTACAACAATGTCTAAAAAAATTAACAAAAATCCTCCAAAAATGATATGGTCTTCATAACAGTGTTAAAAATAAATAAAGAAAAATTATCTGACAATAAAATATCAGAAAAAAATTACTTAAAAAAATGTAAATTAGGGCCTCCGAAAAAAAAGAAAAAAAAAAGATAATATTGGAAAACTTTTATTTTAAGGTCAAATACATTTGTGGTTACGTTAATGTTTAATTTTTTTAGATGACCCTACACGACTGCTGGTGCTCTTGAACCCATCGACTCTTCGATATCTCCGGTAGACGTTGTGGTTCCAAACCTAAACCACCTTCAGCAGTGTCAGAACCTAAAAGCGCTGCTGGATAACTGTGGTCTCCTACTGTACATCCACCTCCGAACAGAACTGTCATTATTTTGATTTGGTTGTTAAGGAGAGTAAATAAATCCAGACCCCCACCCAGCAGGTCTTGGAGGGAAAGCTGGCCAGGAGCGGCGAGAGGAAGTCTCCCCTAGACAGCATTCCAGCCCCGTGACATCACTGCTAAACCACAACACAGCAGCCAAAGCGAGGGCTAACACAAGCAACGCACGGGGGAAAATAAACCAATAAAACAAATGATGTACAATAAATCATCAGGAACCGCAGGTCGCAGGAATGTGACGAGGGCTCGTAAAGTGGAGCGGGAGGCCGAAAGAAACGCGATGCTCCACGGTGCGAGCTTGTTAAGAGAGAAAAGCTGCTGAGACACGCACCGAAAGTGCATCGCGTGATTACGAAATTAATCCCCATAAAAATAAAGTACTTAAGTAATACGCTTTAGCACAGTGGCAGCCTCGATCACTTCATGACCGCACACGGTCAGACCCCCAGCACAGAGTGACTGTTTACCCTGAGAATTCGGATGCATTTAGCAATGTAAAGCTACCACCGCCATGCTTCACAGTTTCAGTCCAAGCTCAATCTCATCTGATCCTAAAACCTTCAGAAGCAACAGAAACACAAACGAGAGTCAGCACTTTTTCAGAACATGCTTCTTTCTTTCTCGTCCCCTCGCCGTACGGAACAGCTCTGTGTAAAGCTCGTGAGATTGTTGCCACACGCACAGACCATGATCACAGCCAGGTCCTTCAAAGTTTGGACGGATGGACAGATTTGGCAAGGTGTTGAACTCTGAATGAACACCTCTGGAATCTACTTGCATCTAACTCCTGACTTGTGTCTTTACACAACTTTATCCTGGAAGTTTATGATCACAGAAGATGATTTTCCAACCATCTCTGTGAAATCATTTCATGATGTAGTTTTTTAATTCATTACAACTCCTCAAATTTCCCCCCTCCCAACTTTTTTGGCCATGTGTTGTGGATGTTTACTAACAAATGAAATGGAAAATTTCCATTTTCCATACCGTCTTAACGTTTTCTGATTTGGGGTTGGAAGTTAAAGCACATAAATAAAATAATCTACAAGCACCAACTCATGACATCAATGGCAAATGGATAAAAATATGAAATATAAATTTAATACACAAGAAACCTGCAATAAAGTTAAAGAGCAGCTGTCATGTGGGGGCGCCGGAAGGTCTGCTTAACCCGCCTCTGCATCACGAGACAAACTGAGCACTCGAAAGACCCTAGCAAGAAAACACAGACAGAGAAAACCCAGGAACAAAATCACAACAAGAGTGGGACCCACAGAATGAGACTGAGACTTGGAGGCAACCATCAGCTTGCCAGAGGTGTTCTACAAACAAAGAACATGGACAAGTCTCACTCCATGGGTTCTGTGCCAGTCTCTCTGGAGTTCTCTCTGTTCCCCACCGGGTTCCATCCCATGCTCTCTCTATCTCTGTCTGCTTTTTGACTTTAGTTCGGTTCTTTGTAAGGCCTTTTCATACCGTGTCCGATTTCTACAGACAAAAACACGCATGTCAAGTTTTGAAAAAAGAACAATGCCAGCCTTCACACAGAGTCCGACACTGACGGACTATGATGCTGCATCATTTTTTAATCGGAGCCTGTTCTCATTTCTACGTTGTTCGAAGGCTGAAGGTGAAGGTCCTACTACGTTGTGTGAACAGGCGTTGTGTTTTCCAGCTTTTGCAAAAAAACTCAATCATTTATTATTTACTATCTATGTTCTGTATGTTTAAAAATAATTCAATAAAACATTTTTATTTGCATTTCCTTTAGCTGAACTTTACAAACCCTGAATAAAGACACTCGGTCCGAGCGCGACTGTGAGGTTTTGAAGTTAATTATAAGCAAATATCCTCCAGCGTGCACTCCCGAAAACAAAGTGGGACCGAGACGGCTCGCCGATTGCTTCCAACATGCAATTCAGACCAGCTGTGAAAGTTTGGGAAGGGAGGGAAGGGGAGGGGATGTGAGGGCAGTGGGGTTCTCACAGAACACCATCCCATCTCCCTTTTCCCCGTCCCCATACCACCCCGGTCCGCCCCTTCACCACCCAAGCAATGTAGACCAACAACACAGCAGACCTCCTGTGTGCAGATTCGAGGCTTTGTTCAAAAAATCAACACTTAATGCAGAAGCTGGAACTGGACCCATGTAGTCAGGGTTCAGAGATGCCAAAGTCTGGGACGTTACAGGCACCACTGGCACTGGGTACAGGGCATCAGACTGTCATTAAATGGTGAGAACATGCCGAAGTCCTCTGGTTCCACGTCCTGGTTACTGTCGAAAGAAAGTCTGTGTAGGTTTCAAACATGCCAGTAGGTGGCTCATCCCTGGGTCTGAGTGATTGAGTGTGTGATGCCCTGTGATGGACTGGCGCCCCATCCTGGACGTGTTCCCGCCCTGCGCTCAGAGGTTCTGGGATAATCTCCAAAACCACACAGGCCTCATCAGGATAAAACAGTTAATGAAGACGGATGAACAAACAAAGTGGCACTACCGTGAAATATAACAGAAGTTTGGGCACCCCGGGCACTTGAATGGACTTTCAAAAAACACAAACTGATTTCTGCAGAAGGTGCCCAAACTTTTGCACACTCCAAATGTCGCAAATCGCATTCGAAGACGTTCAGGTTGAGCGGCGACTCTTCATTCATGGATTAGTTTGAAAATAAGGGACGTTGTCGTGCAGAGAAGCTCAGCCGTGGAGGAGGAGGTCGATCTGATCAGCCACACTGCTCTCCAGATCCTCCAGAGGAATCCGATGTGCCTGATGTTCTGCTCCAAACTGCTAAGTGAGGAACAGCTGCGGGATCTGGCAGTGAAAGTCGACTTGGATTGAAGCAAGGTGCACTTGCTGTTTGTTTACAACCCAAACAAATCATCAGCAGATATGGAGGGTATTGGGGTCGTCTCCTGAACGTCCATCTCCTGAAGGTGCTGCTGATCTTAAAAGAATGTGTTTTGGAAAAACATCTGATCATTTTCGCATTTGCTTTCTTTTCTTTCTGTTTCTTTCCTTTTTTTCTCAGGACGCGTCTGCTTTCCACACAGCGTTCTCTGTGTGTGTGCGTTTCTTCTTCTCGCTGCACATTCTCAGTTTGTCTATACTCTCGAAGCCGTTTATTTTCCCTGAATGCATTGGATAAACTGAGATCTGCTTTTTTTCTGCAGAAGCGGAGACAAACAGGAAAGGTGCTTGCCAGCAAAGCCCAACATCTGCGAGACATTTGCGGGGAGACCTGGGTGAGCTTTGATTCACCATCACGACGCACAAGAAACCCTGCTTAGATCCTTCCACGTGAGGTAATGCCTCCTCCAAACCTCAGAGGCGAAATCTCAGACACAAATCTTCTTGCTTACCTAACAGCTCTTGTTTACTACCACAGGCCACCAGCTGGAAGCAACATGGACCTACAGAACCTCAGGCTCATGAAGACAAGGGCTTATTCTCAGGGTCTTCTCTCGGGTCATTCCGAGTCCAGTTGTCCTTTGAGTCCAGTTGTCCTTTGTCCATTGGCTTTGATCTCCAATGCTTCGGAACATGTCCTCCTGGAAGGCTAGAGAGCATCGAGCCATTTGATCATCATGCCTCTTTCATGAGCAGCACCATCTGACCAATGTTAAAAGCAATGCATCTCATTCATTATCATGCATTATACATGATATATATTAATGAATAATATATTCCATCCTATATTTTGTAAAACATAACATTAAGTAATAAATAACCTAAAATGATTATTAATTATTATTATAGTCAAACTAAGGCAATGTAACTTTAGGAAGTAGATGATGTTTCATTTCTGTTTTCTTTCTTCTCTCAAACTTGATCAGAATCACCACAAAGTCACCTGAATATAAACAACATCCCATTCTATTCATTTTTATTATTAAACGTGAAAACATAATCACAATAACATTTCAACCTTCCCTCAAATAAAAACAATCCTAAACTATTCGAACTAAGTAAATGTACACTTAAAATCTTTCATTGAATCTTTTCATTTCAATCTTTCAAAGTTCATTGATTGGATACTGAACGAGAAGAACAGAAACTTGTTTTTCCCTGTTAGCTATAGTGCAGATTGTATTTAGGCACGTAGAGAAAGAACTGGTTTATTCAGTTTGAATTGATTGCTGATATTCAATAACGGCAGAAATAAAGTTCAGTTTATAATCAATTTCCGAGTACTCTGAGATAAGACCAAGTCCAAATCAGGTTTCTACCGAGATCATATCTTTCTGCCTTCAAAGAGCGTCTCATTTTTGGTTAAAAGAAGACATGAACTTAACCTTCTGAATCAGATCTGGGAAGCTCAAGGACTTTACTTGGACCTGACACGTTTAAAGAAGGGAAGCCCAAATATATTAACCCTAATCCAGTTAGTGTTAGATGTTTCTACAACATATGGCTCTCCTCCAAGCTCAGTGGAATCCTCCCAATGTCCAGTGCTCCACTGGCACCAAAGAAGATCCTGATAATTATGGACCGAGTTCATTAGAGAGAGGACATAATATTCCAACCCCAAGGCAACATCAATCCAGACGCAGGTTTGATGATGCACTCGAGTCCAGGATAAGTGCGATAAATTTCATGACTGGCCCTCGTTCTGCCGCGGGCACCCGAGCAAAACGTGTGGTTCACCGGGAGCATTCCATACGCGAACCACCTCCACATAAATGCCATTCTCGCTCGGTTCCTTCCAGAGCCACTGGCCGCGCTTAACCCAAAAACCTGATGTGTTAACAGCCAGCCGTGTAAATGGAGGTTTGGAGTCTGGGAAACCAGACGTTCCTTTTTTTAAAGCCTGCGTGGTATGGCACGGCACTTCTCCCTGTGATCGCGTGCTTCTGCTGCATAAAGACTGAGGAAGTGGGAGGATATCTCAAGCTATAAAAGGACATCTGATATATGTAGACTAGGTTGGGATGACGTTGGACTTTTGGAAGCTTGGAACCCTTAAAGTACAGGCCTCACCTCACCAGAGGTGTGATACGAACAGGAGCTGCTCATGGCTGCAAACCAGCGCTCTATCTTCTAAGGTGTCCGGTCTATCGGGTCACAGGAGAGCCCAGGAGTCCGGTTTCTTTGCATGGAATTTCCAAAGTGGTTCCTGGATCCAGTAGGTCCAAGGTAAGCGCATAATTATGAAGGAATATTTTAACTTCTGTAGAGGATAACTCAATCATAACCGGCCATGCAATTATTAAGATATTATTCTGTACACTATATTTAAAAACAGCTTTCAGCAACGAGGTTGTTTGCCTTTCCAAACAGAGTTAATCTGCTTCAGAAGGTTTATTAATATTTGCAGAAACAGCACCACTAATGGACACGATATGGAAATAAAAACTACATTATTTCTGAACGCAACTAATGGTTTTACAAGCCCATAAAAATCAGCCACGTCACGACCCTCCTGAGTTCCACGTACGTCTGTGACTCCTAAACGCTCCCGCCAAAGCTCTCCAGATGATCCTGGATCCCACACACATGCTCCGAAGCTGTGACACATTACCCTAATGCGACTTTGTAATCAAATGGGCTGTTACTAATGCGCCCCTGCAAGCAGTCGTCCATGCAAGGGCACGGCGTTCATGCTGTTGAGGGGGCTCACTGGTCTGCCGTCATCATGCTGCACGGCCCTCCGAGGATAAAGGGGCTTGCGTCAGAGCCTGATGTGCCTGACAGAGGGTCCCGGAGGAGATCACCTCTCCGAGTCCTGCTTGTTGTTAACCTGCACGGCACTGCGAAATCCCCCTAGGCCGACCTCGGCTAAAAGCAGCGTCCCGGAGGTGGAATTCTGTGAACAAGATGTTCTGAAGACGTTGCACTGGGAGAACAGCGCGTCCCGTTCCAGCTGGGCCAGATTTGGGTTGTATGGGCCTTAATTAACCTCACTCTAGCAAGGATCAGAGAGAAAAAAAAACCTCCATTATGTGGTATTGTCATTTTGGTGTGAAACATCTGAGAAGCAAACAGTGTATGACAGGATAACGTGAAGGAACTCCAAAAAAACATCATCAATATACTGACTTGTGGAGCGGATATCAGGCCAGTCCAGAATTTCAGGCAGCCCCTGCTGTTCCGCATGTTGTCTGTCTGGATATTTTCGTACCCAAGTAATACAACTGGCTCGTTGCACGCTCTGGGAGAAGGACGGGCTTAGCTGACTTTCTCCATGAAAGCAGTTCCTCATACGGTTCCTGAGACGCTAGAGGATCTACAGGTCACAACGATGAGCGTAAAAAAGCTGGTGAAGCTCTGAACGCTGCTCTGGTGAGTTCCCGTGGAGGATCCGAGCCAAGAACATTTCTGCCCGGCCCACACAGAGAGACAGCGCGGGAGAAACATCCTGTTCCTTCTGCTTATTAGATCCACCAAGCAAGGGCTTTCGGCCGGTGGGTGGTGGCGGTGGATGTTCTTGCGTACGATGAAAATCTGATCGGTTGACCTAAAAGCCTGTGTGTTCTTTACGGTGGATAACAGCCATGGCTGCAGGCCTGTTGGCATCCTGGACCCTGCCCTTCCCTCCATCCTCAACCTCTTCTTTTCAAGCATCCGGGCTGATCCCTATCGACTGAATTCGTTTCCCGTTAGGAGAGCTGTCCCGACCAGACCTTTGAAGGAGAGGAGCCGTGGCCGGGGACGCCACAAACAAGAGAAAACAATAACAAGAAAAGACAGCAAGCAAGTGTGCCATGTGCATCATTCTGCGACTGTGTTTACTCTTCATGGGTACTTCTGAAGGCCGGGGCCTCACATGCTGGATCTCAGATGATTGGACGTGATTAGAGATGATAAGATATGACACAGACGAGTCAAAACACACCAGAGAGGCAGCAAAAAAGAAAGCACTCACAAGTGGATCTGAACTCTAGTGTTAAAGAACGACGCTCCTCATTGGGGCACTTGGAGCTCGTTGATAAAATTTGTTGAAACTATTATAATTTTTCTCAGTGTCGCTTTGTGTAGGTGTAACATTCGTTCCCTCCTTGCTGATGATGATCCTCTTAGCTCCTGTTAGGGGGATTTGGCACAGGTTTTACACCGGACGCTTTTCCCAATGCAGTTTATCCAGACTTGGGACCAGAGGCTGGGATTTTTCCATAAACACACCATGCGACCAACTGGGATCGACCCCAGGTCCTCTGACACCAGAGCTGCTCCTTATTTGAGCCAAACTTAGTAACACAACACGCCACAAGGCTGGCATAACATCAAAAACATGATGTCAGATGCTATACGTCCATGGTACACAGGCTCTGGAGTGCTCTGAGTTAATCAAGGCATGAATGTGTTGTGTCAGAGGTTTATAGTCAAACATTATAAGATTCTCATAACCATACCATAAACATGCCACTTAAAGATTCCTTAGGTTGTAGTTGAGCCCTATGCCACTAGACTGGCATAAGACAGGTACAAAGTTTGACCAAAATGGTCGTGGCTGGACATTACCATAGTCACATCGACTTTTTAGGCTACTGTCATACAAATATAATGGGTATTTTCACAAGAAAACTGCATGGAAACACTTAAAATACAAGTCAGAATCCGAAGCCCAAACTGTTCTCTACATGCCATTCCCTCCAGGACATACACAACACTGTGGTTCTTCAGTTACAAGCACACACTAAAGATCACACACACTGTAGAACCAAAACATAAAAACACACAATGGAGTATAAACATAAATTAACACATCTCACTGGCTGCACACAACCAAGAAGGAAGGAGTCCAGAACAGATATCACCTTTTAAACTCTTTAAATTTTAAGATGGTAAATCCATAAAATCGTGGCGCTATTAGCAGGAAGTCACAGCAGTCACATGACCGGCGCTTGGGACTTATAGGTAAATGTAGGTGTAGCTGAAATGGGGCTTATAGCGTTAAACGAAGTGTAAACTTTTATATTTTACGTCTCTGCTCAAAGTAAATCAGATAAATAGTATATATATAAGATAAATAATATTTTTGGCAGTAAACTATACATGATAGACTTTTTTAATTTTTAATTTTCATAGTTTTAACCCCACATCCTGGTGTCCTGTTCATGGTCACAAGATTTTGGGTGTGTATTGGGAGTTGGGGCAGGGTTTCCGGTTCCTATCCTGGAGAACACCAAGCCATGATCCCCAAATCAGCTGCAATTGTACCTAATTATGATGCCTAACATGGCCTGAAGGCACTTTCAGGATTCAAATTTGGCAACCAAAGTGGTGGGCTTGTGTATAAGACCGCTGTGTGTCTGAGCGCCAAATGTCATAAAATTGATGTAGTACCATGTAAAAACTACACGTTTATGAAATGGGTACGTCAATCTGTTGATAATATTATTTATTTAGTTTTCAATTTTGTAGACTACATTTTTTGCCTGGCCTAGTGCAAAAATTCAGGCGTTGCTCCTTTCCAGTTGTGGTCGTGGCCGGGGATGCCACAAACAAGAGTAGAAAAAAAGAACAGAGGGTAAACTACTACAACAAAACGTTTTTGGACACCCTCGTAATGAATGTGTTCAGCTACTTTAAGTGCACATGCTGCTGACACCGATGTGCAAATAAACACACAAATGTTGAGGACTGCCAGTAAAGCTAAAACATGAACCTGTTGGCACCATACCTAATGTGTGAGCTAGAGGGGTATAAAACTGTACAGAGCTGTGAAGTAGAGAAACTGTGTTCTGTAAAATCAAATCATCCAGTACTTTGGGATGAGTTAGAGAGTTCATTCGACAACCTGACTTTACTAATGCTCATGTCATTGAATGCAATCAAATCCTCCCAGCAACGTTCCAAAATCTAGTAGAAAGCCCTCCCCGGACAGTAGAAGCAGTAGGAACACTGAATGAGCAAGTCCAAATACTTTTTGTCCATATTGTGTATTATGAAAACACGATCATTACTGATGAGGGAATTAGGAAGCATTATCTACTGAAGCCGAACAGTTTCTCCACGTTACACACTCGGCAGCTCCAAGGAGACCCGACAGCTGCCTGCAGAGCGACTGTGAGCTACGAGAGGGCCGGTTCAGAAGCACTTCAAGTGCCAGATTCTCATCGTTCATCCATCGAGTGCACACACGGATGACGTCTTTCACATGGACTACATCCTTCGACCCCAGACGACCTTAGCTGAGTCCTTTCTGTCCCACTTTGATCTTCTCCAGCTAAAGAGAGTTGCAAAAGGCTCCCAGGTCCTCGTGATCCAGTCCGTCCCCGGATGGAACAAGGCCAGGTCGTCATGCACGGGTCAGCGTAACTTTGAGAGACAGTTTGAGGATCTTCTAGACTCTGGAGATGTTATCTTCTGGCGAAGAGAGCTGCGCTCGAGCCTCCTTTCCCACGTCTTTATCAGGCGAAGAAAAGCACGCATGGTTTACGTGATTTTAGATTTTAGACACCTCCTACTATGAATGTGACATCGTATGACCCTTTCAGCCTCCCATATCAAGCATAAGTAGATAGAAGACACTGTGAATAAATAGATATAGACATAGATGTGTCTGTATAGGTGTGTACTTGGCATGGTGTCGTTTGCATGTTCTCCCTGTATCAGAGTACCGCAATGAAGCCAGACGAGATGTTGCTGTCATGTCAGGTCCTGTGCCCACTTAATGCCCACTGTATGAGACACACAAACCTTGATCCAGCAGCTCAGCAGCTTGTGTTTGTCCACAGTTTGATCAGGGCTCACACTATGCTGGTGACTAGATATTTTTGGTCGGTGGACCTTTCTCAGCCCTGCAGTGACCATGAGGCAGCTAAAAAATCCAGCAGCACTGCTGTCTGAGCCACTTTGATTACGATTCAGAGGGCTGCGATGCAATTATTATTCGATTATCACTGCATTTTAAAGCATCTTTTTTCTATACCTTATTTTACTTTTATTTTGTGCTTCTCTCTATTACTTGCCCCCGTAATCTTTTTTTGTTTTTTTTCTTTCTATTGTTTTCTATACTTTACATAAAGTTTTTTGTATTCATTAAATTGTTCTTTTCTTTTTTCTTTCATTCTTTATTTGTTTAACCTTATCCTTGTTTCGCTTCTTTGTCTGATATTTAGTTACACTCTTTATTTACTTCTGTTCTTTTTTCCTATATATTTATTCTTCTTCTTCTTTTCTCTTTTTTTATTTTCTCCATTTTTAATTTTCAAATGTTCTTTATTTTTATTCATTTTTATTCTGTCTTTCATTTTCTTTGTTTTTTTCTGTTTCTCAATATTTTCTATTGAAATATTCTATTGAAATATTTTCTACTCTATTTATGTCTTTTGACTTTCATTTTAGTTTATATTCCCCTTTGTTTTTTCTTTCTTTGATATGATGTGCTCTTTCATTTCATTTTCATTTTTTTCTTTTTATGCTTTGTCTTTTTTGTTGATGTTTTCTGTTGTTATATTTGCCATCTTTATCTTTCTTTTTCACTTTAATTATTTTCCTTTTTATTTTTCTGCATTTCTTTCTATGATTATGTTTCATTCTTTTGCGCTGCATTTCCGCACTTCCGAGTTCCGCCTTTTGAATTCTATCAACATTACGTTATCAACTAACATTTTAAAGCTCGATTTCTGACATTGAAAAATTGTGAATCAATTCAGAATTGTCCAGTTCTGAGAATGATCCACCACCGGCTCTGTGGGGGTCCTGCCCATCAAAAAAGGACGCAAGTGAGCTAAAACTGCCCAGAGCAACAGATGGACTACAGTCTGTACTTCTAGAACTACAAAGTCCAGCTATACAATAAACAGAGCTGATAAAATGGACAGTTAGGACAGGAACAAGGAGCTACACATGAATTGCATGTGTTCTCTCGCATTTGGGATCCACACGGTTCCGCTCGGTCCTCTTGACCTCCCGGCCGCAGGGGGAAGCCCCTCAGGAAGGCGCCCCACATGTGCCGAGCTTTATTAGAGGGGGAAACGTTTTCGCTCCTTTTGCCGGACCCCCTATGGCTTAAATGCCTCTTCACGTACAGCTTTCTTCTGCGACGCCACTCGTGAAGGAGGCGAACATGAATACCACAAAATTACAGCGTACCGAAAGACATCTGCTACACGTTCAGCCGCCGATTTATTACGAACACCTACCTCGATCCTATAGGCGCACATTTTGTACCTGTAGGGTTACATAAGAGCATGCAGAATATAAAAGCTTCAAACCCTACTTTGGTGACTGCTGGGTATCCCGACGCCACCTCGGCCGGGCAGTACAGCCTTTCCTCGTGAGACGTCTCCACCGACGTGGCCCACTGATCCAGGAAGCCGGTGGGCGTGTACAGACCGCAGTCCCTCACGGTCGTCTCACGCTCAAAGTCCTCACAGACGCCGTCGCCATCGTAGTAGTAGCACATGCTGGGCATATCTGTGAGAATAACAGAAAAAAACATGTGTTATACTGATCGGTCTGAGCACAGTCCCCGTTTCCACTGTGTGATGGTTCATCCCAGAGCCCAGAGAAGTCGACGCCACTTTTGGACATGGTTATAACATAAGGCTTCTTTTTTGCACAGTAACGTTGTAAGTGGTATATGTGAATGTAACTCTGTATTGTAGAGCTTGATAAGAGTTTGATAAAGTAATCCCTTGTCCATGTGGTTCCACCAGCTATTGATGAATGACGGTTCTTGATGCAGTGCCGTCTGAGGGAGCGGAGATCACCCCTCTTCAGTTGAGGCTTTTTAGGAAATTCCACAAGAGTCCTTGAATCGTTTAATGCACTGTAGTAGGAGAAATACGGAAATCCCTTCCAATCTTTCTTGTGCGAGTGCACTGTTTTTAAACATTTCAGTCATTTTCTCACACATTTATAGACAAACTGGAGATCCTCTGCACATCTTTCCTGCTTTTGTACCAAATCATGACATAATCACCATGACATCACATCATTAGTTCGTTTTTTTTCACCTCATTAAGAGCCCTAAATTTTCCCCGTCCCAACTCTTTTTGGAAAGTGTTGCAGGCCTGAAACGCAGGAATGGATGTTTATTAACCAATGAAATGAAGCCATCAAAAAAAAAAAAGCATTTTTTGTTTTGATTTGCATTTTCCATACTATCCCAACCTTTTCTGATTTGGGGGTTGTAGCTATTTTCTTCTAAGCTCCTCTCATTAAGCAACTCTGATGGCTCAGTTCCTGAGGGCCTGGGATTAAATTGAAAGGTTTGGTGGTACGTTTACGGAATTCTGCAAAAGCGAAACATATGCAAAACTAACCAGAATACGCGAGGGTAAAACAGGGTGGCTTTTCTCTTTTGCTTCTCCAATTAAATATATTTTGATTGCAAAATGCTTCACATGAACGACGAGGACCAGACTCAAATTCTGAGAAGGTTTTATAGGGGGAAACCTCTATGACCCTCTCATCTCATCTTGGAGTGCCTGACGCCTTGATATGGAAAACTTTTGTGGACTTATGAAGAGCAGGACGTGTTTGGCGGAACTAAGGGTTCGCAAACTACGACGCAACTCTCCGATAAAAACGTGTTTAATCGTTCTCGGGATGCCCGTGTACGCTTTGGCTGGTATCTCGGGTCCTGTACATGGGGAAACTGGTCACTGCTGGTCCGCAAGCCTCGTTCACATCCCAGTTCCGATCAGGCATCTTCCGTTTATCTGAGAGGAGTCGCTCATGCTCGAGCTCGGCCGGATTACTCGTTTCATTCTTCGCGCTCCAGCAGGAGTAACAGCAGCCTGAACCTGGTGACACGAGAAACCATAAAAGCGCCGAGCCAGAGATTAGCAGTAGGTGCCTTTGAAAAGAACTACCAAAAAGCGTTTTTGTTCCCCTCCCGTCTCCAGGAGCGGAGAGAGTGGAAGGGTGGAGGAAACGAGGGCTCTGGCTGCCAGGATCAGTTTCGAAACACAAAAGCGAGACGAGAGAAAGAGAGGAGCGCCCCAGCAAGGTGGGAAAAAGGGCCGAGTTTTGTGGGAGAGTCTGAAATCTTTATTCAGATAAGAAGGGGCGAGAGACATCGGGATGACGTGGAGGGACACGAAGAGAGGGAGGGATGGATTTTCCAGATTTCCTGCCTCCTTATCCATCCGTGCATCCTTTCTTCTTCCTTTTTCGGCAGCCTCTCTCGCCCTGGCGCACTCCCTCACCCCGTCTGCCCGTCTTGACCATTTCTCCATCACCTCTTCACCGCTCACATCCACATACCCTTCATCCGCTCCCTCTCAATCAATCTCTCTCTCCATGACGTCCTCCTCTGCATCGCATCATCTCTGTCTTTCTCTCTCTCTCTCTCTCTCTCTCTCTCTCTCACCCCCCTCCTTGTAAGAGTCAGGGGTTCCAGTAAGGGGGACAGAGACGTGCCGTGCCAAGTTGGCCTACATGCAAAATTCCAGTGCTCCCCTTAGCCTAGCTCTGCCGATGTTGAAACGAGGGGCTGCTGAAGGGGGCACACACATTCTCACACACACACACACACACACACACACACACACCCGTTCAGCAGCGCTCTCAAGCCGTACAGGATTTTCAAGCTTTGTGAGAAAAACATACTTTACCCTTGATACACGAACAAAAATCACACCAGTTGAAGAGTGAACGATCACTAAAAAAAATTGTAATAACTTTTTTTTTTCTTCACTAAAAATGGAGCCCCTGTTCAGTATCTACACGTGATAATCACACATGCAGTACGTCTTTTTGTTCAGGAGACTCTGGGTTGCAGCATCACATCATATAAGAGCTAAAGTAATTGGGGGAATTTTTCTCTATTATCACCTATATGCGTAATTTTTCCATCTACAGACCATCTCATGGGAAATTGTTAGTACAGAGTATGTGTGAGCTGAAAATACAAAAACTCTGATTGGGGGACATGGTACGGCTTGATAACAGAAAGAATGATTAGTATTAGGCGGAAATTCAACAAGGTGCTGGAAACATTCCGTTTGAGTACAGAGAACTCATCGTCATGTTCAAGAAACCAGGTTCACATGCTTTGATTTTGGGACGTGGCCCGTTATCCTGCCGGAAGTAGCCGTCGGAAGATGGGCATAAAGGCGTGCATATGATCAGCAACAATACTCGAATAGGTGGTGGGGTTTAAACGATGATACCTGCAGCAGATACGATGAATGCCGCAGCAGAAATCGAAACTTGTCAGACTACACAACGTTTCTCCAACCGGTCTCATTGTGGTGTGAATTGTAGCCTTGGTTGCCTGTTCTTTGCTGGCAGGAGTGGCAACCGGCATGGCCTTTGGCTGCTGTAGCCCATCTGCTTCAAGGCTCAATGAGTTACTTTTGCCTTCCTATCAGCTCTGGCTACTCTCCTCATTTTCTCCCAGACAACTGCCCTCACTGGACATTTTCTCCATGTCTAGAGGTGGCTATGATTGGGGCACCCACGGTCTGTATCGCGCACCACAAGTCCCGCCTTCATACCTGAGCTGAACCCATGAATGCTTCCAGTTTTTAGGGGTTAAGAGTGCTAAACTGTCACGAAGCAGCCAGACTCACTCTCAGGATGACTGCACTGGCAGAAAGATGGATGATCTATCAACGTCTGCTTTCATTTTCCGTGCAAAAGCTACAAATATTCCAAAACAGATGTGCATCCTTATGACAGAGAGGAAAATACCAGGTACACTGACAGTTTCGGCAAAAACAGGACGACAGCTGGTCTGAAAAAAAAAGCCCCTGACATCTGGACATGATATAAGGTCAGGACCGTGTTTAGATCCCCGTCGTTCCTTCGTGCTGGCTGCGGGACGGTCTGTTGTCAGAACCCCCACGGAGAACACCTCGAAATCCGGCGACGCTTCTGATCCCACATACCGCGGCCCTCTGCGTGTGACGGAACGTGTTAAAGTCGTGTTCGCAGGCCCCGTCCGCACATGACTTCCACATGTGCGTCGCTGCAGACTTGACGTGACACGGGTTTCCTCGGGCCAGAACCAGAGAGCAGCGGAAAGGCGCGTTTATGCAGAAAGCAGAGAGCAAGACGACGTGCCAAGGCATCCGTTCTGAATTTGTCGGCCTGTTCTTTGGAATGAAATGTCTTCCAGACTCTCGAGACGTCGCGCTGCCTGAGAATTCAGGAGGAAAATAACAAATGCGTTTGCTGGGACACCGCAAAGCTGCTGGTGCGAGACGTGATCCTAATAACTCAGAGAAACTATAACTTGAGCTGAGGACTATATCATCGTCTAATCCAAACCTTTCTGGCTACAGAATCCTTTCAATTATCCTCAATCCGTCAGAGGGCTATCGGCAGCCTCGGTAAAGATGGGTAAACGTTTGGCGAACTTAACAGCACTCGGTCTTCTCCTTCATAAGGTCTGAGACTTTCATTCAGAAGATCTCGAGACTGCTAGCTCCTCACTTGTGGACTCTCCTCCTCAGCTCAGGTCTCAGCCGGGTATAGATCAGGCTGTTTTCTGTAAAACCTTGCTTCTTGTATGAGTTGTTGCCCAAAAGCTGCATTTTCTTGTATGATCTGAGTCTACACCACATCAGAACTCACCTATACAGTTGAAGAACGGCTCTTTCTGGCACTGACTGGAGCAGCCGTCACCGTTCATGGAGTTCTTATCATCACACTGCTCTCCGTTCGACCTGGAGAACAAAAAACGAAGCAAACGCTCTTTAGTCAGTCCTAAAAGTTTGGATACAGCCACTATGGAAGAACTGATGAAGAGGAAGATTCAAATAAAGAGTAAGGGTTCAAATAACCGGTTTTAAAAGCCTTAAAAGCTTGGAAGCTCATAAGATTAAAAAGTCTAAAGTCCGTAGTCTAAAGGAGATTGTTTTCAGAATCTAATGAAGCTCCCAACACTTAGCATTTTGTAACTCAAATGTTTATCATCTTCAGAATTTTAAAAAGTTAGAAACCTATTGAAGTTCTAGAAGTTTGGAATGCCATAAATGTTCCAAACCTAAAGGAGTTTCAAAGGTTTGAAATCTCATGAAGCTTTGTGAGTTTACAATCGGAACGTTTTGTTAACTGAAAAAGCTTCCCAATGTTTGGATTTCAGTAAAGTTGGAATCTGATTATTGTATTTGAGTCTGGATCTAAAGACTCTCCCAGCATCCCAATGTTTAATATCTTGAGATTTTTTTTTTTAAGTTAGGAATCTCATGAGGTTTCAAAAGTTGGGATCCTGATAAAGTTCTGGAAGTTTGGAATGACAGAACAGTTCCAAATCTAAGGTCTGGAATCACATGCAGCTTTACGAGTTTAGAAGCAACTGAAACTCCCAATGCTTAGCATTTTGTGACACCTCAAACATTTATTATCTTGGGAATTTTAAAAAGTTAGAAACCTGTTGAAGTTCTAGAAGTCTGGTATGTCATAAATGTTCCCAATATAAAGGAGCTTCAAAGGTTTGGAATCTCGTGTAGAATTTTGAGTTTACTATGAAGTTCCCAATATTTTCAAGTTTCAAAAGTTGGGAATCTGATGAAGTTTTCTGAGTTTTGATCTAATAAAGCTCCCAGCATGTGTCATTTTGTGAAATTGTAAATGTTTATAATCTTGGTATGTTTGAACTTAGGAATCTCGTGAGGATCCAGAAGTTTGGAATCTAATAAAAGTTCTGAATCGAAAGGAGTTTCAAAAGTTTGGAATTTCATGAAGTTCCCAATGTTTTCAATTCTCTGAGGTTTCAAAAGTTGGGAATTTGATGAAGAAGTTTGAAAAGAACTTCTGGAGATTTCCAGAAGTTTGGAATCTCATTAAGTTTAAGAATTTTTTAAGAACTGCAATGTCATGAAGTCCTAAAGTTCCAAAGTTTGTAATTTCATGAACACACCTCTGGATGATCCCGTCTCCACAATATGGGTCTCCAAGCCGGTGGTAGAGAGGAGGTGACGGTTCACTATGACCCCATTTGGAAACAGTCTGAACCTGGTAGGTGTACAAGATCCCCTGCTCGACATCCCTGAAGACCAAAAAACATAATCGCGAGTTAGGAAACAAAGCCAAGGAGCTCAGAGGTGGACCTGAAGTCCTGAAATGACTGTAGAGAAGAGTCGAGAGATTAGGAGAAAAGAGCAAATGTTTATTCAGTACCACTGTTCCTGCCTCATGTGGTCTCGGCAAAATGATTTCAGCACGACATTTTTATTTCTTGGCTGCGTTCCCACCAGTGCCTCCTTAACCCCCTCCTCTAAAAATTCACGATCCCAAAATCCCATTATGGGCCCAGAGTAAACGAGCCTGTAATTCTCTAATCCTAGGTCAGCTTAGTTGTAAACCATCATAATTCGATTCCACTTTCAGCAGCCATCACTCGAGGCCCGCGGCCGGGCGCGCTACAATCAGGTTCGCATATGGATTTCGGCTCGGCCTCCCGCGCTCATCTGAACTCAGTTACGCTCGCTGATACGGAATGGCAGGCTGTCGGGGGAGCGGCCAGGAATCGATCCGAGAGCTGCACTTAATTCACCTCTCTGGCTCGGTAGGCCTTCGGGAATAAAATGAAGCAATGACATTCCTCTTTGAACTCGCTTACCTTCTGCAGTGCCCGCTCTTTTGGATATCAGAGTCACTCAGCCAGAAGTTCATTACGTCCCAATGTACTGCAGATGCTATCGGTCTATTAGGTCTAGAACAAGTCAGGGTTTTTATCCTCGCGCTGTTAAAGCCTTTAGCCGAATGAACAAGACGCCAGTTTATTAAGAACCAGATACATCAACTGATAAACTGGCAAGTCGCTCAATATGTACTGTCAATTCCTCAAGCACCAAAGGTTTTATGTTAAATATAAACACTTCTACACCCCCAAATCAAAATGCAAACAAAAAACAGTATGAACACAAAGTATTTCATGTTTTTCTGCATTTCAGGTCGGCAACACATTCCAAAAAAGTTGGGATGAGGGCAATTTAGAGCTAGTAATGAGGTTAAAACCTAAATAATATGATTTCAAACAGGTGATCATGATCTGGTACAAAAGCAGTATCCAAGAAAGGCTGAGTCTTTGAGGAGTAAAGATGATCAGAGGCTCTCCAGGTTATCAACAAATGTGTGAGAAAATGAATGCTCCTCAAAGCACGATTGTAAAGCATTTCCATATTTCTCCCTCCACAGTGCATAATATCATTAAACGATTCAAGGAATCTGGAGGAATTTCCTAAAAAGCCTAAACTAAAGAGGGGTGATCTCTGATCCCTCAGACACCACTGCATCAAGAACGGTCATTCATCAATAGCTGACAGAACCACATAGACAAGGGATTACTTTATTAAACCTTTATCAAGCTCTACAATACAGAGTTACATTCACAAATACCACTTAAAACGTTACTGTGCTAAAAAGAAGCCTTATGTTATAACCATGTCCAGAAGCGGCGTCGACTTCTCTGAGCTCGGAGGCACCTGGGATGGACAATCACACAGTGGAAACGGGGACTGTGCTCAGGCCCATCAGTATAACAGATGTTTTTTTGAAAGTTGTTGTCAGGGACAAGTCCAAAAGCCAGGTTATGGTATTGGGTCGGGTCAGGGCCCTTGGTAACGGTCATTCACACTTCTGTTATGCAGCATTAACGCTAAAAAGTACACTGAGATTTTAGAGCAACATACAGTGGGGCAAAAAAGTATTTAGTCAGTCACTGATTGTGCAAGTTCTCCTACTTAGAAAGATGAGAGAGGTCTGTAATTTTCATCATAGCTACACTTCAACTATGAGAGACAAAATGAGAAAAAAAATCCAGGAAATCACATTGTAGGATTTCAAAAGAATTTACTTGTAAATTATGGTGGAAAATAAGTATTTGGCCAATAACAAAAGTTCAACTCAGTACTTTGTAACATAACCTTTGTTGGCAGTGACAGAGGTCAAACGTTTCCTGTAAGTCTTCACCAGGTTTGCACACACTGTAGCTGGTATTTTGGCCCATTCCTCCATGCAGATCTCCTCTAGAGCAGTGATGTTTTGGGGCAACACGGACTTTCAACTCCCTCCACAAATGTTCTATGTGGTTGAATTCTGGAGACTGGCTAGGCCACTCCAGGACCTTGAAATGCTTTTTCTGGAGCCACTCCTTCGTTGCCCGAGTGGCGTGTTTGGGATCATTGTCATGCTGGAAGATCCAGCCATGTTCCATCTTCAATGCTTCAACTGATGTAAGGAGGTTTTGGCTTAAAATCTCACGATACATGGCCCTGTTCATTCTTCCCTTAACATGGATCAGCTGTCCTGTCCCCTTTGCAGAAAAACAGCCCCAAAACATGATGTTTCCACCCCCATGCTTCACAGTAGGTATGGTGTTCTTGGGATGCAACTCAGCATTCTTCTTCCTCCAAACACCATGAGTTGAGTTTTTACCAAAAAGTTCTATTTTGGTTTCATCTGACCACATGATATTCTTGCAATCCTCTTCTGGATCATCCATATGCTCCCTGGAAAACATCAGATGGGCCTGGACATGTACTGGCTTAAGCAGGGGGGCATGCCTGGCACTGCAGGAGTCCCTCTCGGTGTAGTGTGTTACTGATGGTAGCTTTGTTACTTTGGTCCCAGCTCTCTGCAGGTCATTCATCGGGTCCCTCCATGTAGTTCTGGGATTTTTGCTCACCGTTCTCATGATCATTTTGACCCCAATGGGATGAGATCTTGCGTGGGGCCCCCAAGATCAAGGGAGATTATCAATGGTCTTGTATGTCTCCCATTTTCTTACAATTGCTCCCACAGTTGATTTATTCACACCAACTTGCTTGCCTATTCTAGATTCACTCTTTCCCAGCCTGCTGCAGGTCTACAGCTTTCTTCCTGGTGTCCTTCGACAGCTCTTTGGTCTTGGCCACGGTTGAGTTTGGAGTCTGACTGTTTGAGGCTGTGGACAGGTGTATTTTATACAGATAACGAGGTCAAACAGGTGCCATTAATACAGGTAACGAGTGGAGGACAGAAGAGCTTCTTAAAGAAGAAGTTACAGGCCAGAAATCTTGCTTGTTTGTGGTTGACCAAATACTTATTTTCCACCATGATTTACAATTAAATTCTTTAAAAATCCTACAATGTGATTTTCTGGATTTTTTTAGTTGAAGTGTACCTATGATGAAAATTACAGACCTCTCTCATCTTTCTAAGTAGTAGAACTTGCTCAATCAGTGGCTGACGAAATACTTTTTGGTCCTACTGTAAGCTGCCTTCAAGACTACATCTTTTCCAGGGACGTCCATGCATTTTTCAACAAGTTCGGACAGAAATATACAAATGCCTTCCAGTCTTTCATTGAGGAACATTGTTTTTAAACATTTCAATCATTTTCTCACACATTTGTCGACAAACTGGAGATTCTCTGCCCATCTTTACTCCTCAAAGGCTTTCGTGAATACTGCTTTTATAAAATCATGACTCCAATCACCTGTTATGTAGTTAGTTGAAATATCTTGAATTGTTTTGTCTTGTGAGAAGCTCGAGTCCAAGTCTCTGCACCAGCAAGCTTGGCCATTAGACAAGAACTATTAATGCTTGGATTGCATCTCTTAGCTCCTAAGTTGCTTGCCAAATAAAGAAAACGAATAAAAGCAGTACGCTGGAGAGAGAAAACATGGAGTCCGCGCAACTTCACATCGCGTGTGGCTCAACGTTACGGACTCCCAAACAACAGAGAGTCAACAAGCGCGCCAAATGGAAGCTCCGCGTAAACAAGAGCGAGAGCGGGATGCGTCAAGGAGAAATATTGACAGAGACACATGCTGGGATGGAATAGCAGGTCATATACAGACCATCAAGTACTATTAATTTCTGAAACGGTTCATCCTCCTAAACACACGCACGCATGCATGCATACCACCCACACAGGGCCCTGCAACCCGCTAGCGCGCACATCCATAAAACAACACAATCAGGCAGCCGTGCACACGCTGGCTCGCCATAAAAGAATGAACGAGAATGAGGGAAAAAAAACAAAACAACACACACACACACACACACACACACACACACACACACACACACAAAGGCCTCATTATTTGCGTTATTTGCGCTGGCCGGATTCCCCGAGGGAAACACAAGCCCTTCTCCTCTGATTAACAAAGACGGAGCGGCCAAATTAGCGCAGCGCCGGGGCACGGGCGCACAAACCCGGTGCTGCAGCAAAACAGCAGGTTCAGATCAGGCCAAGACTTTCACGCTGCCGTCAGCACTTAGGAGGCGGCGGCTGCTCGAGCAAGCGGACGGGCGGGCGGGCGGGGAAGCAGTAACATTTAATAAGAGGCTAACAAATCATTCAAATTAACACTTAAGACGAGCGGTATGGGCTGAGGTTTTACGCGTCGGATACGCGCGAGAAAAATCGCTGAAACTGAAAATGCGCCACTGAAAGCGCCATAAAATCAGATGACACACACACACACACACACACACACACACACCGAAAATGAGATGCATGCACCGGTAGGGAAACAGCATGCACCGAAGTGTCAATAGATTTACTGCAGGACGCGCCGTGGTTTTAATTTCACTAAGAATGAACTTTTCTGGACTTTTACTTTTTTCTCCCCCCACCCCAAGCCGAGGTTCCTCAAAATGAGTCTCAGACACGCTAATGGATCAAAAGGAACATGAAGGAGAACGCTTACTCTCAGACCTACATCACGCTGCGGTTACATGGAACCACTCGCACCACAGTTAGAAGGATTGCAACACTCACACGGAACAATCGCGGCTTCAAGATCGTAGAAAGTAACAGACACAGGGACAATACAACCATAACCGGGCTTAATGATTGGAACTATGTTCTTGTGCGGACTTGAACCGGGGATCTCTGAAGCTGGGGCGACTGCGCCGACCACCCTGCCAGCGTGCCATCCTCTTCTGTCACGTTTAACCCCTGCTCAAAGTTGCTATCCCAAACCCTGGACAACACAAAATGAAGGCGTCAAGATCTTACAGTTTGGGATCCATCAAGGACTGGGTATGCTTCACTGCTGCAGCACCGAGGGATGAACCCTCCCACAGATAGAGGTAGTCATGCCTGGAAGTGATGCCCAACCTCTGAGTTAAAGACAGTACCCTGCAGAGTTTGGCTAATATATTTGTTGATTTCCAAACCCAAAAGAGTTAAGGTTGAAGGCAAAGTCTGGGAATTGCTGACCCTCCAGCTTCAGGATGCCACCCATAACTAGGCATCTGACCACCCGGGCAGTATGGGTACATCTGCCCCAATCCTAGCAATACAGAGATCAGAGACCTCATGCCATGGCTCAAAAATGTCCTTGGCACTTTTGAAATTACACAAAACAAAGCAGAAAAAGCGTCATACAAGTGAACAAAAACAAGCTGTCGGGAGAAGCCAGGAGGTGATATATGGACTCGGATTATGAAGTACAAGCCAGAACAAGCTGTCAGAAGAGGTTTTCTGAGCAGATCCTGCCGAGCTTTGAGAGATTTAGCACGCTTGTTTCAGCAGCTAATTGGCAGAGAAAAGAGCGTGGAAGGAACCAAACAAGGAGTAAAGACGTGAAACTTTACGACCACCGACAGGGGTTTGGTTCCCTGACCGGCCCCTGCGCGCAGACGATCTTCTTTTCGAGTGCATTTTATTTTTTTATTTAACTCCACTAAGTACTTCATTAGGAAAAAGATCTGAGACCTGCTTCAAAGTGAGGTGATGGACCAAAAAAAAGGTCCATATGGTTTTCCCTAACAAATACTTGAAACGAGAACACAGAAACTAGAGTTTACGGTGCGAGCTACACAATAAAATGTTGCTCCGATTTGTTACGGGTTGCCAGCAACTCTTTGATTTGCAGAAAGAGTTCCACAGATCTTTAGTTTAAGAGATTGTTACACCGAGCTCCAGTTTGTCCTGGTAAGAGTAGCGAAGGGTCCAGAACCTGTCCAACGGAATAGAACACAACCAGATATGGTGGTGAAAACCGGTACCAGATTTGGAGCCTGAATTGGATTAAGCTGGTATAGAAAGTGAAAGAGAGAATTAGTGACTCAAGTCCAGTCGCCAGTCCATAGCAGGGCTGGGTATGGGTCTCTGTGCAGGAATGACCAACCTCCCCTACATCAGACAAGGCCAAGCCTGTCTTCATGATCAAACAACCTTCTCTACTGGTGGTCTGTCTGGGCTGTCCAGAGCCTGTTCACCGTGTGTCTGTGCCCCCATAAAACCACTGCTTCCAACACCTTCTACAGCTAGGTCAGAACGGCCCACAAGGGGGCATTTCGTCAAAACGACCATCCTGCTCCTCTCAGTCCAATGACGTCGGGACTGTGGTAGCCTAGCAGATACTGGACAATGGACCAGAAGGTCCAGGGTTCAAATCCCACCTCTGCCAAGCTGCCACTGTTGGGTCCTTGAGCAAGGCCCTTAACCCACAATTGCTTGGATTGTAAGACTGTATCAATTGTAAGTCGCTCTGGATAAGGCCATCTGCTAAATGCTGTAAATGTAAATGATGCGTCCCCTCTCAAAGTCTGTCAACTGGGCAAAATGTCTAGCAGTCAGCGATCTCTCACCAAGTGATACTCTATCCAAAAGTAGCCTCTGAGAGCCTTTTTATAGGGCAGCACTATAGGGGAAGCAATTTTACACCATCTTGTGGCAAGACCCAGTGTCTAATCAGAGCACACCTGTAATAATTTACATATCTGCCTGAGACATGCTGGGTTTTGCAGCAATCCCACATTTCTGTCTGGGTCCAAATGCAACAACGACTCAGTTCGGCCCAGTCCGGGGCCTGCCAGGCTATGTCCATGCCATCTAGTGATTAACGTCCATTCGTCTGCGCTCTGTCATCGATCTGTCAGATGATGTCACTGAAGCTGAACCATTTCTCAGGCTTTAGTGACAAGTGCGTACTTTTAGAGCATAAATACGCCTGGATGACACGGCATTAAATGAGATCACCTGTCATCAGGGGGCAGGAGTGAAGTGAGCAGTTGAAATACGGGCAGTGTTTGGAGACTGGTGACACAATCTGTTTGCACCCTGACTGATTTCCCACACTTATCATTGCCAGGGTCGTGGGCAACAGTTCTGCAAAAAGGCCATCCAACCTTCACATTGCATGCCCCATCCAGGGTAAGCGGGCATCCACAAGAAGAAGAACCCTCAATATTCAGTGTCAGTTCATTTTACAATTTACCGACACAGGATACAGTCCTAGCAATTGCTCGAGGGTCCAACAGCTGCAGACTCAAAGATCTTAAATCTGGCTTACACTTACAGATCCAAAGTCACCCCGCAGTCTTCTGGTTAGTATGCCAAAGCCTCAAGAGACACAGCAGCAGGACTTTGAAGATCAGGGTGACATTCTTTAAACAGTTTGGCAAGTTCTCCGCAGTGGCGACACGAGGTTCCCCCGGATGCTCACCGCTACACAAGGATGTTCCTGTGTTGCTCCTGGTATTTTTGGGATTAAACCAGAGCGCTCAGCAAGATAAAGCGCCGAAGAAGATGAATGAATGTTTTGAGAAGACTCCTAGTCCGTGGCTTTGGCTCCTTCTTAGCCATTAGTTCTACCTCATCACCCATCCAAAGAAAGCAGTCTGGTTGCGTCGCGAGCTGCAGACGAGCTAAACGGTCGAATCCGGTACCGATCTGAGATCATCGGAGATCTGAAAAATGCACGTACTACTAAGGACGAGGCTTAAACCTGGACATCAGAGGGTCTGATTCTCAGCATGGCATGTTTTTGAGGGTTTCTTAAGCCACATGATCTGGGTGGATGACCAGAACAGGTCCCGTCGTCAACACTTCAGTGACGGAGAGGGTCGCTGAGAGAGGGACATTGTGAGCAAACTAAACATCTCACCTCAACTGCTCAGCCACGTGCAATATACCATGAACCTGAGAAAGACGAATGGCTGATCGAGGGTTTTCCCCCAAAATGGATCACAAAGACGGATCAGCCGAGGCTTGGAGCTCAAATGTGACGTTTCCACAGCTCTGCTCCGGGGATTATTGCGGTCTGACGTGACGTCACGAGGGTCACGGACCACCGACAGGCCTTCACTCACCAAGCGCCTCCTGTTACTTCCCACACACTCCCCAAATCCATCATCCACACCAAACCAGGCCTGGTCGTCCATACACAGCGTAAATCCACGCTGACAGTTCCTCGAGAGGAAGGCGGCGACGGCTCGGATACCGCGACCGTCGGCTTCTCCCGCTCTGGAAATGTGGTTTGCGTTAGCAAGGATTAAATGAACTCGAGCCAGTAATGCCCCCCTCCTCAGAGGAGAAGGTGAAGATATATAAAGGCTGTTTTGTCAGGGCAGTGTGGAGTTCAGGAGTAGTGCAGCCCCAGCCAACACTTTAGTCCAAAGTCAATAAAATCGTGCGCTGAAATCCTGCTTCTCTGGCAACAAAGGCCGGTCGGAACACAGAGGCTTTCGTAACAGCCAATTATCACCAACATCTTGAAACAGTCAAGGGCGGCGAGAGGAGCGTCATCGTTTACATCGGCCCTGATCTAAAGAGAAAAACACCGCTCCACAAATGAGCAGGGGGCTGAAAGAGCGATGATATCGAACCTACGAGGAACACAAGCATCGCTAACATCGGCACTGTTTTTAACGCCACAATAACGTCTACAAATCAGATTCAGATTCTCGAATGTAGCTAAGAAACTTCAATTACTATTCTTCAAATAACTTCTCGAGAATTCTTATTTTCTTTCTTAACACTTCTTTTAAGAACAAGTGCTACTCTCGAAGACGTTACATTCTTCAATGTGTTCTTAACCTTACGACAGCCTTAGACTTGCGTAAGCTGTAAGAGTTGACATAGAAATTTACCGAACTTTTTACACAACAGTTATTGGACATGAAAACAGCGATTATGTGAAAATGCATCAGATACTCAGAGACACGTGGCTTCAGCAAGAGTCTATTAGGATTCAATGAATGAACACAGCGATCATTTCGGTTGCCAAAATGTTAAATTCCACCAAGATTATGAATAACAATAATAATAATAATAATAATAATAATAATAATATAAAAACATTTAATTATTCTATTCTATTCTATTCTAATGGAATTTTGCCCGAGTTAAGAGTAGTCTTAAAACAGGGACGATAAAAAGCTCAGAATAAGTTAATACGATATCTGTAAACATCAGGATTCCAGTCCATTGCAGGCCTGGGGGATGACCCCCAACCTCAACAGGACTCGAACCCATGTTCTTGCGTTGTGTTTTAGACCACCCAAGTGCCTCTAACTACATTATTATACCATATATATCTTATCAGTCAGATACCAATGTTGAGTTTTGTAGGCTATACGTCACCAAAAATGTCTTTCTTAAACAGAGACATCAGTCTCATTAAAAACAAACTCGGCAGCACAGCGGTCTAATACTGTAGCCCATCGCCGCAGGGACTCATCACTATCGCCCAGCCAGGTCTGACTAGAGGGCACTAAAGAAAACAAACAACCTTTACATTGGTGGGTAAAAACAAAAACCTCTCACCTGTCGACATATTTGCGGGCAGAGTCGCCGAGTTCGATGCCCTTCGGGGCGCCCCTGAACGAGGGTTGGCGCAGGAGCCTGTAGCGCAGCGGCTCGCAGTCCCGACACAGCGGGCAGTCAGGTTTAGAGGTGAGCAGAGTGGCGTCGATCTCCAGGTGCTGCTCCATGGTGAAGAACTGGACGCCGTAGACCTTCTCCTTGACGTCCAGTTTGATGGTCAGGGGCGTATCACAGAAGACGTCGCTGGGTCCCAGAGAGAGGTTGTACCCGGCCACAGTGAGCAGGATGGTGTTGTGAATGGCGGGCAGCGCCGTCTCGTCTGAGGAGCAGAAGGTCACCCAGACGGTGAGACTGTCCGGAACGACCGGATGGGCAAACTCCAGCTGGAGCATGCAGCCCTGCAGGGGGCACGGAGGAGGCACCAGGCCGAGCTCCATGCCATTGTGAGGGCTCCAGGTACGAACACTTGGCTCACACATCTGCTCCACGTCGGGCGGACCTGAGACAGAACGAAAAGAAGGAGCTATTCAAGTGAAGAAGCACTATGTGTGCCCTGGGTGGGGTGCCAATCCATATTTCAGAAGGGATATAAACGGAGAACACAGGGTGCAGGCGTAAATGGGCACTGGATGGTACGCCAGTTGTTGTGAAGGCACAGGAGGATGATCCATCAACTGCCAGGACTCAAACCTGGGTCAATCCTGTGGGTGAGCATACACTTCTGTGCCACCCGAGTGCCTGTGTTTAGTCTTTTAGGACATATTTGTAGCAGAACTTTTGAAATCTGAAAAACCTAGGTGGCGTACATGGCACCATTTTTAATCCTCTGCATATGTGCCCTGCGATAGATTTGCATCCTGTCTAGATTTGGTTCCTGCCTTGTTCCCCATGCTGCCACTTGCACCCCAGCTCCTCACGACCCTGAATTGGATTAATGGGGCATGAAAATGAATAAACGATCGTGGTCAAAGTGGTTAATGCACTGTAGAACTGACCTAACAGCAAAAAAATCTAGATGCCATTGCCATGCTGGCACTGTTGGCCCTTGAGCTCAACCCACAACTTCTTGGACTGGGCACTGTAAGATGGTATCAGCTGTAAATATTTAATTCTTCCCTCTACAGGATAATGAGACAGACGGCATTTGGCAAGGCATGTCCAGACCTTTAGTGCGTGGTAAACGTGATGGCACTGCCTGGCACCAATGAAGTTGAACAGATTACTGTGTTCCATTCAGAAAAAGGCCGCCTAGTTAGGGAACCTTTCAGAGCCGTTAATATAAAGCAGCTGTCTTCTTAGCAGACTTAACCTGCTAACTGTGTGTCAATTTTGGCACAGGCTGGCAACTCCTGTAATTTGCACCACTTTCTTTTTGGTTCGCCTTGTTTTTTTCGCCCCGCTTCTCTGCCCCTGCGTCAGCAGAACGCCGGCGGGCAGTGCTGCCCGGGCTGTGGCCATCTCGAGGCTCCAGCTACACCTCATATGCAGCAGACCAGCCATATTCGGAGTGACGTAGACGAGCATTCATCAAACCTAGCGCGAAGGCAGAGCAACGTACGAACGGCTGCTTTCCCTTTGTGCTAATCCAAGCTGGCACCAGCAGAGCCCATTTGCTAACCTCATTTCTGGGTAGCGCACAAGATTCCAGTGTTTAATCAACTGAGCGCTGAATTGGCTTTCCAGGCCACATCATCAACACTTTTATTATTGTAAGCATGTGTGTGGCCAGCAACGTTTGAGAAGAAAAAAAGAGGAGAACAATGCTCACGGACGCAACCAGAGTGCTTCAGCATGATCTTCACCAAATATCCTGTGGACATGGAGTTTAAAAACATATAAGGTTACGTCTGGTATTATTTATTTCCCCTATTATTTCATGAAATCCCCATTTCACCAGTCAATTGACTTCTGTCAAAGGAGCTAAAACCAAAGTAGTGTGGAAGAGAAAAAAACAAAGTAATCCATCTATTATCAGTCTTTGGGCAAGTCAATCGATAAAATAAGCATCCCATTATCCTTCTTAGAGAGGAAACAGATCACAAGAACATTTGTTCAAGAACATTTCATCACCTTCACCAAGGCTCTTGAATTTCAACAAGGATTCCCCAAGGCTCCAAAGATCCAAACAAGGCTTCACCAAGGTTCTTCATCTTCAGCAATGCTTTACCAAGGCTTCATCAAGTCTTTTCATCTTCAACAACACTTCACTAAGGCTCTTAAGCTTCAACAAGGTTTCACCAACTCTCTCGGTCTTCAGCAAGGCTTCACCAAGGCTCTTAAGCTTCAAAAGGGCTTCACCAAGATTCTCCGCAATCAGCAATGTTTCAGCAAGGATCTCGTTCTTCAGCAGGGCTTCACCAAGGTTCTTCAACTTCCAAAAGGTTTCACCAAGGTTCTTCATCTTCAAGAAGGCTTTACCAAGGCTCTTAATCTTCAACAAGGATTCTCTAAGGCTCCTAAGCTTCAACAAGGCCTCACCTACGTTCTTCAACTTCAGCAAGACTTCACCAAGACTCTCAATCTTTAAGGCTTCAAAAAGTCTTTTAAATCTCAACAAGGTTTCGTCAACGCTCAACCTTCAACAACACTTCACTCAGTCTCTTTTTTAAGATCTTCAGCATGTCTTCAGAGAGGCTCTTAAATCCCAGCAAGGCATCACCAAAATGCTTCTCCTTCAACAAGGCTCTTAAGCTTTAACAATGTTTCATCAAGGCTCTCTGTCTTCAGCAAGGCTTCACCAAGACTCTTAATCTTTGACAAGGCTTCACTAAGGCTCTTAAGCTTCAAATGGGATGCTGTAAGGCTCCTAAGCTTCAACAAGGATTCACCAAGGTTCTTAACCTTCAGCAATGCTTCACCAAGGCTCTCAATCTTTGGTAAGGCATCACCAGAGCTCTTAATTTTTACCAAGGCATCAACAAGTCTTTAAGCTTTAACAAGGCTTCCCCAAGGCTCTAAAATTCAAATGAGACCATATCAAGATTTTTAGCTGTTTAGCTTCAACAATCATCAGTAAGGCTTCACCAAGGTCCTTCTGCTTCAGCAGTGTTTCAACAAGGCTCCCGATCTTCTGGAAGGCATCACCAAAGCATCTTAGTCTTTATCAATTCTTCAACAATTCTCTTAAGCTTAAACAAGTGTTCACTAAGGTGCTTAAGCTTCATCAATACTTCGCTAAGGTTTTTAAGCTTCACCAAGGCTTTTGATCTTTAGTAAAGCATCACCAAGGTTCTTATTCTTCAAGGTTTTTGATCTTTTCCAAGGCTTCGACAAGTCTCTTAAGGTTCTTAATCTTTATAAAACCTCGAACAATCTTCAGTAATATGAGTAATATCTTCTCTGGGCTTCAGGGAAGCTCTGAAGCTTTAGCAAGACTTAAGCATCCAGCTTCATCAAGGTTTCACAAAGGCTCTATATCTAACTGCTTATCTAATTTCAAATGTACATACTGCACTTTGAAGGTTCTAATCTAATTTAAGTCCCAGCTCAACCAAGTTGACACAGCCTGACTCTTAATCAAAAGTTTTGGCAATGCTTCAGCAAAACTGGCTGAGCAAAGCTCCATCAGGCCTCAACCCCTTACGCTTCAGCATCGGTAAAATATGGAATGCTGACCCTCATTTTTAGTGAGGGTGCCATTACTTTGGAGCTGCCTGTATAATTGATGTGTGTATAATGAGGTATTTTCCAGTTTAAGGATCTAATACCCATAATGGTTATGTAGGAGATGAAGGAGTGGTACAAATTGCTCCAAGGTGGACTAATAGCTCCGACCTCGGGGTTTTCCAGGTGACCTGTGAATTGTTCTGTGAATAGGTTCCTCACGTTTAACCGACTCAGCAGGGCCACAAGCTTGTCTAGGAAACCACAAATTCCCCGAAAACACAGTTGGACGGTGTCCAGCTTAATTGCAGAGTTTAAGGTTGGTCTGTACATACACTGACCTCCAGGGATCACGGAGGAACGAGGCAGTGCCGCAAACCTGGATCTGGATTGCTTAAGACTGAGGGAACAAAAAGTGCACTGAGGCACGTACGCCGGTTTGAGGGAGGGCCGATGGCCTCTTTTCTCTGAAAACCAGTAGACCAACCTCGTGCTGACGTAAGGGTAGCAGTAATTTGTGGACTCCAAGCTACAGATTCCAGAATGTAGTGTTAGGGTTTAATATTATAGCTGTAGACACAATATTATAACAAAGATTTGTTCTGGATTTCTACAATCACACTTCTGGGAAATTAGCCTCCTACATCCAGCATTCCTAATGTGATGAGGATTTTGGAACTGAAAGTGAGAACAGTTTTCAGATTTAGGATTCCTAACTGCAGTCCCTCAGTTCAAGCAGGTGTAAACATGGCACCAGAACAAACCACTTTGTTTGCAGTTGAAGCGACAGGTTCTTATTAAGAAAGAAGTTTCCATGTGTTTTGTTCCTGGAACTCTCATGTAGTCCAGATTCCTGGTTTGAATAAGAGTTGGTCCAGGTCCAGTTGATTCTGATGTTCAGAGTTGCTTCCGTGTTCATTCTTCACGGGTTCTGCTGGTTTCTGAATAGTTTTTATCAGCAGTTTCTGCCTCGTTTTGCAGGAGGTTCATTCGCGGTTTCAGTCTGGGTTCCTCCTGGATTTGGCCTGGTTTCAGTCTGGTTTTCTCACAGTGTCCATCTGGATGGTTTCTGTTTGGGTTCCTCATGGGTTGGTCATGGTTTCGGAGTGGTTTCCATCTTGATTCTGCTTGGTTTCTGCTCGAGTTTCTCAGGTACTTTCCCAGTTTCTGCATGGGTTCCTCATAGATCTGCATGGTTGCTGAATTGTGAGTTCCTCACAGGTCCTGTATGGTTTCTGTTTGGTTTCTGAATTTGTTTATACAGAACGCTTTCTGTACAGTTTTCCACAGTTTCTACTTTTTTCTTCCAAACTCTCACACTGACATCCTGCTGTAAAGATTTACGAGAGGGTTTCTCTCAACAGGTGAACAGAGCACCAGAAGATGCCGTCTTTCCCCCCGGCTAGGCTCCGTGCTGAGGGGCAAAAGAGGAGGGCATTTGTGGGAAGGTGGCATGCTGCAGGATCGTCTCTAGCCAAGAACCACAAGGCACAAACAAACCCAGAGCCAAGCAGCTGCACCAGGGAAAGGTTCTCAAAGCAGCATCATGTCAGAGGGGCGCTGGAAGGGGGAGCCCACCATTCGCAGGGAAAAGTTCCAGCAGGGGAAACAGGGAGGCATTTATGTGCAGTGGCAAGCCTGGACATGTTTCTGCAACACACTGTTACAAGTCAGGACGGAGGCATGCGAGTGTGTGTTTGTGTGTGTGTGAGAGAGAGTGAGTGAGTGTGTGTGCACGCAGTTGGCATGACAGGGCAATGTCTGAAACAGCACTGCAGTTCGCTTAAAGATAATTTCAGGAAATTATCCAATTGCTACAAAAGCCTCCAATTAACAACAGGGAGCTAATGACCTGTCCGGCCCCTCATCTATCAATCACAGAGTCAATCACCACCCGGCCTTTGAAGTCTGGACCTCCTATCTTGAAGTTCTGCTTCTCAGGAGGGATACAAATCCCAAATACAAATTCCAAATCTGGCACTTAATGATCAAACTTGCCTTGAAGCCAGAATTCAGACTAATGGCAAGAAGATGGATTTCTCCACGTTCCTTCAGAGTGTGTACTGAACTTTTCCACTAAGCAACATTCCAGAACCATAGCTTCCAGTTCCAGAGCTTCCAGTTACAGGACTAGAAAGTTTGATACCCATTGAAGAGTCCATCCCCAATGGTTCCACTTTCAATACCAAAAGAATGTTCCAGTTGCAAAGCATCCAGTCCCAGTACCAAAGCTTCCCATTCCAGTTGTACACCATCAAAGCCTCCAGCTCTGGCTATAAAATAATTCCAGTAACATTAGAACCTAGTACCAGAGCATCCAGTCCCAGGAGAAAACTTACAGCACTGAAGTGTCCAGTTACAAGATATTGGGTATCTTTACAATGGTTCCCCAGAGAACACGGGGCACAGGATGGCCTGTGAGGGGGTTGGGCCTGTAGGCTCCACTTCAAAAACCAAAGCTTTAAGTTCTAGGTTTTTTTAAATTAGTATTTAAATGCATTAGTTCCAGCACAAGAGACTCCTGTGCCAATCGAAAAGGTACCAGTTCTTGTAACAAGGGTACCTGTGGGACCAAACCAGACCCAGCAAATGAAAGCCAGTACATCAGGGCTCCGGTTCTTGGCACTTTAAGTGGACAGTTTCATCTCCTGACGCCAAAGTGGTACTAAGGCACTGATGTACCCATGTCTGGTACAACGTCGTGCACAGTCGTTCCAGGTTCAGTTCTTGTTCAAAAAGCAGCAGAAAAACACCACACAGTTCCTGAACCCCGTCTAAGGAGTCCCGGCCATGCCACGCGCCTGCCCCTCACGCGGCACCGAATCCCAGAGGAAACCCGAAAACCTGCCGAGGTGCAGAGTAAGAGCATTCCTCGTGGCAAACTGGCAAATCAGCATTTATGCCAGCCATGCTCACAAACAATAATTAATAAAGCAGCTGTCAGAGAGCTCTGCGGCAGCACAGCTGTGCCCACTATTTATAAAACCCAAATTCCTCCTCCTGTCCAAAACGTTCCCATGTCACAGTTGTTCGAGGGAGAGGGGAACAACAAGGGGGGTTTAAAAAACTAAAAAAACAAAAAAAAAAAAACAGTATTGGGCAACGAAGGGAGAGTTTTAGGCAAGTTGTTGGTCACCTTTTCATCGAGTCGTCAAAAAATCTATAATCATAGTAAAACTTCCAGTTCCAGTTGCAGAGCTTCTGTTTGTCGGACCAACACCTGGTTTTTGGTGTTACTTCCAGTACATCACTTATGACCAAAACATACCGGTTCCGGTAACAACCCTATTATTGTCAGTACCAAAGCACCCACTTCCAGTTCTAAAGGTTTAGGTACTAGCACCACTAGTTTCAGACGTCTTGGTTTCAGTACCAATGCCTACACCATGTTTGTGAAGTCTAAAGTATTTGGCATCTTTCCATACGAACCACTAGTGAGTTTTGTGAGATCTCAGAACAAATTTATGCTTTACAGCCAATACGTTTCCACAAAAACACGTCATTAAATCGTGAGGTTCAAAACTTTAGTGCAAGCGCTTGTCTATTTCTGGAATGCCAACTGAAAATACAGTACTCTGCAAAAGTCTTAGGCCACCAATTGACTCGATACACCATTGTTTTAGCAACGGTGTAACGACCATATTTTTTTATTATTTCTCAGTCTATTATAGTACAGTGGGGCAAAAAAGTATTTAGTCAGTCACTGATTGTGCAAGTTCTCCTACTTAGAAAGATGACAGACTGTAATTTATTAGAGGTTCACTTCTATGAGAGACAAAATGAGAAAAAAAAATCCAGAAATTCACATTGTAGACTTTTTAAATAATTTAATTGTAAATTATGGTGGAAAATAAGTATTTGGTCAATCACAAAAGTTCAACTCAATACTTTGTAACATAACCTTTGTTGGCAATGACAGAGGTCAAACGTTTCCTGTAAGTCTTCACCAGGTTTGCACACATTGTAGCTGGTATTTTGGTCCATTCCTCCATGCAGATCTCCTCTAGAGCAGTGATGTTTTGGGGCTGTCACTGGGCAACATGGACTTTCAACTCCCTCCACAAATTTTCTATGGGGTTGAGGTCTGGAGACTGGCTAGGCCACTCCACTTTCAGTCATCCTCTCCCCTTTGCAGAAAAACAGCCCCAAAGCATGATGTTTCCACCCCCATGCTTCACAGTAGGTATGATGTTCTTGGGATGCAACTCAGCATTCTTCTTCCTCCAAACACGACGAGTTGAGATTTTACCAAAAAGTTCTATTTTGGTTTCATCTGACCACATGATGTTCTCCAAATTCTCTTCTGGACCATCCATATGCTCTCTAGCAAACTTCAGACAGGCCTGGACATGTACTGGCCTAAACAGGGGGACTATTGTAGATTCACTCTTCCCAGCAGGTCTACAATTTTCTTCCTGGTGTCCTTCGACAGCTCTTTGGTCTTGGCCATGGTTGAGTTTGGAGTCTGACTGTTTGAGGCTGTGGACAGGTGTCTTTTATACAGATA
Source organism: Ancistrus triradiatus (assembly GCA_025084515.1). Classification (NCBI taxonomy): domain Eukaryota; kingdom Metazoa; phylum Chordata; class Actinopteri; order Siluriformes; family Loricariidae; genus Ancistrus; species Ancistrus triradiatus. Next base: position 696,729 of record JAJAGP010000048.1, on the reverse strand, counting down.
ACGAGGTCAAACAGTTGCCATTAATTCAGGTAATGAGTGGAGGACAGAAGAGCTTCTTAAAGAAGAAGTTACAGGTCTGTGAGAGCCAGAAATCTTGCTTGTTTGTGGATTACCAAATACTTATTTTCCACCGTAATTTACAATTAAATTATTTAAACATCCTACAATGTGATTTCATGGAATTTTTTTTTTTCATAGTTGAAGTGTAGCTATGATGAACAATACAGACCTCACTCATCTTTCTAAGTAGGAGAACTTGCACAATCAGTGACTGACTAAATACTTTTTTGCCCCACTGTACATCCAGACAATACTGAAAATTTGCATGCAGTATTAAAATAAACTTCTATAGGCTACAGTGGTAAGTATGTAGAGTGACTTCCCCTTATGCTTACACAATAAAAGCATCTAGAAGATTGATCAGGAATGGTCTTTTTGGAAGGGCAGCAGCCAAGAAACTACTTTTCCCGAAGGGGAACAGGGTGAAAAAGCTAGGATATGCTAAAGCTCACAAAGACTGTAATGAAAATCAGTGGAAAAGAGGATTATGGCGTGACCAATCCATATTTGAAATTTTTTGGTCCAGTCGCTGGCAAAATGTCATAAATGCTCACTATACCAATGATAAAACTACACATCTAATGGTGGCTTAAGACTTTTGCACTGTACTGTAGATTCCCAAACAACTGGACATATCTTGTATTCAAACCACTTTAACCTGTAAGTTATAGTTTATTAGTTATATTAACTTATAATAATATTAAATATTAATATTACAGTTATAAGTTATATCACTACGAATATAAAATAATTAATACCATCTTAAGTCTACAGAATGAACTAATTCCCCATGTGTGGACTGTTTCTGAACTCTAAGGTCTACCCAGGATACGAGAGCATGAAGTGCTGTTTTCTTCTCTTACCCTCAGCCTCTCGTGGACTCCAGTGACCGGAGGGTAGGCAGGGGCGTGGCGACCAGGAGTTAGAGGCGTACTGGAGGAAAACTCGGCCTTCTGCACATTTATCACACACTGATCCCACTTCTCTAGGAAACCAACAGACAGAGAGGAACTTAGATACAGTCCAGTTATTATTATTATTATTATTATTATTACTATTATTATTATTATTACTACAATTACAACAACTGATGTGAACCTTCCTGATCTCCTAATCATATATACTACACATATTAAATTCCTTCTCCCTACTCCCTAGTATTTCACTCTTTTAGCTCTTTTAGATCTTAAGATGCTTTATGAATAACTTTTATCTTTACTAGGATCTACTGCTAACTTTGAGGGGGATACATCCACAATTCTAAGATTTTTCTCAGAATTTCATCACTAGGGGCTACTCTCAGCACTAAGAATTTTTATAAATACAGCCCCAGGTGGACATGCACCAGTTCCAGAACTAAAGCTCCAAAAAAATTACTTTCAGCACCAAAACGTAAAGTCCAGCAAACTAAAGTTTAAGTTCCAGTACCAAAAATACAAAATGACATATTAAACCCTGCCATTTCCAGATCCAAAGTTTCCAATTCTTGAATCAAACCTTCCAGCCAACTACCCAACCCTCTAGTTCCAGAACCAATCCTCTTAGTTTCAGGATCAAAGGATCTTATTTAGTATCCCTTACATTCCAGTCTTAACTGTATCTGTTTTAGTACCAATTCTTGTTTCAAAGCACCCAGTCTAGTAGCGATCATTACTTTCCAGTGACCAAAGCTTTCAGTTCAAGTTTTTAGTGACACAGTTGCATTACCAAAGCTTCAACTTCAGGTGTAAATGTACCAGTTCCAGAACTAAAGCTCCCAATTCTGGCATCAAAGGAACTACTTTTAGTATCAAACCTTAAAGTCAAACACACTAAAGTGTAAGTTCAAACCTCCCAGTTCCAGGTCCAAAGTTTCCACTTTCTTGAATCAAACCTTCGAGCCAAATACCCAAGCTTCTAGTTCCAGAACCAAAGTTTCCAGTTCCAGCATCAAAGAATCAACATTTATTATCCCTTATGTTACCACTGTTAACACTTCCGGTACCAATTCGTATTGCAAAGTTCCCGGTTCTAGTAGTAAACTCTGCAGTCCAGCTACCTAAGCTACCTAAAGTTCCAGTACCAAAGCTTTTCTGTTCCTGTTGTAGCAGCAAACGTTTCAGTCCATTACTGAAGCTTTCAGATCTAAAGCTCCCAGTTCGAGCACCAATGTACTTACTTTAATTATCAAACCATCTAGTCCAACTATAAAAGACTGCAGTTCCAGTCTACAGTGTACCTGTACGCGTGGTTCCAGTATGAATCGTACCACGGTGCTTTTCCATCCCACATTAAGAACAAGACCTATTCGTGATTATTTATTGGAACTGGTTGCTGATTGAACAACACAGATCTCGTGTCCTGGTACCAAAAACGTGCGGTGGAAACGATGGCTCTGTTTTTCCATGTTTCCGTGTATAACGCTGGAGAAAATATTGAGTCACAAATAAAATTTGTGTGCGAACCTTTCACTATTTGTTGCTCGAATCTCATTTTTATGAGTCACTGGACATGTGTCTGAACACAAACCGTCACATCTCGCACACGAACGCTCAAACCCCTCAAAGAAACGCTCAAATACCAAGCAATGAACTCTAGACGTGCCTCAACACGTTCCAGAGGGGCTTCCCCGTCACCCAGGAGCACCTGTCGCACATAAAGGTACTCCGAACAAGTGCAAATACTTCGCTTACGAATGTGGCAAAATATGCGTGAGTAAACGAAGCCGAGTTCCACTGCTTCGAGTCATCAAATAAAATGGAACAAATGAAACTCGGGCTCTGGTTTCAGGAGGTCCTGCAAAGGCCAGTTAATCAATGAGCCATGAAAGATGTTTTTAATTGATAGCACATGTGACTGATTGAGGAATAACAATCTATCGGGCTGAAAAAAATGCAGCTATGAATCTTAACGCAAATATCTTTGCAAAACACGACACACAGTGCGTTATATCTGTTTGTAAGAACAATTCGAATTGTTTTTAACGGGATTTAATGCATCATCAGTCATAATAGAAATCCTTTTAAGAAGCAATTGGGTCGTTGGACCCCCTTTTGCTTTCAGAACTGCCTTAATTCTCTGTGGCACAGATTCAACAAAGCAGTTGAACAGGTAGGTAAATAAATAAAAGGTAAAAGTGGCATCCCGTGCCAGCTTTCTGCCCTCCTTAAAACACCGATATACACCATAAAAAGTTCACCTGTCATAGAAATGGCCCGTGATGGGAGGATACCACTCCAGAGTGACGGAGTCCCGCTGCTGCTCCACCAATTTGGGCGGCATGGGAACAGGAGGTGGCTTGTATTCAGGTTGCCAGGTCTGATAAACAAGATCCAGATAGCAATGCATCCGGGCTACCTGGTTTAGGGTGAAGGAATCCGTACAGGTGTCCTCTGTATGGGAGGAAAATACACAAGAAGGACAAAATAGAAAAAAAAGTTATGGAATGTAAACATTTATATAGACTTCGGATGTAGTATCGTTTCGTAGGCTTTTGTTGATCAGAGGCTGGCACGGTGGCGCAGGGGTTTTTCCCCTATATTTACGAGTGGCTGTATTTTTGCCCTTAATTATCCAAATATTATGACCATCTGGCAGTCAGGTGGTGCAGTGGTCTAACACGCTAGCCCAACACCGTAGGGACCTGGGTTTGAGTCGTGGCAGTGCCTACGAGTCAGTCCTTAAAAATGCTAAATTTCTGCTTCACGTGCTGGATTCAGTCAAAAAGACCGCTGAGTCTTCAAACAAGGACACTATTATTGACACAATGTTTTCTAGATGGAGCCAAATAGATTGGTTACAAGATCAACTTGAGTTCGTCCAATGTGTTGTTTGTTTCCGTGTTTATAGTCAGTTTGGTGAGGCTGTTAGATTAAAACGCTTTTTGTCTCTTCCATCTTCCTGATTATGTTCGGATATTTTATTTGTTCATGGCAACCAAGTTTCAAAGGCGTACATTACGAACACAATATAAACCGGACTTCAGAGTGCTTTGAGCGGTGCTGGAGAAGTGGGGAATGTGGATAGAATGTAATTGAAGCTGAAAATGAGACTTTCTAAATATTATAAATAGGCTATTCCGTGACTTGTTTCCTCTTTTAACCAGCATATTTTCACGTACACATAATAAACCATATATAATTTAGCTATCAGTGTTTCCGAAATGCTATTGTGAATAGATTGATCAGAACAGAACCATCCATGCATTCGCATCTCCTTTAATCATTGGCAAATCGCCCTGAAAAATATCATATTATTGAATATTATTCCAATAATGCTCTGGGACCTGGACCAGGGTTAAAACGTGGACGTGTGTGTACATATACTTGCACTAGGTTGTCAGAGAGGTGTGGAACCGTTCCACATAAAGTCTACATAATGTTAGGACAACTGGGTTCTCTAAATTTCCCTCAGTGTGTTTGACGAGTGACATGTACAAAACCTTTACAGTTTAGGAACCATTTGGCTTTCCACAGCCATACCCCTACCTGTGTAGCTCATGTAGTTGTTGAAAGGTGTCTGGATGAATTTCCTGCACCCACACGACTCGTTGCCTGGTTCAGGGTCTCTGCAGTGCTTGTATTTGGGCGTGGGGTTTGTGTCGGCGCACAGGTCCCCCGTCTCCAGGGACGGCTCCGTCTCCAAACAGGCGTCGTTGCAGGACTCGATCTCGGAGATGCCCCTGAAAACGTGGTAGAGGCCAAGGCTGTGCCCGATCTCGTGGACCATGGTGTTAGTGTGGCCGAAGGTGCCATAGAAAGACGGATTCAGCACGATACCCCCTGGAGAGAGAGGCATAAAACGTTCAAACAGAGCGCTGTACGACTCATTTGCACCCGTCTCCAAAAACGATGACGAAACCGATTCGGGTTTTGAGCAAAACCTAAACACCGCACGCATCGAGGGGGTCTGTTAGAAATGAAACAGAACCTCTGCGATACCGAAGCGGTGCTCTACACCCAATCCATCATGCAAGCGCAAGATCAAAGCGTTTGTCCCTGGTCCAAGGTATATTAAACACATTTCGTAAGTACCTAAATGGGTCAGGGCCTCTTTGTCCCACGGCCAGGAAGCCACGCCAGCCAGGTCCTCATTAGTGGAGTTGGCGAAGAAAATGTTGAGGTGCGTGGAGCCGTCCAGTTTCAGGATATCTTTCAGCTCCTTCACATCCAGATATGCCCTGCGGGGGCAAACAGACACCGATCACACACAGGTTTGGATCAGACTGGCACTCTGGGGGAGCACACTGCTGTTAGGAATCTGGTGGATTCTGCGTGCAGACAGCTAACGATGCAAAATAAAACACATAAATCACAAAAGGGGAATTCAGGTAAGATTGGAGAGCACGGATAAAATAAAGGACGGCTTCCATGTGCACTTTATTAGAATAAGATCGGAAATGCAATTTAAAAACTCTAACAGCTCACGCAAAAATCAGTGAGACCTGGAAATATAAACTTTTGCACGTGGCACCTCTTCAATGCAGAGCCAGTTCCTGAGAGTCTGGGTTCGAATCACAGATGGGGATTGCATCATAGAGGTCTAAGGGATCCTGTGATAGACCTCAGTTAAAGGCCAGACCAGACCCCCTACTAAGACCTCGAATGGGACAAGTGGGAGTAAAACTGGACGCGGAAGTTTTAGGCTTACTTAAAAAAAAATCTGTCTTTCTTATGTATGTTGCAATGATGAACGTGATTTGAACCATGTGCCAAACAGATTGTGTGAAAACTTCAAAAAAAAAAATGCTACTTTATTCCTTCTCATTGTGGTTTCGATGCATCACAATCCAGAAAAAGTTTATCAGCTCAGAAATGCATAAAATATCAGTACTGTGCAAAAGTCTCAGGTCACCATTAGATTAGACATACCATTGTTTTACAAACGGTATAACAACCATATATAACTATTTCTCTATTCTTTATTAGAATACAAACAGAAAATTTGTATGCAGTGTTAAAAATATGAAAATAATTAGAGGAGAAAGGAAAAAAAAGAGCCCAGTAGCAGCCCAGAAACCACTTTTTCAGAAGGGGAACATGGCAAAAAAGGCTATAAAAAAGATATTCTAAAGCTCACAAAGATTGGAATGAAGCTCAGCGGAAGAGAGGATTATTTAGTGGCAAATGTTACATGGTCATTACACCATTGGTAAAACAACAAATCTAATGGTGGCCTAAGACGTTTGCACAGTAATGTTTATGTATAGTATTCTCTAGACTTTAATATCATAAAAATGCACAATTTCTTTTTTAAAAATAAGAGTTCTGCGAAAAAAAAGGTGAAAGCCAGCAGACAACGTAGCGATATCATAAAGAGCTTAGTAACTCCTAAAGGCATATTTTTAAAAAATGATAAAAAAAAAATAACATCTACACAATTTTTTGTTCTTAAAAATTGAATATAAAAGTCCAAGAACTGTGGTTCTACCGCCTTTTTTGGGAAACCCACACAAATATCAGGTGCTTAGCTTAGCGTGAGCTCCACCAACTCGCGCCGGACCCACAGCTGTTTCGCACCAGCGTTTTTAATTACGCTCCTCATCACGTCACGTCCCCACATCTGTTCGTCAGACAGGAGGAATTCCTGACGTTCCTCACGTAACATCATTACTGAATTACGACAGTCCGACCCGACAGGCCGTGCCGTCCGAGTCTGACTGAAGTAAAGCAGAGGCTCAGTGAAGGTCTGATTCGTTTCCAAAAACACGATGCACCTTTCTCTTATCTTAAAAACGCCAGGAATGTCGTGATTTACTACAAAAAGGTTTCTCCCTGATTTGCAGAAAAAGAGAAAGAAATAGTCCAATTCCCAGGCTCTACCAAGCGCACTTTACACTTTTAACAGATGGCTTTTTTATCCAGTGCCACCCCATAAACTACAGCTTAGACAATTTATACTTAGGAATTTGTTCCTTAACCTTCCAGCTCAATGCTTCAGCTCTGTAACCTCTAATAAACTAGCAATGTATTATGTGGTAGCAAAGTGCTTAAAGTACTGGACTGAGGACCTGAAGGCCAAATCCAACCTCTGCTTAGCCACCACTGTCGGGTCCTTGAGTAAAAACTATAACCCACAACTGCATGGAATGCAAGACTATCGCTTGTATGTCATTTGTAGGTCTTCCATTGAGATTAGTTTGAATTTTGAAGTCCCAGACATAGAGTTAACAGACACTAATTGAAGTCTGTGTGTCTCTGAGTGTCTACAGCGTGTTCGTTCGGGTGTGAAACACGCACCGTCTGTGATAATATCTTAATTGTCATTTTATCGTCGTAATTTCTTCCCAATGTGATTTCCAAGGAAAAAAAGAAGAAAAATACCATGTGCCATCAGGATATGTATCGCCTACGATAATATCTTCATTTTTCATGTGTTCTCTGTAGCATGTAGCATGGCAGGACAGTTCTACCTAAAAGTGCTAAAACCGGGTCAGCGGTTCACGAAATTCTTAAACCAACAAGAAAAACAACAGATGGCAAAACATAAATCACAGATTATGTCACGAAAGACGCGGTGCCAATTCGGGCGGTCGACTGAGATGATTCAAACACTGCCAAAGTATCGTCTAATTATCGTTATGGACAACATACTGCCGTCATACCGCTGTTTTTATGGCTTGTATTCTTTGGACTTGTGAAAACAAGGTCGTCGCGTGATTCTGTACAAGAATCGGCTGCAGGTGCACGTGCTGGAAGACAAACAGCCAGTCAATGTGGCTGCAGTTAAAATCGCAGCCGATATCCTGCAGCCAAACACACTGTTCCGCAGACGCATGCCTCGGATGGTTTCGTCCGCTTTGTCGCTGGACTAAATCAAAAGCACACCTAATCAGCAAACGACCTGAGACTGAACAGTCAGCTTCGATCGTTCATCTAACACTTCTTACAACAGCTTACGTCCAGATTTTCCCTGTGATTCACCAGAGCGCTCTGGAAATGCCTTCCAGCTGCTTATCCTAAAATCACATTTCAGACGATCTTCTGAACTCCGGCCCGGGAAGTCCACAAACAGAGGTGTGACCCATATCCTGCCACGACGGCTTAACCTTCATTTTCTCCAGGGACTAACCAATCAAGGGGGGTTTTCCATTCTCGTGCATGCCTCACTTTATGTTTACAATCGTCCAACTATAAATTACATCAAAAACAAAACTGCAACGTCACCAAGCAACCTCTGGGGCTCCTTCAGCAAGCAAGCGGTGCTAAGACTTTTTTATAGGATCGATATGAAAGGGCAAATGACTTCATCCATTTGTATAATGCAGAAAGGGTCATTAATTTACCCTGCATGCCCCGTGCTGATCGCGCATAGATCAAGGGTAAAAATATGGGCAAATGTTGGCACGGCTACACGGAAGCCAAAAATGCCTGCTGTCATCGCTTCGATAGTGCTGAGCACTCAACGTCATCATTCATACCTCCCCCAGATCTCCTCAACTCGATCCAACCATCAGCACTCAAATCAGCCAAGAAATTAACTTTGATTAAAAGTGATAGCTAAACAGCAGCAAAAAACATCTTGCTGAAAAATGGATGGACACTAAAATCTCAGCGTACTTTTCTGCATTAATGCTGCATCACAGAAGTCTAGATGACCTTTACCAAGGGCCCAGATCCAACCACATACCATGACAGAGCCTGGCTTTTCTGGTCTTTGGTCCAGAGCACACGTCGTCCATTTCTTCCAAAAAAGACTGATGGGACTGAGCACAATCCCTGTTTCCATTGTGTGATGGTCCATCCCAGATGCCTCCGACATGGTTATAACATAAGGCTTCTTTTTTTTAGCACAGTAATGTTTTAAGTGGCATTTGTGAATGTAACTCTGTATTGTAGAGCTTGATAAAGGTTGATAAAGTAATCCCTTGTCCATGTGGTTCTATCAGCTATTGATAAATGACGGTTCTTGTGCCGTCTGAGGGATTGGATATCACCCCTCTTCAGTTTAGGCTTTTTAGGAAATTCCTCCAGAGTCCTTGAATCGTTTAATGATATTATGTGCTGCAGAGAGAGAAATATGGGAATCCCTTCCAAACTTTCTTTGAGGAACATTGCTTTTAAACATTTGCACATTTGCTGATAAACTCAGATTATCTTTACTCTTCAAAGACTCATCTACTTTTGGATGAAACCATGATTATACACACATGTGGACAAAATTGTTGGTACCCCTCAGTTAATGACAGAAAAACCCACAATGGTAACAGAAATAACTTTAATCTGACAAAATTAATAATAACTACAAAGTCTATGAAAATGAACAAATGAAAGTCAGACATTGCTTTTCAACCATGCTTCAACAGAATTATTTAAAAAAATAAACTCATGAAACAGGCCTGCACAGAAATGATGGTACCCCTGAAAAATGTGTCCAAAGGGACATGTTAAATCAAGGTGTGTCCACTAATTAGCATCATAAGTGTCTACAATCTTGTAATCAGTCAGTGGGCCTATATATAGGGCTTCAGGTAGTCACTGTGCTGTTTGGTGACAAGGTGTGTACCACACTCACCATGGACCAGAGGAAGCAAAGGACATTAGAAAGAAAACTATAGACAAGCATGTTAAAGGTAAAGGTTATAAGACCATGTCCAAGCATCTTGATGTTCCTGTGACTACAGTTGCATATATTATTCAGAAATGTAAGGCCTATGGGACTGTAGCCAACCTCCCTGGACGTGGATGCAGGAGGAAAATTGATGACAAATCAAAGAGACGGATAATACGAATGGTAACAAAAGAGCCAAGAAAAACTTCTAATGAGATTAAAGGTGAACTTCAAGCTCAAGGAACATCAGTGTCAGATAGCACCATCCGTCGATGTTTGAGCCAAAGTGGACTTAATGGGAGACGACCAAGGAGGACACCATTGATGAAAACAAAACATAAAAAAGCCAGACTGGAATTTGCCAAACTACATGTTGACGAGCCACAAAACTTCTGGGAGAACGTGCTATGGACAGATGAGACAGAAATGGAACTTTTTGGCAAGGCACATCAGCTCTTTGTTCACAGACGGAAAAATGAAGCATATCCAGAAAAGAACACTGTCCCTACTGTAGAACATGGAGGAGGCTCTGTTATGTTCTGGGGCTGCTTTGCTGCATCTGGCACAGAGTGTCTTGAATCTGTGCAGAGCACAATGAGATCTCAAGACTATTAAGGAATTCTAGAGAGAAATGTGCTGCCCAGTGTCAGAAAGCTTGGTCTCAGTCGCAGGTCACGGGTCTTGAAACAGGATAATGACCCAAAACACACATCTAAAAACACCCAAGAATGGCTAAGAGGAAAACACTGGACTATTCTGAGGTGGCCTTCTATGAGCCCTGACCTAAATCCTATGGAGCATCTTTGGAAGGAGCTGAAACATGCCGTCTGGAAAAGGCACCCTTCAAACCTGAGACAACTGGAGCAGTTTGCTCATGAGGAGTGGGCCAAAATACCTGCTGAGAGGTGCAGAAGTCTCTTTGACAGATACAGGAATCGTTTGATTGCAGTGATTGCCTCAAAAGGTTGTGCAGCAACATATTAAGTTAAGGGTACCATCATTTCTGTGCAGGCCTGTTTCATGAGTTTATTTTTTAAAATAATTCTGTTGAAGCATGGTTGAAAAGCAATGTCTGACTTTTATTTGTACATTTTCATAGACTTTGTATTTATTATTACTTTGGAAAGATTAAAGTTATTTCTGTTACCATTGTGGGTTTTTCTTTCAGTAACTGAGGGGTACCAACAATTTTGTCCACATGTGTAATCGCCTTTTTGAAATCACATCATTATGTAGTTTTATCATCTCATTACTAGCCCTAACTTATCCCCATCCCAACTTTTTCAGGTCTGAAATGCAGCCCTTTCTGTGTGTGTGTGTGTGTGTGTGTGTGTCTGGAACGTGTTTTTACGTGGGCCTCATGCCTCTAAAAGGACGGTTTTGCTAAAGCGCTCCATTAGGGGCAAATCCGTTAATGCCCTTTAGCTTTATGGGCTGTAGGGCTTAGAGCTCAGGTGATTGTAAGGCTCAGGAGCCAGCTGACCCGCTCACGTTTCATGAAACGCTCGTCATATGTTTCAGCTCCTTATCCCGCACCACTGGCTGATCTGCAGGAGGTTCCTTACTTGAGTCAGGTTCCTTTACACCTTAATGCCTCAAGTTTATATATTTATAAGGTTCTTACTTTACGCATCTTGGAACCTGATGGGTCTAGACGCACCGTCAGGGTGTATAGTCTGCTTTTTGTAAAAAGCTGCTTTGCTCTACTTTGGTCACAGCCTAAACAGTGGGTTCAATAGATTCAGAGGACCAATTGAATGGGACCAGAGTCCATCAGGTTGAACCTTGAGCTTCATTTTAGTTTCTGTAGATGTTTGGGCTTAAATAGAAGAAAAAATGTGTTTTTTAGGCACAGCTTTGAGCCTTTTCCTACGTTTTATTGAGCCATCACTAAATGCTGCACCAACTTAATTAATTAGTTAAAGCCCACACGCCCAAACACGCGATGTTTGGCATGTTCTCCTCATATATACTCATTGGTACTCCACTGATTTCCAGCCACCTCCCAAAAAACACGAAATCAGCTGCACCTCCTTCCATAGGGCGTCTCCAACAGAACTGCTCCTGCTTTGCACTCACGGTTCCAACACAAGTTCATCAAACGGTGCAAACTATCAAAAATGAGGCTCATTTACATTTTTCGGCGCTCTTTTGTTAACTGAACGGGATGTGAGATCTCCTGCTTCCTCCTAGTAGGCTTCCCAAATAAATAAATGGGTAACAGGCTTCAGTCTGCAAAAATAAACCCTGATCGCTCATTGTTTGTGCACGCATGAAGCGTGATGTTCGTCCAGTGTTCCACAATTAAGCCGGAATGTCTGAGAACGCCTACGATCGCTGCCTTCCGTTTTGTCTCCCTGGGCGAACCCGCAATCAAGCGAGAAGCAAGCAGCCACTGGAGGAGCTCATCTTCTGTACCTCACCCGGCCCCTTTACCTTGGCACCGGTCTCAAAGTGTCTTTCTAAGAAACAGTCATTAATCCGTCAGTCGTAATATCACAGTCGCATCCTCACCCGTCGCCAGCTGCTGATTTTCCGCGAGTGGAACAGATGTCCGATGATGGATGAACTTTCGATGATTGCATTGGGATACGTTTTGGAGGGGAAAAAACAAATGCCTCTTTCCCTCCGAGCCTGATGTCACCTCACGGGCCGCACATGGAGTCATTTGAAGTGCTCGCGGAATCCGCGCTGGATTCGGCTCAGCAGACGAAGAGAAAACATTGTTCCCTTAATGAAGTTAATTAGAAGAGAAATGCGATCGTTGTACTCAATTACCGAAACATGGCTCCCAAAGCTAAACCAGTGCATCTGCATCACAGAGGACGGAGCACGAGCGCTAATTTGGGAGGAAAATAAAATACCGCCCAGGCTTTAGAGGCCCAAACATAATAAATCCCCTACAAAAGATTAACACCACCTCTGTAGGAACAGCTTAAATGACACTTCTGAAAAATGTCAAACTGATTGTTTACACCTATGTTTAGGTTCGTTTCATTCGTCTTAGATCCTAAATTAGGTTATAAACGAGGACCTAAATTGATAAACAAAATGATTAGTAAATAAATCATTCTTAATATAAAACTAGCTTCTGTATGCAATGTATAGAACACCTAGACAGTTTATTTTCTGTTAAAGAATATAAACTCATTTCTCTGGTGCTGCAGAACAAATTCCTGTTCGTCTCTGACCCTTATAATGGTCCTGAAATAATTCCTGGATATAATTCAGAACGCTCAGCAGTAGATTGCATTCATAGTCGACCCAGGAGTAATTGTCACCACCGCTAAACGCACTTTAATCGAGAAATATTGGGTGACATGTGGAATGAGGTGGAAAATGGAAAGAAAAACTATTTAGCTTTGCTTTCTGGTTCTGACGAGGCGCATGGCTAGAGTCCTGACACCCAGGCTGATTCACGAACCTGTGAAACGGCCAAAGAAAAAGCCAAAGCAAGACTACAGCTCCGTCCTGCTCAAAATGCCAAGGATGGCAGCAGTTTCTCTCTTTCATGCGACCGGCTCGCCAGCTTGGCTTGCCGGCGCTCGTCTCGGGGCAGAAGTGAAATACTGTAGAAAGCAATTACTTTTAAAACCGCAATCAAAACTCCCAGACTCAGAAGATTGCTGAGGTGTGACGTCAGTCTCGCCCTGATTCCTCGCCATTTGGTAAAGGGGCAGCGAAGAACGTCGGAACGCCCAGCACCAACCACCTAGCATGACCGACCGGAGTTCAACTGAGTTCAAAAAAGCAGAACGCCGACATAGCTGACATAAAACTGTTAACCGTTTCTGATGAGGGCATCCCTGCTCTGCGTCACATGACAGCAAACCCAGCCCTTGACCCATTGCCTGTCCACATGGTGCCAGTTTTTTGGTCTATCCTGCAGACCAGACCTGGGCATCAACAAAACCAACAGCTCCTCACTTTGTCACAGGTTGGTAGCAGGGTTGTTGGTTGTAATGTTTCCCTTGCCACGTAGGATAGAAGAAAAAGAAGGTCTGGTGCTAGTGGCACAGAGAAGGGACCAAGACTGGCGTGGGAAAGAGATCAAACATCTGGGATATGAAGTCAAGAAGGAGCACATGACAGCGGCCCCATCATGAGATGCCATACAGGCCAGATAAATATTTTAAATATCCTACAAATCCTGAGAGCAGAAACATCACAACAGTGACCCCTACCCAGATTTGTGATGGATTGGCATCTCCGCCAGTGATCATGACACCAGCACAAAAATTAAGCGTAATGGGCTTACCTGAGATGGGATGAGGGATTGAAGCAGGTCTTGGTGACGTCAGTAATATTTGGGTTACAGCAATCGTCTTTATCGTAGCCGTAGTGATCCGAGTTGCATTCCGGATCACACACTCCGTTGCCAATCTTGCTCTCGGAGCATCGCGTCCTGGGCTTGCAGTAACCCCCGTCGAACCCGGTCAGCGTGTGGTTACATTTAGGATCACAGTCCTCGTCTCCAACCTTGCTGATGTCGCAGTTGGCCAGGATCAGGCGGGAACGGAGCGAGGAATTGGTGATGTTGTGGACCGTCAGCTCCCAGGTGATATTGTAATCAAAGAAGGCTTCGTTCAGGCGCTGGTGCTGAAGATGGATCTGCTGGTCGGTCACGGTGGGTCTGCGGTGAACGTCATCAAACACATTGACCACGCGATAGCGGACCGTCTTGGGCCGCCGACAGCTCCAGAAGCTGTTGTAGTTGCGCATGACCTCAAGGTTATCGCATATCATCTGGCCGCAAGCCGGCGGATCGAGGGTCGTATCCAGATAGTCCAGGCCAGCGCGGGGTCCGTCGTCCGGCTGAGGGAAATTCCCATCCTTGATCACCAGCCACTTGCGCTCAGGGTGCTCGAATTTCTCCTGGATCACCAAGTCCTCTTGGTTTTCAGGGTCATGGCCGTGCATGTCTCTTATGACTTGGCGCTGAGACAAGGCTTGGCGCCACAGACTGACTCGCTCGAGGGAACCTCGGTAGTTATGGTTCAAAGCATTTCCACCCACCATGAACACCTTGGTATTGAGAAGAGATCCCAAAAATGTACGTTAAACCTGTTATTAGCTACCACATCATAAGAGCTATCGTTCAGCTATGTTTATCTGGGACCTACCTTACACTTTTTGGTAAGAGAGCAGAAGACGTCCCCAGACTGTTCTCTGCTAACGGCGGTCTGTGCCCCATTCACAAACAGCTTCATATAGATGCCGTCATATGTGACCGCCACGTGCGCCCAGTGCCCTGGCAGGTAATGACTGTTGGAGTGGACGGAGGTGACCTTATGAGCTCTATCGGTCTTCAGAGAGAAGAAAAATCGTGGGTCACGGTTGCCTTGGTCGCTCACCGTCTTGATGCCAAAAAGCCATCCACGATCACTCGAGGCATAGAAACACTTATCGAAAAGACCTGGATGAGACAAAGCAGAAACAAAGAAGAACTGTGTAAGATTAAAATCCCAGATGCCACCTAGCCCAGAGAAGTTGACAACACTTCTGGACATGGTTATAACATAAGGCTTCTTTTTTGCACAGTGACGTTTTAAGTGGTATATGTGAACGTAACTCTGTATTGTAGAGCTTGATAAAGGTTTGATAAAGTAATCCCTTGCCCATGTGGTTCTATCAGCTATGGATGAATGAAGGTTCTTGATGCAGTGCCATCTGAGGGATCTTTTTAGGAAATTCCTCAAGATTCCTTGAATCGTTTAATGATATTATGCACTGTAGAGGGAGAAATATGGGAATCCCTTCTAATCCTTTCTTTGAGGAACATTGCTTTTAAACATTTCAATAATTTTCTCACACATTTGTTGATGAACTGGAGATCCTCTGATCATCTTTACTCCTCAAAGACTCATGGATTTTGCTTTTGTACCAAATCATGATTATAATCACCTGTTTATTTAGTTTTTTTTTTTTATCTCATTACTAGCCTTAAATTGCCCCTGTCTCAACTTTTTTAGGAATGTGTTGCAGGTCTGAAATGCAGGAATTTATGTTTATGAACAAAAAACATGAAATATCCTGCAAAAGTCAAAGCAGCGGTATGAATTTTCCATACCGTCCTAACTTTCTCTCATTTGGGGTTGTAGAACAGGCTTAGGATTCAGACTGTTTTAGTGCTGCAGCAGAAGTTAAAAATGAAATAGGTTCTGGAACACCCACTTTTGACCCACATGTAACAGTCTGGGCATCATGATAAGGATGGAATGGTAACGCTAAACATTAAGTGAGGCTCGTATAACAGAAGCACATAACAGTTTGAGAATGCTTTAAGAATGAAAATCGTCGGCTGACCACCCTTAGAAGCTCGAGCCAGAAACGCTGGCTGCAGAGGCTCCATGACATTAGAAGTGCCAAAACACCTTTTTCCTGTTAGCCTTGGACGACTTGTGTCAGGTTCAGTGACGTGTTTACTTCTGTCACTGGTTCACACTTCAACCCCTACAAGCCCTCCCGTTCCTCAGCCGATTCGGCGCAGGGATCGTGTTTACGCAGGAGTGTGCACGTGCAAGCGCAACAAGGCAGCACTAGCACATGGAGCCACATGTGGGAGCTAATTATTTTCGCAGTCAATGTGCCTGTAACAAACACAGGCCGCTTGTTAACCTGGTGAGACGGTTACACATTTCTCAGACAACAAAACGCAGGCGTGTATCCAGAGTCCAATTGCTGAGGACGACTGTTTCTAATCTGTCTCGACTCAACGTCTCGGATTTCGGAATGATAAATATGTACGAGCATATGAGGTCTGGCGGCCACACTGGAAGTCTGCACTGTTCGACATTACAGGTATTTGCATTTGCTCGGATCCAACCGACTTGAAGAAACTGGTTTTCTTGCCTCAGGAAAAATAAGTGAATATGTATGGGAGGACCTTCAAAGGAACTCAAGAGGAGCATAATCCTGTCAGGTAAAGCAGAGGTCCACAACTAGTCCTGGTAGCCTGGGGTAGTCCACTTCCACTAAACAGAGTCAGGATTGTCCAGACCCCTAACCACTGCCAACTTAACCAGTTTATATTTGCTCTTGCCATGGGCATCGCTGGTTAACAGCACTATCCAGAGCAATCTACTCCTGGTACCATCTTAAGAGCTTGGTATACGGGCCCAGTGACTTCACAGCCCCACTATATTAAGGTCTGCATGTTGATAAGACATCTCAACCTCCTTCCTCTTCTCCTGGTGAGGAGTTTGCTACGGGAAGGTGAGCCCACAGGTTCCAGCTTCTATTGGAAGATCCCCAGATGTTCCCAAGCTAACTGTGAGATATAATCCCAGTGATGTGAGGGTTTTGCTTTGCACGCCTGACTAGCCTCTGAGTGCTTCCATCGCAGCTTTCTTAGTCTTTGAGAAATATTTAGATCTGATTTTTTAGATCCTCATTCAGCTTGTTCACGCAGCAGGTAAAAGTGGCCCAAATACATAAAATGCCTTTACGTCATATGTGACTCAGACGTGTTATCCTTGGGGCTATGTGAATGGAAGCAAACACACTGAAGCTGGTTTCCGTTCCGATTTGGACCACTTTCATATCTGGTACTGAAATCTGATACATATCCAATACAGGGTGATGAAGATCAGAATTCAGGCAACTTTTACGACAGTTCAACTCGTCATTCGCTATAAATGCACGGTGAGGAGAAGGGAAATGGATGACAGCACTGATGGAGGTTTTTAATGGCACATAACGAAGTAACACACCTCAAATATTTGTTGTGCTGTCTCTGTGCAAATGAAGACATATCGCAACCGCGCCGTGTTTGAGGACACATCTAAAAGAATTACAGAACATGGCCACAGGAGGACCCAGCTGCGGTGTCAGCAAGGAAGATAAAAAAGCTTAAAAGTGAAGTTTAAAGAAACCAAAAATGTGAACGAAAGAAGTGGTCGAATAAGGCTCCAGTTTTAATGCAACCATTTACCAATGCCTGTTACTGATGACTCCATTTTGACTGTTTACCTCTGGATGATAGAGTACCATTAAGCATTGCTTCAAAAGGAAAATCAGATTTGGGCCACTTTTACCTGCTGTCTCCTAGTCCAGAGCTTGAGGTTGTTATGGCTTGCACACTCCATGACTGACCAGCGACAGGAGGTCATAAAATCCCACAAGCTTTCACCAGAAGGAATTTGATTTAAATGTTCAAATTGCTGCCTTCAAAATTTTGTCAAGGCATTGTATGCTCTCTCTCGACTGAATCAACATATTTTTCTCAGCTGGCTGCTGAAGAGAATTGGCCATTTCTTTAAACCTCTTTCTCAACTGTGGTAGAGCTTGTTTGAGCCATCAAAAATACATCTGATTGGAGTTTTTGACAAACTCCAATCAAATCTTCCTTCATTATAAAGTCCACGCAGACCAGGGACATTTTCTTGTAGACATGCTTGCTGATGCTGTAGAACTCATCCCTCAGGTTTCCCTGCTTTTCACGCCACTCGATTTGGACTCACCAAATCAGTCTTCTGCGCATTGGCGAGCTCCAGTTTGACTCCGATTTGGTGCTTTTTTCACTGATCTTCAAAAACCAGTGGCTGACGTTGTTAAGTGTGAAGTTGGCATTAGAGAAGCTCCAAGCCCTGAAGTTGGTGAAGGGGGCCCAAATGTTGTTCAAGACAAAATGATCAGGACGACCAACACTTGTGTCAGGTATGTTGGCAAATCAGAGCTTAATCAAGCAAAGTGGGAAACATTTAAAAGGTTGTGAGCCATGTGGAATGAGCTACATTAAGTACCAAAAAACATGCCTTGATCCGGTCAGGTGAGCCATAACACATACGGAATCTCATGGCTTAAGCATTTACAAGTCAAGCTAATATATTTACAAGCATGTGACCCCTGGACTTTCAAAGCTGGTAGAATCTCATTTAAGCTGCTACACAGCTCAACTAGGTAAATGTCTGGACTCCAAAAGAGGGTCTTGTTGCATCCACCCAAATTCTTCAGGTTTCTTAAAACAATGTGACCCATCAGTGATTGCTCCTCCACTAGGCTTCTAAGCTCCTAAAATGTGATTTGGTTCGCAACAATCTTTCTTGAAGACCAAACTCAAGCTTTTTAGAGGTCAGGACAGCTCTACAACCCACCTAATGCCGATGAGCCCAGAGGGTCATATCATTTCTGTTCCAGGACCCTAAATGATTAATAAACATGTTCCATTAAGACAGTAATTCATTAGTTTAGGCAGTAATCAAACCAAATCCAGTATCCTGCTTTACTGCGTAAAGTTCTTCAGCGGGTCACGGAAAAGTCATCTGCGCTAAAACAAAATCTGCTGACCCTCGCGCTTTTGTCGTCATGGAAGATGGCCTTGTGCAAGTGCTGGCTAGGTGACCTTTTGTTTGTTTTTTGTGGAACATTCTCGCAGTGGACCTGTGGATCATCAGGGTCAAGTTCTCCAGCAGAAACGACCAAACAAAAAACAACTTTCATTCGCTGACTTCGCAGTAGGTTCCCGTTTAGCAAACTTAGTGTACCATAATTATATGGGCTTGTATTTACGCGCTGATCTGAGGCGTTCTGTCTTCCCACAGACACAGGAACGTCGCCTTAGCGCTGTTCAAGGTCCTGAATTCAGTGCACTTCACGTTCACCACGAGCTTTAACTGGGACTGCTTTAGTGGCTGGACCTGTCTCATAAAGGGCCTGCTTTCGTGGAAGGCCGACCGATCGAAACTGGCACGTGTGCTGAGTTGTTTTGGTACGATGAATCCTGTTCTAACCTGAGTTCAGGCTTCCACATGACCTTAACTTCTTACCTACGAGTGTGCTTCGTTTGTGAGTTCTTTATTTTAAAGCACACTCTGTAGGTACCATAAGTCTGCAGACAGCCCCCTGGAATCTGAAGGGGTTAAACGGTTCAGAAGTTCGTCCCATCTGCTAGCCTCAGATCCAAGAGCCTTAATGTTTCAGTTCGGTGACCTAAACAGACCCATATTCCCGCCTGTAAGAAAAAAAAAAGCCAGGAGCAGTCCCCGTGCACAACGACAAAGAAAACAGATGCACTGGCTGCGTTCAACCAGATGTACGCTGGCTGTGTCATGTCTTATTTTCTAAGAGGCACGGGTCGGATTTAAAAGATTACTTTTTTTTTTTTTCACGAGAGCATTTCATGTATTGAAAGCCTCCTTTTAAAGGCAGGATGCACAGAGATCAAGTGCACGCTCTTACACAACAAGCCTGATGCTCAATTCATCCGGATTTCTCTATAAAGGGACCAACGGTACCACTTAAAGTGACTCAGAGCTGACACGAAAACGTCTGACATACACTAACCGGCAGGTCGGAGGCATTTTCCCAGTCTGCATTAACAGAACAAGCCTCGTCCATGTTCAGACTGTGATGCTGTGCAAAAAGCCAGGGCTGCTTCCACTTTCAAACAGATTATGTCATCCCTGGGAAAAGAGCAACCGGGAAGGAGGGAGGTGGTACAAATCACAAACATCCTTTATCCATTTCAGCAGCGTAAATGCCACCGCCGAGCAAAGAAATGGCTCTTGTAATCTAGATGAAGACAGATTTGCAACTGAATTGTTACAGATGTGCAATTTTGATGATAACCACAGCCAAGTTGTGGATTTGATTACATTAGACTGTACTAAATATACCAATCTATTCAATCATAGGTTTTATAGATTAATAATTATTCTAATAACTAAAGGAATAACTCAATTTGGCAGTTTGGGGCTGCAACCAGTGCACATCCCCAAAAAACCTGCTTAGACATCCATCTACAATATTTATGGATAGATGACATGCTTAATTACTTCCCAAAGACATCATTAGCCTTCAACATCAAGCAATCATGGATCAAGAAATGCATAACCTTTATAAACTAAGCCCTTATATTAATGCCAAGCCAGAAAAATTCTCTTAAATCAATCAAAACTAGTAATGCACACATCAAGGGATGTGCTGTTCTTTCCCATTACCCCTTCCCGAAACATTTATTGGTCCCCAAGCTCCCAAAACAAGCAGTCATAATTAACTAATTTCGGTAACAGACAAGTAACTAATAAAACGTGCCCTGATCCAAGGCATCCCATTATCAGATACGACATTAAACAGGTAAATCCATAATCTGGCAACCAATCTATCAAAACCTGAAGTCAAACAAGCGCGCACAGCTTCAGATGTGTTTTTGGGGGTGTGTTTGGGCAGTCTGAGACTGTTATGCGTGTTGGTGGGATCTTGACGATCAAGCTTCGAGTCGGTTTGCAAAGGTTGGAGCGCGTAAAACCAGACAACGGCAACGCAGAGCGTTCGCTGACCCGCACAAACACGTTTAATGCCAAATGCAGGTGTTGCATGATGCATTCTCGCTGCAAACACATAGAAATTGGGCTACGAATGGCTGTAGGGCACTCTTTCCAAGTCTAAAAGCTGGACTTTGAATATATGCACTCCTGTGTAAGCACACCAAGAGCTGTCATGACTTTGTGCCAATTTGAGTTCTAGCACATGAACGTGTGTTAATGTTCCACAGCTGGGTCACATGTGCAGCGCGCTTTTACGCACACAGTGAAAGTTTGCGCCCAGTCAAAGCAGCCAGATCTGAAATCTTAACTCTTAAATCACAACTCCACAAACATTTGAGAACGCGTTTCGTACCTGCGATCACGGCTGGAGAGCGCTGACCACCTTCAGGTTTGACCCACATTGCGAGTGTGAAGTTTCCCCTGGGGATCTCGACGGCCGGTCTGAGCCGCAGCTGGTCTCCTCGGCCGGTGAAGTAAACCGCGTGCCCCCGCGTGGAAGAAGCACCCTGTGCGTCCTCGCTTTCGTCCGTCACCGAGGCGCGCCTGCGTTGGCGTGGCAGCCGGCGATCTAGCCCCGGCACGGAGCGCTTACCGCGCGGCAAACGTGTGGCGCACGATCCCGGTACGTTCGCCCGCGCCTCTCGAAGCTTCACCAACTCGCGCTTGGACCTTCCTTTCCTCCACACGGCGCCGCACTCGGACCCGAAACACAGCATCAGAATAATCAGACAAGGAAGCCACGGCAGGAAAGTCCCCACTTTCATATTGGTTCGTGAAAACGTGTTTCAAGAAAAAAATATAACTGTTTTCCGGATTTCACTCCGACCGTCCGAACTTCCAATCTAACGTGGCACAAGCCAGGAGAAAGTCAGACTCGAGGTCGGATCGGTAGTGGTGCGTTCATTTCTGCGCTCCACGTTGCCTTTTGAACGCATCCAAAAGGGAGGGGGTGATTACTAATAAGTCATCAATCAGATCCGAATCAAGCCCCCCTCATGCCATCACCCAAACGATCTGCAGCCCAGACAGAGTTCCTGCAAAGCTCCTCCGATCAGCCCATGAGACCAGGAATGACACGACCGTGCAAAACGCGCGTCAGGACAGCGCGAGCCGTTGGCATAGTGAAAATAAAGACGAGACGACAAGAGCAGAGTTCTAAAGTTGTGCCCGGAATAAAAGTTGCGATGCGCGCGGCGGCACGCGTTGCATCCCGGATCCTCATCAGGGCTTCTGGGTTCAAGTAGGGCAGGCTGAGCACCAGGCTTTGCTCTCAACACTCAGGAGTTTCTGTTTTTGAGTCCTGCCTCCTCCTCTGAACGGGGGAAGTCCGTAAGCACAGGTAAAAACACTGGAGGCAGGAGCGCGCGCATTGAGAAAGTGGAGTGTGCGTGCGCGTGTATCCCTCTAGTGGCTACTATTTGCACTATTTCGGGTTCGCGCATGGATGCATGGATGGATGGATGGATTTATGGATGGAGACGTGCAGAAACTGAGTGTGTAAAAGCTGCAATTATTAAAAAAAGAGTCAGTGGAATAAGGTTTAAGGATTAACAACGCGCATATGGGTTTGAATCTAATCCTAAATCATTTTTTACACATAAAGCTACTTTGGATGTTGAAGGCTGTACAAACCCAAAACAAAGAGCTGGGACAGTATAGAAAATGCATGTTTTTTATCTGATCGACTTAATTTCATTTGTTAATAAACATCCACTCCTCAATTTCAAACAAGCCTGCAACACATTCCAAAAACAGTTGGGACTGTGGCAATTCAGGGCTAGTAATGAGGTAAAGAAACTAAATAATAAACATTTATTTGGATGATAGAGGCTCTACCATGAACAATTTTAGTGTTACTGTTAGAAGGCAAGTCTTCTATGTTTAACCCTCTTTTAAAGAGTGAATGTATTTCATTACAGTTCCTCAAAGGTGATTATGATGTTTCAAACATTCCTAGAAAATATTATTAGTTAAAGGTTTGGTAGATGTTATAGGTACTATTTTGAACCATTTGAAATTGAAGAGCCCTTAGAAAGATCAACTCTTTGCATTGTTCGTAGTCAAAAACCATTTGGAGCAACAAAGAAACCTTTCAAATAGCTCTTTGAGTAGAGCTTGACCTCAAACCTGCCATCCTTAGTCTGTGTCATGACCACAAGAGTCATCCCATAAACCCATGAAGCACAGAAAACTCAGGAGCCTCTGGAGAAGTGAACACGTTCACATAGGCACTTTCCTGACAACTTACAGGTGTCACGGACGACTTCAGACTTTCAGTGCCAGGAAACCGAAGGAATCTCTACTGGACTGACAGATTTCACCTCACCAGAGGTGGGATATAAACCAGCCTAGATCAGTAGGTAGAGCGACAGTTTACAGTACAGAGCTGGCACAGGTTCGTATTCTGGATCTTACGAGGACTGGTTGCAAAGTTATATTTGAAGTGTTACTGGCCCAAAGTCCAGAAGTAGAGCAAAGTCCACAGTGGTTCCCTGGCACCAGTAAGTCCAAGTTCTGAAATATGTACGTGTGAATGTGTGTGACACCTTGTCAGAAGTTCCCAAGTCCCTGGGGTTCCTTGGGTCGCATGGCTGGGTCTGACAAGAAAGTCCAGCAGTATAGTTTCCTGGCATCAAAAGACAGAGTGTTCAAAAATTACTTACAATCCCTAACACCTTTGTCAGCACCCATAAAGGTCCAGCAATCCTGAATAATATGTCACTGTGAGTATGTGTTTGTGTTCCACCTCACCCAAATCCACACTGCTCCACAGGTCAAGGGGCTGGGAAAATGTTCAGTGGTGTTGTTCTCCAAGAGTTATGATGGTCTGCGTTGACCCAACAGAGGGTGAAAAAGTTCTGTACCATTTCAACAATAAACAATAAAGAGCAATTAAAGGAGTTTACTGAACTGTTTTTACATAAATTGCCAAAGCAGACTTCCTGTGAAGCTGGATCGGTTTCTCTTCAGTCCTTCACGTCCCATCCATCACAGAAGGAAACACCATGAGGAATGCAACTGCATCTTTTCATCTCTTGTTGTCTGGAGCAAACAAACTAACTGACAGCACAGAATTGTCTCCCGCCGTAAAACTAGCCCTGAACTCGCATTAAATATTTGTTCTGGCTTTGTCACGTCGCAGTGGCAAGTCCCTCATATTTACTTTTGCACTTCATTTCTTTTGTGAGGAACCTCTTGGTGGACATGGTCTTAGAGAAACACTCTGGGTTTATTGACTCACATTTGGGTTTATTAGGATTAGGACAGGAAGTTTAGGTTTACCCATAAAAGGACGAAGTAACTCTTTTACTTCAGCAGTCCAGAAGAGAGTCCTAGACCCTGTTTTCCCTGTGACCCTGTGCTCAATTTCGGTAATGTTTAGATCAGAGGAATGAATGAATGGCTCACCAAACCATTTCTGTGTGGAATGAGATGCACATTATCATCCTGATGGAAACTCCAATGATGGCCCAGTTGTAGCTTCAGAAGCATGGACTTGTTCTTGAACTTGCTGGATAACAAACTCTTATGGAAGGCTTTTAAAGGCTAGTAAAGTTTAACATTGCTGTTAAATAATAAACACAGCAATTACAAGCGATAAATACATCACATTTCCTTTCACCCCCTCGTTGCTGCAGTGTTTGGACGAATCATTAAGTATACCCACTACAGCAAACTAGGCTCCCACCCATAAACCATCACGAGGTACCCTCCTCAAAAATTCAAAGCACGCTGCATCCAAACCTTTTAAGAAGTAGATGGAATCTTTGACGCCAAGCATCTCAACAAGGAAATTTGAAGAAAAAAACAACCACTTTTACAGTGGGGAACATTTTCTAAACTTGTTGATGCATGCATCAATGATCCAGGTAAGAAAATCCAAGAAGTTGAATCTGTTCATCTGGACATAGATTTTGTTGGAGAAACGTTTCGTCACTCATCTAAGTGACTTCTTCAGTCTCAGACTGAAGAAGTCACTGAAGAAGTCACTTAGATGAGTGACGAAATCTATGTCCAGATGAACAGATTCAACTTCTTGGAACCTGTTTTTGTCTCACCTGACCATTGAATACATGTTCCGGGAGAACTAGAAGTAGTTTCTTACAATTCTGGTTAAATGAAAGATTCTTCTGTTCACTTTCCAAATGGTTTGTTGGTATGCAGGTGGCACCTATTTGTAGATTTGGAAACCTCTTAATTTCCATGTTCTTCAACTCTTGAACAGTGGTCTTTCCAAATGTTCATCATCTGACATCTACAAGTTTTCCCATGTCATTTTATTCTCTAGTCAGGTTTGTGGGGTTCTGGTGTCCATGACCGGCCTCGCCTGCCTCAGGAACAGTCAACAGTGCCATGTCATGCCTAACCTGGCCAGGAGGCACCTCCAGTATTCAACCCCTGGTCCCTGCAGAGGCAGGCTAGCACTTTAGACCTCTGCGCCACCCAAGCACCACATTAAATTGTGATTAATCTAGAAATTATTCTATACAGTGCATGACGTTCCACTACATTAAAGGAGATCTAGTTTATGATAATCGCAGCATTTCACAGGATGATCACATGCTGAACATTATGTATAATCCACTAATGCATACCAGTTAATCTGTCATGGTGCAGCTGATAAAAAATAAAAGCCCCCACCCAGCTCAGCCGTTCTGAGGAGGTTCACTGTGGGAAAAAGGGCAAAGGGAAGGGAGCAATAATGAGAGCGAGGGGTAAATGTGTAAACAGGGATTATGTTGACACAGCGGCGCTGTTGAACATATAGATGAGTGACGGACGGCATGACCACACACAGCATTCCTCGCATATTCGGCAACCTTCGTGCCAACAGGCAACGTAGTGAGCAAATGTTTACACACCGAGCACACAGAAGAACCATTAGGCCTAAACCCAACCACCTACGAACACACTGCGTGACCTCATGAGGCCATTTTTCACTTCAAGAAAGAAGGAAAGAAGCTTTCTGGTATGCACTGGGAAAAAAGTGGCACCTAGAATGTTCTAATAGGCTTCCAAGCATGTGTGATTTGTGTATACATTTACATTTATGCACTCGTCATCAATCCAAACACAAAGCTATTAACGGAAATGAGCATTTTTCAACACATGAGACTCACCTGCAGTTCTAAGAGGTTTAGGTACCACAATTTACGTTGACTGTCTTCATTTAGGATCTAAACACAACCTCTACAGGGAAGAAACTGAACTATAACACGTTTCTGCAAAGTCATTTAGACATCAGCCTATTACAGTCAGGTGACGCTACTTCATAACAGATAGATGTGTGTTTTTAAAGCATTGTTTCATATCATCAATCACTTTTAACTCAATTTTCTCAAATATTATAGTCCTTTGTTCTTGAATTAAATGTTTGTTTGAAAATGTTTTCAAGCCATCGTCGAACGTAAATAACACTGACAGGACAGCACATTACTGAGGCAAGGTGTCTCGCTGCTCTACAGCGCCTCATCTTTATATAGGAAAATCAAACGGTCAAATGTGGTACTGCAAGATGCCTTGTGTAAATACCGAATGAAGATCGCCTCAGAAGCTCGGCGCAGTATCATACACGTTAGAAACGTATTATTCCACCGGTTTGCGTTAGATTTGAAATATAACAGACAGCTGCTACCAATTGTCTACGGTTTCTTTGGCTGGACACTTTATTAATATGAAGGTTGAACCTACTTAATTAACCCACATTTTTCCTTACTAGATGTCTTTAGTTGTTGTAGCAGAGTCTGGTGCATCAGCGTGACTAGACTGAATGGGACTGTGGTAGTGGTACTGGACTATGGACCAAAAGGTCCAGGGTTCAAATCCCACCTCTGCCACGCTGCCACTGTTGGCTCCTTGAGCAAGGCCCTCAACTCACAATTGCTTGTATTGTAAGATCGTATCAATTGTAAGTCGCTCTGGATAAGGGCGTCTGCTAAATGCTGTAAATGTAAATGAATGCTAAGCAACATTTGGCTGGCGCCGCACTCCTTTTAAGCAACGAAATAAGTGTGTTGGATCTGCATTCCACAACTTTGTGTGAAACTAGGGACAATTGTGCATTAGTTTCCATTTGAGAATGAGTTTCTATTTGAGGTGTAAAGCGTAGCAACCAAGGTTCTTCACTCACTTATATTATAAGCCACTGTGGACATGTACGACAGTTAAATAGCATGGACATATAGATATACACGCTGCACAAGGTTGTAGCTAATAAATGTGTTAAAACTAATTGGTGGTTCTAAAGACAGTCCTCCCATCATCACACACACAGCTTCTCTAATTACTCCAGACTGTTTCAGATATTTAATATCAGAGTGCTTGACCTCAGTGTTTTTGAGGATTAATAATAACTAATAAGAAGCCAATCTGCTGAAGTAGCTACAAGCCGCTAGCTGGCTCTGACAGCGAATTTAACACCAATACCCAACACTGAGGCTAATTTGACATCCACAAAGAGCTTCATCAGCACTGGAACGGTGCCATTATTAGAGATTTAAAGATTAGGATCTGTAACGCAACAGCTGGCATCGGGACAAGCATTGAGCGGCTGTCGTGTTAAATATAAATTTATGGCGTTCAGTGCAGGAAGCTCGAACCCCTCGTTACGTACAGTGGCCTGAACACTGAATTAGAACCAATTACCCACAAACGACACTGGAATAACTCTAATATGGAACACATTACATGGCTAAAAGTATGTAGACGTCCTTCTAATTAGTGTGAATTCTCTATACGTCCTGAAGATGAATTAATGGACTCTTATTTTGGAATCACACTGCGATAATTTCATCTTTGTTGGTGTTGAGAAGTTAATGAGCCCTGGTAAGAGTCATGGAGGCCATAATGAATAGAGTTCCTAGAGTCCACATTACACAGGCTGGACCTAGATGCCAGACCATCATGGGGCCTGCAGGCATCACTGCAGCTGATAATAGAGGTGGACACAAGGAAGTCCCAAGTTACTGTGGTAATATAAAAGTCCCTGCTATAACTCAAGCAGGTCAAGTCATACAAATGTTGGTCATAAAGAGATTAATTTCATTGTTTACATTATAAAATACCAAATTACCATATATTAAATGAGAGATGGAGGTAATTAAACTAAACACATAATACTGAAAAGTCTTAACATTGTTAAAATGAACATCAAATGTCCATATGTTTAAATATACTCATTGAGAAAAAATAAAAAATAAAATAAAGTATCCAGACAGAAATGTTGGATTTCTGCAAAAAACTGCGTCTGTCTGTCTCAGGCAGATATGTAAATGATTACAGGTGTGCTCTGATTAGACACTGGGTCATTCCAGAAGAGGGTGTAAAAGTGCTTCCCTCACTGTTTATAAAAAGGCTCTCACAGGCTACTTTTGGGTAGTGTACGTCTTCATGAGAGATCATTGACTGCTAGACAGTCAGTTTTATCTAACACTTTTATCAGTGTTAGTCAAGCAAGTCTCAAGTCCTGAAATTTGTGACTCAAGTCTGACTTAAGTCAAGTCATGTGACTCGAGTCCCCCAACTCTAGCTGATAATCTTCCAGCTGGTATCTCTTCCCTCAGATATCGATGCATGTCAAACCCGGGTCCCTGCAGTGGTGGGAGAGCATCTTGGATCGTTTCAATTCTCGAGTGCCTTTTTTTTTTTTAAGTGAAACAGTTTTATTTAGAAAATAAAACAGAGTACGGTACATACACACACACACATACTCGTTAATGATACTGCTGTCGGATTTGCTTCTATAAGAAAGTGCTAAAATAAACCAGATGTTTGCGGACTAGATAGAGCTAAGAGAATTTGCAGCTAAGCATTAAACACAGTAATTAGCACGACCAGCACACTGCACCGCGTCGTTTAATCAAACCCTGTCTCCTGCATATGGAGGTCATTAGTGGTCTCATTAGCGGACTCCTGTCAGAACAACGAGGCCTCCATAAAAACACACGGTTCTGCTGACAGGTTAGCACTGCCGAGACGCCTCATCCGACAGTTATGCCACTGAAAGCCCCCAGGCTTCCACAACAGTCACTTTCTGGACTTTCTGGCCCAAACCACATTAGAATAGTCAACAGGAAATTGCTGTTCTCGAACTACGGACACTGCAAACGAAGCGCATCCCTCAGCGCAGGGTGAAGGGCTTCGGGGATACAAGGCACTCGTTTCAATTAGGGCTCGATATGATGTGCGAGTGTGAGAAAGAGGTCATAAAAACTCCAGACATCATGTGCTTCAGGCAATAAAACTCTCAATTAAGCCCAATTACAGCACGTTCCATCTGCATGTGCGGTTCTCCTGCCTCGCCCACGTGACACCCATGTTAGGTGAAAGCGTCCGAACTTTTTATATTTTGCTGCCAAGGCTAAAATATATTTTTGTACTTTATTAAATTAGGATGATGTGGCCTGATATTTACAGTACTGTGCAAAAGTATTAGGCCACCATTACATTCTTTGTTTAAGCAATGCTATATTGACCATATCTTGATGCATGCTCAATAATCCAGGTAAGAAAATCCCAGAAGCTGTATCTGTTCATCTGGACATATGGTGATGTATGAGAAATGTTTCGTCAATCATCTAAGTGACTTCTTCAGTCTCTTAAGATGAAGAAGTCACTTAAATGAGTGACGCAACATTTCTCCCACAAAACCTTATGTCCAGATGAACAGATTCAAATTCTGGCATATAATGACCATATATAACATATTGTCAACGACTGGACCAAAACCTTGGATTCATCCCTCTTTTCCACTGATCATCAATCCAATCTTTGTGAGCTTTAGCATACCTTACTTTTCACCCTGTTCCCCTTCTGTAAAAGTAGCTTCTTGGCTGCTATCCTTCCAAAAAGGCCATTCTTGATCAAGCTTCTTCAGACTGTAGCTGCTATTGCTCAAGTGCAAGGGGAACTCGCATTAAAAACTCACCTCAGTAACCTATAGAAGCTGATATTTTCTGATTTTCTTTTAATACTGCATACAAATTTCCAGTTTTATCTGGTTGAAATCTGATAAAGAAACTCATACATAGTTACATACAGTGGGGCAAGTATGTAGTCAGCCACTGATTGTGCAATTTCTCCTACTTAGAAAGATGAGAGGTCTGTAATTTTCATCATAGCTACACTTCAACTATGTGAGACAAAATGAGAAAAAAACAAAATCCAGGAAATCACATTGTAGGATTTTTAAAGAATTTAATTGTAAATCATGGTGGAAAATAAGTATTTGGTCACCCACAAACAAGCAAGATTTCTGGCTCTCACAGACCTGAAAAAACTTCTTTAAGAAGCTCTTCTGTCCTCCACTCGTTATCTGTATTAATGGCACCTGTTTGACCTCTTCATCTGTATAAAAGACACCTGTCCACAGCCTCAAACAGTCAGACTCCAAACTCAACCATGGACAAGACCAAAGAGCTGTCGAAGGACACCAGGAAGAAAATTGTAGAGCTGCACCAGGCTGGGAAGAGTGAATGTACAATAGGTGTGAATGTACAATTGGTGTGAATAAATTAACTGTGTGAGCAATTGTAAGAAAATGGAAGACATACAAGACCACTGATAATCTCCCTCTATCTGGGGCCCCACGCAAGATCTCATCCCGTGGGGTCAAAATGATCATGAGAACGGTGAGCAAAAATCCCAGAACTACACGGAGGGACCTGACGAATGACCTGCAGAGAGCTGGGACAAAGTAACAATGGCTACCATCAGTAACACACTACGCCGAGAGGGACTCAGATCCTGCAGTGCCAGGCGTGTCCCCCTGCTTAAGTCAGTACATGTCCAGGCCCGTCTGAAGTTTGCCAGAGAGCATATGGATGATCCAAAAGAGGATTTGGGAGAATATCATGTGGTCAGATGAAACCAAAATAGAACATTTTGACAAAAACTCAGTCATCGTGTTTGGAGGAAGAAGAATATTGAGTTGCATCCCAAGAACACCATACCTACTGTGAAGCATGGGGGTGGAAACATCATGCTTTGGGGCTGTTTTTCTGCAGAGGGGACAGGACGACTGATCCGTGTTAAAGAAAGAATGAACGGGGCCATGTATCGTGGGATTTTAAGCCAAAACCTCCTTCCATCAGAGAGCATTCAAGATTGAACGTGGCTGGGTCTTCCAGCATGACAATGATCCCAAACACACCGCTCAGGCAACGAAGGAGTGGCTCCGGAAAAAGCATTTCAAGGACCTGGAGTGGTCTAGCCAGTCTCCAGACCTCAACCCCATAGAAAATTTGTGGAGGGAGTTGAAAGTCCGTGTTGCCCCAAAACATCACTGCTCTAGAGGAGATCTGCATGGAGGAATGGCCCAAATACGAGCTACAGTGTGTGCCAACCTGGTGAAGACTTACAGAAAACTTTTGACCTCTATCATTGCCAACAAAGGTTATGTACTGACATGAACTATTGTTATTGACCAAATACTTATTGTCTACCATTATTTACAATTAAAAATCCTACAATGTGATTTCCTGGATTTTTTTTTTTCCATTTTGTCTCTAGTTGAAGTGTAGCTATGATGAAAATTACAGACCTCTCTCATCTTTCTAAGTTGGAGAACTTGCATCAGTGGGTGACTAAATACTTTTTTGCACTGTATGGTCATTATACTGTTGCTAAAGCAGTTTTGGAGGGATATTTGGCAATACTTAACAAATATCTGTAAATCAGTTTGGCGCTTTTTTGCAGGATTTATCAATCAATTTACATGCGATTATCAAGCTCCAAATATCCAGAATCTAATCTTACGTTCCTTATTGACCAGAATTACCTGGTGGCGTGTCTGAAGCGGGCTCTCCTCACCGATCTTCTTATCCAGCCCAAATTCCAGGGAAACAAATCAAGCTGACTTGACAACAAAAGAAAATAAAGATAAAGAAGCCGCCATGAGCCATAAACAGCACATAGTGATGAATGACCTTTAATGCACAGTAGAGCTGAG
Organism: Ancistrus triradiatus; assembly: GCA_025084515.1. NCBI lineage: Eukaryota > Metazoa > Chordata > Actinopteri > Siluriformes > Loricariidae > Ancistrus > Ancistrus triradiatus. The sequence goes on along the minus strand of JAJAGP010000048.1, from coordinate 664,926 downwards.
CTCAGCCCGGCTGGAACATGGCCAAAACACATGAACCCAGGGCCAAAACTTTACACACGCACACACGCAGGGCTACATAAATCATACAGCACTTTAAATAAACAACACAAACTAACGCTGCTGATCCAGGATCAGTTTTCTCACTTTATTAGGGAACTTTTACTAAGGTGTCACAGCTCCACACAAACATTCATCCATCCTGAGAGCAGCAGCTTTATTATAGATTACATTTATATAAATGAGCATCGATTTTTAGATGATTTCCACTTTCATTTATTCCTTCATTCATCTTCAGTAAGAGCTTCAGCCTGGGAGGAATTGATACCAAAAAACAATGGCCCCAAAGTCTAACACAAGGGTATCCTACTCACACACTCACAATCACACACTCACACACACTATCCTGTAATGAACCAATCTCGAAAAAGAATGGAATAAATACAAATCACACACCCCTAACGGTGATTTAGTGTGTGTGTGTGTGTGTGTCTCTCTCTCTCTCTCTCTCTCTCTCTCACACACCTGGGATTATTTCTATTATTAATTTAGATTCATTGTTTGTTTTTAATAATTACCGTTTTATTATTTGTAATTTTATTTAAATTTTTAATTGTAGTCTTATAATTGTATCTTATTTAACTGTCTTATTATTAATTAATTATCTAATTTAGATTTAATAATGATATTTTGTAATAATTATTAATTCCTTTTAGTTTTAATTACAGATGTGTTACACTAAAAGTCTATTCTTTGTTTAAAACAAGGCACAGGTGTCAGTGAACCCTGGACGAGATGATGGTCCAATGGCCTCCTCTCCCTCAGACAAACCTGCATGTGATGCCTGATCTAACTGGCAGGCACTGCTGGGGTGCGAACCCAAAGCACCAAAACAGCTCCTCTATTTTTTTTTTTTTTTTTTTTTAATTATTTTATTCTAGGGTTTAATTAATTGACTTTTAATTCCAGTTCATTACTTTTTCTTCTTACAGCTTATAATTGCGAGTTGTTTAATGTTTTTGGCTTCTGGTTCATTTTGTGCATTCAAATTATTTTGTAGAGATGTTTATGCATTTCTCCCCTTGTTGATGAATGACAAAGGGAATTTGGTGCCTGTGTCAGCTCACATTTATGCTGCAGAGAATCAGTTAAACACGGACGCGTCATTAGACAAAATTACATACTGTTTGTTTTGTTATAAGTGACACAGGTTCGAATTTCGGAGGGAGGAGGGGTATCATCCTTCGGTACTACAACAGTGGGCTGAGGGATGAAAGCGTTCTATCCAGGGAATGCTTGCAGAGCCCAGGCAGCAACTCCTGCGATCCCGACCAGGACAAAGCGGGTCTAAACCTAAAATATAAATAAACTGATATGTTTTTTATTAATTCTGACTACATTTCATTAATTAACTCGTTTAGTTCCAATCTTCAATCCGAAGCCGAGTTTCCTGATGACTTTGTGGTTTTTATATTAAATATTAATTAGTAAATAATTCTTTGTGGCTGACATTCATTGCATTTTTCCGGCGTCTTCTCTTCCCCGCCTCTTGTTCCACTCTCTGGGCCAAAAAGCAGAAAGATGGAGATGTGAATTACAGCACACCGTTAGCGCCTGAAACAATAAACCACTCTGTCTTTGACGAAATCATTTCCTCCTGACCTGAGATCGAGAAATAATTGAGATAACTTTCACAGCGCTGCAGCTTTGGAGCTCGAGCATGATTTAAGCCGAAGGCGGTTAAAGGTGCCTGGAGAGAATCGACTTCTCCCGGGTGTGCTAAAGAGATCACGCCCGGCGTTTGGCTCGCACAGTCATGATGTCATCATGCTTAGAACCAGAACTGCGGTGGATTAGTGGTTACGGTACTGAAATGTGGACCAGAAGATTCAGGGTTCAAATCCCACCCTCTGCCAAGCTGCCACTGTTGGGCACTCAAGCAAGGCTGTTAGTCAGTTGTGTGTCGCCCTTAATCGGACGTGTTTTTAAGTTGAGAGGAAACAAGACTTCAGCTGGCACAAAAAATTAAAAAACTAATAACAAACCAAGTCACTGGACATTCCTACATATTTTTTGCCTGAGCTACAAAGTTACCAGTGGCGTTATCGAGTAAACACGCATGAGGAGATCAGCTGCAGAATCATCCCGACGTTGGAATCACTTTCACAATCGTATGCCAACTCAAGTCATGTCAGATTTATTTCTATAACGCTTTTGACAATTCAGCATTGTCTCAAACATTTACAATTTTAGATTATCTGCTAATATCTAGGGCCAATCCCAAATTGAGCAAGGCTAGGGCAACTGTAGCAAGGAAAATCCCTAAACATTATACGGAAGAAACCTTGGAGGACCAAGACTCAAAAAGGGACCCGATCTACTGGAGTCTTATGGTGATCAGAGACGTTGGGTTGCTGTCTTCTGCCTACCGTGGGGTTGCCAATGTCTCATGTGATCCCTCTTGGCTGAGCTACCTACCAGTTCTCTTTCTAGCCATGCTGCTATAGCTAATGCTGCCGAGGTCTCATGCTACACATGGCATCAGTGATTGTTAATAGACACTGTGCTCTTAATCAGTAACTAATTACATTTTCTGTTTTCTCTCCGAGCTGTGTTCCGGTACCAGTTCCAGCCCCACACATGATGTTCATCCACTGCTGCTTCACTCAAGCTGCTTCCGTCATCAGCTCCAGCCCCGCCATACTCGATCCACACCGGAGGGCTGTAACCCTCACCCTCCTCCAGTTGGCTGGGGTCGAAGTGCCGCCAACGACTTTCCTGCTTAGACTCAGGATCCTAGTGACTGCATATCAGACTACTTAATGCTGATGTGCATATTTCACATTTTATTTGAAGTATGACTCCATTACCAGACCATCTACGCCGCCCAAGGAGGTTGGGTCCCTTTTTGAGTCTTTGTCCTCCCAAGGTTTCTTCCTCATAACACTTAGGGAGTTTTTCCATGCCACTGTCGCCCTAGGCTTGCTCAATTTGGGATTGGACGTAGATATTAGGAGATAATCTAAACTTGTAAAGTTGATTTGAGACAATGCTCCATTGTAAAAAGCGCTATATAAATAGATCTGACTTGACTTGACTACTTGGGCGGCCTAGATGATAAATATAACAATGAAACTAATTTATCTAGTCAAATAAGTCTGTAGTAATAGTTCAGAAAACAGACATTAATAAATATTAAGAAATATTAAGTCACTTTAGGATCTTCAGTCCTCAGTGGGAAAGTCCTTGTCAGCACGTCGTTCCCAGCCAACCAGAGGAAGTAGAGAGCTGCTGCCCTCTGGCATGGCCCAGACATGGTGAGGCTGGGGCTGATGACCCAAAAAAATAATCTTAAGTAGAGCGGAGGAACATCCTAGTGTGTGGGGCTAGAACTGGTATGGGAACAAGTTTGGAAAGACAAGAGAAAATGTAGTTAGTTATTGTTAAGAACCCAGAGTCGAGTAACATGGAAGTTTGAGAGCATCACTTATCTTTGAGAGTTCTATATCTTATAACAAACAATCCAACTACGCTAAACTCAACATGAATCTTGTTTTCAATTAAATCTAGATTAACCAAATGTAAAAACAGCATTTGTTGAAGTTTTAAGAGGTGATGAATGATGGGTTTATGCTGTTAAACCCATCATTCATCACCTCTTAAAACGTCAACCAAAGAGAAACCTAATAAAATCACAAAATCTAGAAATCAACACTCAGTCCAGAATTAGAATAATATGTTCCCTCTTTTAGTTTTTATACACGTGTTTAGTTGCTGTTTGTTTAAACTATTGCTATAAATGCATTAATTAGGCATTTTTGTCCTCCCAAAGCTGCTAACATTTAGGAAGTTTTTCCTTGCCACCGTGACCCCAGGCTTGCTCTAGTAGAGATGCTGATCTCGATATTTGTAAAACTGCTTTCAAACAATCTTCCTTTCTAAAAAGTTCTCTACAAATAACTTTGTTTGACTTTATCTTTGAATTACAACAAATCAAGCTTCCAAAACAGAAACCTCAGCCAAAAAATAAAAAATAAAAAAATCAAGAATGAAACCTCAATTTTAACCTAGTTAATACTACTAAGTTAAACACTAAATTCTTCCATTTTTCTTTACAGATTTAATTGACCCAACACGTCTTTGGAATCATAGCGGAAACCTGGAAACTATATGCAAACTAAAAAAGTTAAGATGCGGAAATGCAGGACATCCCACTATTTCTCTTACAAACGTAGGCAATACAAACAAAAATAAATTCAGAGGTATAAATTTAAATACAGTACTGCACATGGTTGGTTTATACATACTTCAAAAAAGAATAAACAGCAAAGAACCAGAATATTTTGTTTTCAACGTCGGTTCCATTAGGTTTTGCCGGGATAGTGCAGGATTAACCGGATTAGCAAAATGATTAGTCGAGTTTTGGGGGGAAAAAACAAAACAAAACAAAAACCTTCCTATGTATGACGAGTTGTCATTATCTTTTAATGTCCAGATTACATACATTTGCACAAACGTCAGACAAAACCACAAGAATGTATATTTTCTTCTGAAAATCTATCTAAAGGCTAATGGACATGAAAATATTGCACGTAGTAGCAGTGGAAGTCGGTACAAAAACAATCCTTTGCTGCCCTCTCGCGGACATGTGAGGCAATTGAAGCAATGCAACGCTTCAGAACTAGATGAATTAAACGTAGACCAGCCAAAACGAAGTAAAAATTTAAATTCAGCGTTAAAAAGATTTGGAGAGCCCTGGCATGTTGAGTTTTTAAATAAGTCGTCACAACATTTGGCATGCGTATGCAGATTTTAATAAATAAATCAATAAAAGCTCAGAAAAGCACCATCAGTCATAGTCCAAACTCTTTTTTACTTTTGTGTGTATGTATGTAAATATATACACAATTAATTATATATATATATATATATATATATATATATATATATATATATATATATATATATATATATATAATATATATATATATATATAAAATGTGTATATATTTACATACATAAACACATTCCATCTTCAATGCTATCACTGAAGGAAGGAGGTTTTGACTTAAAATCTCACGATACATGGTCTCGTTCATTCTTCCCTTAACACGGATCAGTCGTCCCCTTTGCAGAAAAACAGCCCCAAAGCATGATGTTTCCACCCCCATGCTTCACAGTAGGTATGGTGTTCTTGGGATGCAACTCAGCATTCTTCTTCCTCCAAACACAGGTTGAGTTTTTATCAAAATGTTCTATTTTGGTTTCATCTGACCACATGATATTCTCCCAATCCTCTTCTGGATCATCCATATGCTCTCTGGCAAACTTCAGACGGGCCTGGATATGTACTGGCTTAAGCAGGGGGGCACGCCTGGCACTGCAGGATCTGAGTCCATCTCGGCGTAGTGTGTTACTGATGGTAGCCTTTGTTACTTTGGTCCCAGCTCTCTGCAGGTCATTCATCGGGTCCCTCCGTGTAGTTCTGGGATTTTTGCTCACTGTTCTCATGATCATTTTGACCCACGGGATGAGATCTTGCATGGAGACCCAGATCAAGGGAGATTGTCAATGGTCTTGCATGTCTTCCATTGTCTTACAGTTGCTCCCACAGTTGACTTGTTCACAAAGACCTGCTTGCCTATTGTAGATTCACTCTTCCCGGCCTGGTGCAGGTCTACAATTTTCTTCCTGGTGTCCTTCGATAGCTCTTTGGTCTTGGCCATGGTTGAGTTTGGAGTCTGACTGTTTGAGGCTGTGGACAGGTGTCTTTTATACAGATAACGAGGTCAAACAGGTGCCATTAATACAGGTAACAAGTGGAGGCCAGAAAAGCTTCTTAAAGAAGTTTCAGGTCTGTGAGAGCCAGAAATCTTGCTTGTTTCTGGGTGACCAAATACTTATTTTTCAAATACTTATCAAATAAGTTATAATTAAATTCTTTAAAAATCCTACAATGTGATTTCCTCATTTTGTCTCTCATAGTTGAAGTGTACCTATGATGAAAATTACAGACCTCTCTCATCTTTTTAAGTAGGAGAACTTACACAATCAGTGGCTGACTAAATACTTTTTTGTCCCACTGTAACTGTGCTCTGGTAGGATTGGTTCTGGTTTTTGTATAACACGCCTAAGCTTACACACGGACACACTCACGTTTACTAATATATATATATACATACACATACATATATACACATATATATATATACACACACACACACCCACACACACACACACACACACATATATATTTATTTATTTATTTAAGGTAACGTGTTTTTTGTTCGTTTTTTTTTTTAAACACCATTTCTAATAACCACCAGATGGCGCTGTACGTAATAAAGTCGTCACCTTGAAAATCTTGTGGGGTCAGGTGGGAGACTTGGTATAAACATTTGTGCCAATCTAACTTGATGGCTTCATTTTATTTACTTTAATCTAAAAAAACATTTTTGGACAAAAAAAGAAAATATTTTTATTTAATTTAATCTCCAAAACTTTTAATCTCCAAAACATCATGATATTCGGCGTCTGTGACCCCTGACCAGATAAAGCAGGCTTAAGACGTGAAGAAAAACAATACATTGTTTAAAAAGACGTCACGTTAATATGTATTTTATTATGTCATTTATGTCACCAACCTTCAGACATTCATCTCCAAGAGTCCAGAGTCCATCCAGGAGACAATGGCGGTCCAGTGACCGGTTTCGCGAAGAGACGAAAACTTATGAGTTCACAGATAGTAAGAATGTTCTTAAATGCAATTCTCGTATATTATCTTACGAAAATCGTTATTGTTTTCTTACGTAGGCTACGTTGCATTTTAGAGATGACAATATACTGTGAGATACATTTTGAATTATTATTATTGAGCTTAATCCGCTCTGAGGAAAAACCTCAATCCAAGTGATAAAAAAAAATGATCAAACAAGAAAGAGGTGATGATGAAAAAATTGCCAACAGGAAAAAAATCGTTCTTGAAAAATACGACAATTTTAAATAAATAAACTGTTTTAAGTTTTGACGCTTACCTTGCAACTCTTACTGCCTAAGACAACCGTGAGGCTATTGTAAAGTTAAGAAAACAGTTAAGAACATAACGTTTAAGAACACCACTTGTTCTTAAGGACAGAGTTGAGAAGAGAATTCTCAAGAAGTTATGAAAAAAATAATTTTTAATACTTTTTTTCCCCCTTAAGAATGAAGTAAAGAGAAGACGCATTTAAAAAGACTTTCTTAAGACACTTTTTTGAATCTGGTCGGCAGCAACACTTACAGTAACCTTATCGTACATTTTTCTGTAAACAAGTTTATTTTTACACTTTGATTAATAAAAAAAATAATCAAATAAGTACTTGATACTCATGTTTGAGTGAAAAATATCAATTACTCCCAAATAATCTACAACAAACATCCTCTGTAGAGTAATTTATCCGTTTAGTGCCTGTTTACTTCATTTGCACCAGCGCCTAATGTTTTGAAATGCTGAAAGCTGTGTCCCTTAGCGACATCTGCTGGCCACATTGGTGCAAATGCCTCAGGAAAAGAAACTCCATACAAACAGTGAATTCACTTGATTCATTTCTTAAATAAAGTATTTAATCGACTTAGTTTTTATTCTGGTACTTTGTACTTAGTACACATTAAAATGGTTTTTAGGGAGCAACTTGTAATTAAAATAGAGTATTCCCTTAATATACTGAAACAACTAGTAATGGATTAGTTTTTTGAGCCAATCACATGGCAGCATCTTAACGCATTTAGGCATGTAGGCAGGATCAGAAATCGAGCATCTGAATGGAGAAGGGGGATTTAAGTGACTTTGAACATGGCACTGTTAGATCAGAAACTGCTGATGCACAGGGATTGTCACAGAGCGAAACGTATCCAGAGAGGGTCGTTCATGAATCCATCCTGCCTCGTATCAACGTTGGACTGTGGTAGACTAGCTGGACTATGGACCAGAAGGTTCAGGGTTCAAATCCCACATCTGCCAAGCTACCACCATTGGGTCCTTGAGCAAGGCCCTTAACCCACAATTGCTTGGATTGTTGGGTTGTATCAATTGTAAGTCGCTCTGGATAAGGGCGTCTGCTAAATGCTGCTGCTGGAGATGTTCAGGCTGCTTGGAAGTATTTTCTTGGCACTTCTGACCCCTTAATACCAACTGAGCATTGTTTAAACCCCACAGCTTACCTGAGTATTGTTGCTGACCATGTGCAGCCCTTTATGCCCACAGTGTATCATCTTATATCCGATTGCTACTTGCAGCAGGATAACGTGGTGAAATGGGAAATGTATATTTATGAGGAATATTTTTCTTTAAAACATAACAGAGTGCTAAAGAGAGCTTGAGATTCAGTATTTTTATTCACACAGTACATGAGATTCCGAGGATGCTGCACAGCGCTCTGTGTATCTACTGAGAATCAGTAACGAGTTCTATCATTAGTCACATATATAGATATAAAAATAGTGTGCTAAAAAAGTATAAATTAGACCTACGGTTCAAACGAGTCATACACAAATCATGAAGAAGAAAAAAGAAAAAAAAAAAAAAATCCAAAACAAAAAAACTCTGAACAGAAAAGAAAAGCCACTGCTCTTTGTATTAAGCGAAAAGTAAAAACAAACAGGGTGACTCCCTAAAAGTTCTTAAATATTGCAAATGAGTGACTGCTGAGAACTTAAAACTTCGCTATGCTGTAACGACAGTTTCCCATTATCCTAAAGAACCTGAACGATTACGATTAAAGCAAAGATAAACTACATCTGTACCGAATGATCGGTGGCTGAAAGTCGTGTATAGAAAAGGAGGTACGGTGCTCAGCAGTGCCCTCTTGTGGCTCCAAGTGAACTGACACAGGAACGGATGTGCACAACCGGGAAATGGTTGAGGATTCTCGGTTTAAGCAGACGGGATTATCCACTGGGGCTGCGACGGCGACTGCTACCCAGCCCTGCGACCACGGAGACCCTGACCAGGTAAAACTGAGGTTAAAACATGGAACAAAATCGTATAGAGGACGTAAAACAGCGAACGCTCCCACATGAACGTAGATCTCTGGGGGTCTGGGCCGATACAAGAAACAATCAAGTCCATGAAATAAAAGCTTTGTCAGATCTTCACGTCCGTCCTTTAATAACCCAAGAACAGAATTCGAACCGTTCTCCATTTTGTTTAAACAGTGATAAAATCCAGTGCATTAAGGACTGAACCGTTTAGTTTATGCTGACTGACGCTGCCTTCGAAATCCAATTTTTAAATGGTTATTAAACATAAATCTCGTGCCCACTCATGGCGATTACAGAACAGAACGGATTTCGAAAGGATAGAAGAGAAAACAACAACCAATACTGTTTAGATACTGTGCTGTAATTCTGAAAAGAAGCAAAGCTCTGAAATAACGGTTTTCTACTAGGGGTGTGCGATACGTATCGTCTACGATAATATCTGAATTGTTTCAACGATGTGAAAGCTAACTTCATCAACTGTTGCTAACATTGCAAAGAACGGAAAAACTCGCCTTAAGAGTCAAAAACCAATGACCGGAGAAAACAAACATGTGGCTTGTTAGAGGTGGTTTGGCTTTGAAAAGACCGAAGGTGACAGCGAATTAATGTATTTCACCATCAGTGAACTAATTATCATATTATCAGAATAAGAAGATTAGGAGAAACTTTGGGACTTAAACCAGCCAAAAATACAATTAGCAAACCTTAGAGGAATCAGTCCAGCACCTTACGACAAGAAAAGCAGCAGATGGCAAACAAACGCTGTCACCAATTACCGAGAAAGACCTGGTGCCAATTCAGGTTCTTCAGACTGACAGGTTCAAACAATGTCTGAATACTTTAGGTCCATAATATACCCTGCCAAAGTATCGTCTAATTATTGTTATAGATAAAATATTGACATACTATTCTTGTCAATATCACACCCCTCGTTTCTAGCTGGGTTAATGGTTTTTTGCTGGGTTAAAGTGTTTCCACGTGACTGTTTTCTCTGATGTGTGTTAACTTTTGTCAGTCTTCTGACACGGAAATTTAGCTGAAAGTCAGAATAAACCTCAAAAGTATCAGTAATTCTCTCTCACTGGAAAATGCCAAGAACCAAGAGGATTCAAAATCTTAAGAGCAGCTCTTAGGAAATCTTGGGTTCACCTGAATCCATAACCCATGCAGAACTGATCTGAAGGAGATCTAATTATGAGTTTCCCTAATGTAACCGTGCCATGTTTGTGCTTGGCTTCCACTGGACTACTTGAGGACTACTTGGTACAGCTCGGGATCCAGTCGGCCTCTGAGCAGGTTCTCAGACAGGACAAGTTCACAGTTTGTTTTTCGCTGAGTGTTTTTGTAAACGCCAACATCTGATTACTTAACACACTTTAACTGGTGGCTTAAAAAAAAAAGGGATAAACACTAACTCTGGGACCTTATGACAGGATAATGACGGCAGACTCTCATGAATATGTACGAGTCGCTAAATTGGTTCAAAAGCTGAAGTCCATACTGCGAAGACCGATAATGCAATACAAATCAAGATAAAACGTTGTGCTTTTGGGAAACGGACCGACGTACCAAAGTGGAATCGCGACCCGAGCCTGTAAACCAAAGTCAGTCCGTCAGAGGCATATAAATATGACGTAAATAAATAATTTCACCATCAGCGCGGCCCCCGTAATGGAAAATTTAACATGTTTACGAGCGGGTAATAAAAATTACATTCGAGTTCTCATAAATATGTAAATGCTGGCGAACGGGTGGAAGTGGAGCGTCCAAGAAAGCACTGCGAGTTCAGGTCGTGTTTAGAGGTAATCTAAATTCAGTTTCTTCCTAAAGCAGTTTTGAATTTGATCGGTTGTTTTGTACAGTAAGTAAAAAGGTTAATAGTCGTGTGTCAGGAAAAATGTCAGAACAGACAAAGACGAGACGACCTGGGGAACGGGGAATGAAACAGTCACGCCGATCCTGATGTGAAAGAAACGCTACGTACAAGCGATCAGAGAATACAGTGTGTCCATGTTTTGGTTTAAATGATTCAAGCATTGGCAAGAAAAAGTTCATCTCCATCTTCTAGGGGAAAAATCTTGCATCTTCCCGCTCGGTAAAAGTTCTGGTGACCAGTGGCAAGCTGAGGTTTGAGGTGTGTGTTGGTGATCTGTCCTGTTTGATAAAGTATTGCTCCGTAGCAAGACGCCCCCCCTTGGAAAGAAGCTCTTTGACTCTTCGGTTCTAACCTATGACGTGAGGAAAAGCTACCGGGTGAACCTAGAACAGTCCAGAGTGCAACCAGCAGCGTCAGGCAAAATTGCACTTGAGGAAGACGAGTTTGTTCATCTCCTCGGCCGTGACCTCTCGCTTCCTCTTCATGGCGAAGGTCTGCTCGCAGATGCTGATGCATTCGCTCCGGATTCCCATGGCAGGCACTGCCAGGAGCCACAGCGCCAACCGGGACAACTTGGGGTATCGGTCCATAACGGAGCTCCAGTACTGAAAGAGATCACCCGTGGCTTGAAAGAGGGGTTCGCCAAGATACTGGAACAGCTCCTTCCGGACCTGAGGATCCTCTGTAGCGCAGGCTGGCCTCTCCATCCCGGAGTCGACACGCCCCCGTTTGGGTCCAGACGGCCCATCGTTGTCCCGTTCGTCGCCTGAAATCCCGGACGTGCCACCGTTTGGGTCCTTCATGCTGGCTGCCATGTCACAGACCCTGGAGATGATCTCCTCGTGTTGATATCCAGGGACCGGCCTGAGCTTGAGCTGTGGATCCAGGATCATCGCAACCTGATGGACACGTTCCACCTTGAAATTTTCCTTTAGTGCCTCTAGAAAGTAGTGACAGAGCTTGCTGCCCGCTCCTGCCTCTCCGGCCTTGGAGGTGAACAGCTTCTCCAGACGGAGGTAGACCGGCAGGACTTGTTGTAGTGTGGGCCAGCGATCTCCACCCAGCTCCTGGGCTGCCTGGCGTAGCGGCGCCAGCAGGGCAGCCAGAGTGCCAAGGAGGTGCTTGTTGAGGCCTTGCAGGAGGGGTGCTGTGCTCTTGCAGCGCCCGTACACTTCGCAAATGGCCTCGAAGTTCTCGTGAACCTTGATCAACGCCTCGGCGTTCAGATCCCAGCATGGTGGTGGCAGAGTCTCGTCGGCTGCCTTGTTGTCGCTTTTAAAGCTTGTCGTTCCAGCGATGTCCCGGCACGTCGCCAGGAGGTCCCCAAGTTCATGAAGGCCCCTGGACTGCAGGCTGCGGCGCCCGAGAACGGCCTGGACGGTGGCTGCCAGGGAACACCCCGCACACCTCAAGCTGAGGCTGGATCGACCGCTACTAGACAACACGGACAGACGCGGCTCTGTGACGTAGACCGTACGGATTTCAGACATGACAAACTCGGAGAGGACGTTCTGGACCCAGTGGTGGACGTGTTCAGGACCCTCCCTGAGAGACGCCTCCTTGAGTCCCAGGACGTAACGTCGAAGGCGGACCCCCTCCACCTGGTACGCAGTCAGAACGTAACAGGAATCAGGACCTATCGTCTGCGAGTGGCAGGTCACGGCGATGCCCAAGGAAGAGTTGGACCCCAGAGCGCAGGTGACCTTGACTTTCACCTGGTTGTACATGCGAGGGAGTTGCTTCAGGGCCAGGGTGCTCATGTCTCCGAGGGCTTCGCGAATGGAGTAGGCGCCGTGGCGGGAACCCGTGTCCACCAGAGTTTGGGCCAGCTTGAGGAAGTCCTTGCTGCTGAGTGTACTGAGGAGCCCCAGATCCGTACACATCATGCGTAACAGTCGTTCAGCCACCTGCTGGCGCTCCTTCTCCGGGAGCAACCGGTTCTCTGCAAAACACAAAAGGCAGAGGGATTTTTTTTTTTTTTTTTAAGAAATCAAAGGTTTTAGGAACCCCTGAAAGGAGGAATGGTAAGTACTCCCCCGTTCCAAACATGGCCTGGAATCCACAACGCGTTCGACATACAGTATTGGTCCATATTGGTCTGCATTTTTGGAGCTGCATTTTTTTCTCGTTAAAATGCACAATAACTGAATTACTTCTCAACCGATGTTAAGGAGTCGTTTTTATAGTCAAGGCTTTTGATCTGTGCAGAGTACTTCGAATCTCGATAAATGATAAACTCAAAGGCAACATTCGGTACAATACAGCATATTATCAGTCTATTTTTGAATCAACAATCATGATAAAATCGAATCGTGAACTCAGTATCGTGAACTGTTATCGTTACACCCCTTGCTTTAGCAGATAGTGTTGCTTGAAAGTTTGTGAACCCTTTGGAATTTTCTGTATTTCTGCATAAATATGACCGAAAACATCAGATTTTCACACAAGTCATAAAAGTAGATAAAGAGAACCCAGTTAAACAAATGAGACTTTTATACTTTATATTATACTTGGTCATTTATTTATTGAGGAAAATGATCCAATATTACATATTACTGAGTGGCAAAAGTATGTGACCCTTTGCTTTCAGTATCTGGTGTGGACCCCCTCCTGTGCAGGCAATAACTGCAAACTAAACGTTTCCTGTAGCTGTTGATCAGTCCCTGCACAACCGGCTTGGAGGAATTTTAGCCCATTCCTCCGTACAGAACAGCTTTCAGCTCTGGGATGTTGGTGGGTTTCCTCCACATTAGCTGCTCACTCAGGTCCTTCCACAACATTTCCATTGGATTAAGGCTCAGGACTTTGAACTTGGCCATTCCCAAAACATGAAACTTTATTCTCCTTTAACCATTCTTTGGTACCGAACGACTGTGTTGGGTGCTTAGGGTCGGTTGTCTTGCTGCATGAACCCACCCTTCTCTTGTGATTCAGTTCATGGACAGATGTCCTGACATTTTCCATTAGAATTCTCTGATATATCACTTCAGAATTCCATTGTTCCATCAATGATGACAAGCCGTCCTGGCCCAGATGCAGCAAAACACAGGCCCACAAACCATGATACTACCATCACCATGTTTCACAGATGGGATAAGGTTCTTATGCGGAATGCAGTGTTTTTTCCTTTCTCTCCAAACATAATGCTTTTTCTTTTAAACCCAGGAAGTTCTATTTTGGTCTCATCCATGCCACAAACATTCTTCCAATAGCCTTCTGGCTTGTCCACGTGATCTTAGCAAACTGCAGATGAGCAGCAATGTTCTTTTTGGAGAGCAGTAGCTTTCTCCTTGCAACCCCTGCCATGCACACCATTGTTGTTCAGTGTTCTTCTGACAGTGGACTCATGAACATTAACATTAGCCAATGTGAGAGAGGCCTTCAGTTGCTTATGAGTTACCCTGTGGTTCTTTATGACCTCGCCAACTATTACACATCTTGCTCTTAAAGTGATCTTTTGTTGGTCGGGCCCCACACTCCTGGGGGAGGGTAACAATGGTCTTGAATTTCCTCCATTTGTTTACACAATCTGGTCTGACTGAATTGATAGAGACCAAACTCTTTAGAGATGGTTTTGTAACCATTTCCAGCCTGATGAGCATCAACAACTCTGAGTTCCTCAGGGATCTCCTTTGTTCGTGCCATGATACACTTCCACAAACGTGTTGTGAAGAGTAGACTTTGATAGATCCCTGTTCTTCAAATAAAACAGGGTGCCCACTCACACCTGATTGTCATCCCATTGACTGAAAACACCTGACTAATTTCACCTTCAAATTAACTGCTAATCCTAGAGGTTCACATACTTTTGCCAGTCACTAATATGTAATATTGGATCATTTTCCTCAATAAATAAATAAACACGTGTAATACTTTTGTCTCATTTGTTTAACTGGGTTCTCTTTAGCTACTTTTAGGACTTGTGTGAAAATCTGATGTTTTCGGTCATATTTATGCAGAAATACAGAAACTTCCAAAGGGTTCACAAATTTTCAAGCACCACTGTAAATTCCATTTAAGATTTACACCCACTTTTGACGAAGGCAGTCCTGTATTCAGAGTCATTTAGCAGTGTGGGCTCGGTGGGCAGTGCCAGCTGCTGGAAATCAGCAGTGTCGGAGGGCACAGGGACAGTCCCAAGAGCTTATGGAAAAACCCCAGCTGCCCAGATCCAAGCGTGGATAAATGGGGAGGGTTGAATCAGGAACAGCGTCAAACCTGAGCCAAATCTAAAGTGGATGGCCCCTGTGGCGCCCCCTAATGGAGGCAGCCAGAACGGGATTATAATACATATTTACAAACTTGCTAATTTTGCCAGGCAGCTTCGGTACGATCTAGATTTAGCTCATTGTGAAACAGAAAGGCTGCAGCGTCTTTTCACAACACTGAAATGACTAATATTAAAACTAAGGCAGCTCCACAGAGCCGGATTCGAGGCCTGGCCCATCTGGAGTTTGCATGTGACCGCTGTTGTAACCACCCCTGGACAAGGTGCCAGTCCACCACAGGGCACACACAGCAACACAGACACCAGGTGATGTAATGCACGTCTTTGGAATGTGGGTGGAATCTAGAGTAACCGAAGAAAAGAAAAGCAGATACAATCAAACAATCAACGCAAGTGCCCGGACCGAGACTCGGTCCTTCTAGCTGTGATGTGGAAGAGCTAACCGTTGTGCCAACGTTCTGCTCCAAATAAAACAAAATGGAATAAACAACAAAAACTAACAAGAATTAAATCTGTTTTTTCACAATGTTCTTCTTCTCAGTTTAGTGATTTTATTTTTGTTTAGCTTATTTTCAAAAAGGGTTTGTTTACAATCGTTAATAACAATCATTAATTACAAGTGTTTATTTTAGCTCCAGCACATCTGATAATCATCTCTCCTTGGAATTAAGATGAAAAGAGAAAGAGAAAGTGTTTGTATGAAGCTTGCAACATCAGAGCCTTTCGGTTTTATTTCAGATAGCATTCTAACACGTCCAAACACAGTTCCTGTCCTCTCACACACTCACTTTGACCTGGTTTTAACTCCCAGCACTGTTTAGCTTTAGTGATTATTTGGATTATGAGCACTGTGATGACTGATACTGATTGACGTCGAGTTCTGCTGGCATGAAGATCAGGAGAAATGCAAAACAAAAGTCAAGCATGTTAAAAATCCTAATTAATTAGGAAACTTTAGCCTCTGGCTTTATTCTTGACGCCCTGAACCTTTTAACAGGCCGTGGTTATGAAATACAAACATGGAGCACCGTTTATACCAATTCATCACTTAAACTGGCAGATAAAAATAATAAACACCTCATTCATGCATCTAATCTTCTGCTGATGGAGTGATTGCGATACGGCTGAAGAAAGGTGTACTCAAGTATTTTTATGTATCTGTACTTCACTTGATTATTTCTGTAACGTTTTACTTTTCCTTATGACATTTCAGAAGAAAAATCTGTACTTCATTCAAATCCAAATTACAAGCCCGTTACTAGAGCCGTTAGGAATTTATTACTTTAACTATTTTATCCCTTTTATTTATTTTCTTTTTTATTCAGGGAATTCTACTCAGGCATCTAATAAAGCACCAATCGCAATCTTAGGTTTATACCTGACGCATTGCAGGGGGCACATGCCAAAAATGACGCATACATAGACACTTAGAAGACGCATTCTACTCCCAAAAATAACTGTAAACACTTCAGACTGTTTTTATTAATCAGGCACTAGAGGTTTATCCATGTTCCTGCAACGATGGATTCCTGTACTGAATATGTCGATAAAAAAATATATCATATTTCTAAAAGTACTGTACAAGAAAAACTGGTATAATAAGTTGTTTAGGCTGCAGTTTAGTCAATGATAACTGTAGTTTGGGTTAAATATCAGGAGTCACTCCATTAATGAATATTACCATGTCTAGTTAGGAGAGATTTAGCAGAATTTATTGCAAAAATCCAAGGTATTTTGTACAAACCATGATGTAGCCTCAGTGTCTGTACCTCTGTACCTCTTACCCTCAATAAATGACCTCCTGCTTCTAAAATCGAGGTTAGAAAGAAATTTTAAAGAAATACTTTTCCTCGTTTTACTTTAAGTACATCTAGTAGTATGTCCTTTTATACTTCTACTTGTGTAAAATGAACAAACTTCAACTTTTACTTTTAGTCTTGAGGTATGTGCGGCAGATTTGTCGTAAGTGCAACAACGCTGCAGGATGTTGTGTTGTGAGGTGCCCTGTGATTCCCACCCCTACAAACCAAGTGCCAGGATGGGGTCGAAGTGCTGGAGATATTCTGGATTCTGGACATGCACAGCAGGTCAGGCTTATTCCTGGGGGTGTGTGAGTGATTCTAAAGGGTCTTGTACTCACGGTATGATGGGATGTGGTTCCTCTGGGCAGGCTGAGGTGATTTCCATGTTTGCTCCTGAGAGGCCGGGGGTGCAGGAGAGGGCTTTGCGTCCTCTTTAGTGTGATTCTCGTTATCCGCTGAAATGTCACAAACATTAAGGTTAAAGTACAAAGGACGTTTTACACGCACAGAGTACTGTGCAAAAGTCTTAGGCCATCTTTACATTTGTATTTTTCCCAATGCTTTAATGACCGTATACAGCTCCTGTATTTCTGGTTGTATTCCCAATAGAGAGTGTGAGAAATAATTATATATGGTCATTATACAATTACTAAAACAATGGTATATCTAATCTAACGGTGGCCTAAGACCTTTGGCACAGTACTGTGCAAAGCTTAATACAATATAAATGAATTACTACAATATAACATAATATAATAACTTGGAACACAGTGTTTTATTTGGGTTACGTAGCCTGAAGTAAAATATTTCAATACGTTTTCTGGACTGATTTATTGCGTCAGTTTCATGACAGCTGTGTGTTTTTACATTTTTATTACGTTGCGGTTATTACGTTTATTACAATACCTATTTTGAGGTTTTAAAATGGCCCCATTTCTGTTTGAATGCAGTCTGTCTGAATCAGGATTCTGTTCTGGTTCATTTTAATTTAAAGATTTAAAATTAATTTAATTTAAATTTAATTTTAGTTAATTTAAGCTTTAAAAACCTAAACTGATTTACAATACAAGAGAACTTTATGACCGCCACATTTAAAGCACCACTTTGCCATTTCCTGACTGATAAGCACATGGACTGTATTTTTAAAATCATTTTTCACAAAAGGGGAAAAAAAAAAAAAAAAAAAAAAAAAACAGAATTAAAAAGAACCAGGTCTGAATTTCCTGAAGAAACTACACCAATGCATGAAATGTAGCAAAAAGAGATATTGTGGGTTAGCGTCCCAATACTTCAGGCCACACGCGCGGGTTAGCGCCCCAATACTTCAGGCCACACGCGCGGGTTAGCGCCCCAATACTTCAGGCCACACGCGCGGGTTAGCGTCCCAACACTTCAGGCCACACGCGCGCGGGTTAGCGTCCCAACACTTCAGGCCACACGCGCGCGGGTTAGCGTCCCAACACTTCAGGCCACACGCGCGCGGGTCAGCGTCCCAATACTTCAGGCCACACGCGCGCGGGTCAGCGTCCCAATACTTCAGGCCACACGCGCGCGGGTCAGCGTCCCAATACTTCAGGCCACACGCGCGCGGGGTCAGCGTCCCAATACTTCAGGCCACACGCGCGCGGGTCAGCGTCCCAATACTTCAGGCCACACGCGCGCGGGTCAGCGTCCCAATACTTCAGGCCACACACGCGCGCGGGTTAGCGTCCCAATACTTCAGGCCACACGCGCGCGGGTTAGCGTCCAATACTTCAGGCCACACGCGCGCGGGTTAGCGTCCCAATACTTCAGGCCACACGCGCGCAAGTTAGCGTCCCAATACTTCAGGGCCACACGCGCGCGGGTTAGCGTCCCAATACTTCAGGCCACACACGCGCGCGGGTTAGCGTCCCAATACTTCAGGCCACACGCGCGGGTTAGCGTCCCAATACTTCAGGCCACACGCGCGGGTTAGCGTCCCAATACTTCAGGCCACACGCGCGGGTTTGCGTCCCAATACTTCATGCCACACGCGCGGATTTGCGTCCAAATACTTCAGGTCACACACGCAGATTTGGGTCCCAATAATTTCCATCACAGGGTTCAGCAGACATCACTCTGAGCCCAGGTGGCGCCCTAATGCTGCACCACTAATGACCTACTGACAGGACGATGGGCGTTACTCACCGGCGTGCGACTGCATGTGCTCCATGAGGTTGTTGTAGAACTGGAACTGAATCCCGCAGGATCCGCACGTGTAGGCTTCTGAAAAAACACAGAGACGCTAAACGCTAACAGGCTAACACAGATGCTCCATCTAAATAGGGGATCTATTTAGGGGAAAGGTGGGCGGAGCCACGCAACAAATCAAAAACAGGGAGACCGTAGCGACGAGAGCTGAACTATCAGCATGCAATGCCAACGAGATCACGCTGAGGACTTACTCTGAGACGAAGGGAAGGTGCTCGGCACCATGGGACTTGTAGCATCTGAAGGACAAAATATTTTTTATTAGAAAAACAAAAATAAATAAACTAAATGTTTCTGCTGATAAAATAAAATTTTACCTTCCTGATTTTTATATGATCACTGAAATAGCATTCATTATTTATTTGTGCATCTTTACTATTAATTATTTAATAATTAAAATTGCTTATTTTTCCATTATGGTATTTAGCCCAATTTTATTATTATTATTATTATTATTATTATTATTATTATGCAGTTTTTCTTCTCTGTTTTCCTTAAACTCATTTTTTTATTCAATGAGATATATTTTATTTATTTAGTTTTTTGTGATTTAATATTTTCAACCCTTTTTATATTAACATTTATATGCATTATTAAAATGTATTAAATGCATTAATGTGGCACTGTGGTCTAATAAGCTAACCCACCATCTTTACAAGTTTATTACTAATTCAAATTCTTTATTTTGCAATTATGGTATTTACAGTGGTGCTTGAAAGTTTGTGAACCCTTTAGAATTTTCTACATGTCTGCATAAATATGACAAAAAAACTAAAAGATTTTCACACAAGTCCTAAAAGTAGATAAAGAGAACCCAGTTAAACAATGGAGACTTTTATACTTTATATTATACTTGGGTCATTTATTTATTGAAGAAAATGAATCCAAATATTACATATTAGTGAGTGGCAAAAGTATGTGAACCTTTGCTTTCAGTATCTGGTTGTGACCCCCTGTGCAGCAATAACTGCAGCTAAACATTTTCCTGTAGCTGTTGATCAGTCCTGCACACACCGGCTTGGAGGAATTTTTTAGCCCATTCCTCCGTACAGAACAGCTTCAGCTCTGGGATGTTGGTGGGTTTCCTCACATTAGCTGCTCACTTCAGGTCCTTCCACAACATTTCGATTGGATTAAGGTCAGGACTTTGACTTGGCCATTCCAAAACATTACCTTTGTTCTCCTTTAACCATTCTTTGGGTAGAACGACTTGTGTGCTTAGGGTCGTTGTCTTGCTGCATGACCCACCTTCTCTTGAGATTCAGTTTCATGGACAGATGTCCTGACATTTTCCTTTAGAATTCTCTGATATAATTCAGAATTCATTGTTCCATCCACGATGGCAAAACCGTCCTGGCCCAGATGCAGCAAAAACAGCCCAAACCATGATACTACCACCACCACAGATGGGATAAGGTTCTTATGCTGGAATGCAGTGTTTTCCTTTCTCCAAATATAAAGATTTTCTTTTAAACCAAAAAGTTCTATTTTGGTCTCATCCGTCCACAAAACATTCTTCCAATAACCTTCTGGCTTGTCCACGTGATCTTTAGCAAACTGCAGACGAGCAGCAATATTCTTTTTGTAGACCAGTGGCTTTCTCCTTGCAACCTGCCATGCACACCATTGTTGTTCAGTGTTCTTCTGATGATGAACTGTGGTGGCCTAGTGGTTAAGGTGCAGGACTATGAACCAGAAGGTCCAGGGTTCAAATCCCACCTCAGCCAAGCTGCCACTGTTGGGTCCTTGAGCAAGACCCTTAACCCACAACTGCTTGGATTGTAAGACTGTACCAATTGTACATCGCTCTGGATAAGGGCGTCTGCTAAATGCTGTAAATGTAAATGTAAATGATGATGGACTCATGAACATTAACATTAGCCAATGTGTGAGAGGCCTTCAGTTGCTTAGAAGTTACCCTGTGGTCCTTTGTGACCTCGCCAACTATTACACGCCTAAATACATTAATATGGCACCATGGTCTAAATCCACTAACCCAACACAGATATGATGGAAAAAATCAATAAATACACCAATTATTAAATAATAAAATAAGTGATTTGGCTCGTCTATATTTAAGAGATACTAGTAAAAATAATCAATTAAGACCCATTTGTTTAACTGTTTTTATTAGACAGACATTTAAGAAACTGAAGAATTTTTTAAAATGTATAATAAATGCTCGTCAGCTGGTACGCGGCTCGTTCTTATACTGAACGTTAAATTTTTAAAAATAATAAATGACCATTAATAGACCCAAAGTCTTGCCTTTTGGCACCTTTTTCGTCTATGACTTACCACTGGAGCTCTGTGAGCTGTTTGCGTCGCCGCGGTTCGACTGCACCGTCGTCTTGCTCTCCATCTTTAACCCGTAAGAGCTTTCTGCAGAACCAGAACCAGGAGATTAACACAAGCTACAGCGCTTCCATTACGTCGTCAGATCGGTGTTATATAGTCCTTTAGGATCAGTCCGATCTCTTTAACCTATTTCTCTAAACTTTAAATAGCTCTCTAAATAAAGTCAGCGCTGATTGAGATACAGAGAGAAACGAGGGGAACGAGATTTTGGATGTTCAGAGCAATTCAGACGACCGGAAAAAGCAGCAGACTTACTCAGGTCCTCAATGTCTGTATATTTAATGTCACGTCAGCATCCATCAGTCAGTCGCATTCATTCTGGGCCAATTTAGAGAGACCAATTAACCAAATGTGGGTCTTTACCCAGAGTAAATCCACAAGGACATGAGGAGAACATGCAACTCCATACAGGTCCCCAAATGTTCCTAAGCTGATATAACCCCTCAGTGAATGCGTTGACATGCACTTAATAATCTGACCATAGTTTGATTTCTGCATCTGATTATTTAAGTCAAGTAAGTAACAAATCAGATTAGTAAATTTGATAGAGCAAGCTGGAATTTATCTCAGTAATTGGATTTCTCAGAGCACATATACCAACAGTTGTCAGTCTGCTCTGAAAAATCATGGTTGCCAGGTCCATTTATTATTAGAGATTTCACATCTTTTGGCTTATTTACATAGACATGGTGTGAGTTTCCATCGTTGGATCTGGCAACCCCATCAAAACAGATAAACGTTGATTAAAACGTTTCTGCAGGGCCGTTTGAAAATTCAAAACACTCCAAATCTGCTCAAACCCTCTTCGGAGATGAACTGACAGAACGTGTCAGCCAAATCAAATTTTTCTCACACAACCTCCCATATCTGGAATTTAAAAATCAACCAAGCCTGTAGAGCTTTGATTACATCCTTGATAAACCCTCCGATTTAGTGGTAACACCATAAACCTACTGCACAAACATTTCCTTTCACTGCACCGCTGTCGCGACAGGTCTCATCCGCCCAGCCGCCCACCACACTCATTTATAGCAAAGTAAGTGAGAACTTACTCATCGGAGTGTGAAGCGCTACATGTTCCTGATAAGGGTTGAAATACTTGTATTGTTTTCCGCAGAATTCGCAGGTGTAGCTCCCCGTTTCTGTGGGAAAAAACAACAGAAAACTACTTTAACCCAGCAGATAAAAAAAACTTTAACACAAAGTGAACAAACGACTTCATTAATGAACTAACAAAAATACAAGATTTAAAAAAATAATAATAATAATTCATGGTTACTTGGTCCAATTTTCTGATAGGGTTCAATCTCTTCCTTCGGTTCCTCCACGGGAATCACGTGATCGTAGGGATCTGGAAAAAGAAAGCAGCGTTAGTCCCGACTCATTAAAAGAGCATTCTGCAGATCCTGAGACAGCTAGAGACACATTAAAGAAATAACAATAAGACATTCAGCACACACTTGTTAGTGAACATCAGACCCTGCAAAACCGTTACCCTTTGTCACAACACGCCCTGAAAATAAAGCACATGCAGTTAACCTTTTCCAGCTGTATTTACACGTAATGACCCTCAACTTGGAAATAAATCAAATAATTTATTAAACTGCAAACCGATTTAGGTAAGCGATCAGGCTCCTTTAGAGGACCTTTTTTCAATTACTCAAATCTGACAGCGGTCTGTAAGCACTCCCTTTAAACTGAAGGCCCACTTGCATTTTTAGACTTTATGCAGTATATTTTGAAACAGAAAAACGGTGCTTTAGGCATTTTCCACCCCTCAAACTGATCAAGAAAAATATTCTATTCAAAACTAGAGCCGATTGTCCTGAAGGAACTACAACAGTGCTTGAAATGCGGTAATTTTGGCCATTCATGTCTCAATTTTGGTCACGTGTTAATTTTGGGAGCGTGTCTCAATACTTTTGGTCACATGTGGGTGCGTGTCTCAACACGTTTGGTCACATGTGGGTGCGTGTCTCGATACTTTAGGTCACGTGGGTTTGTGTATGAGTATTTGTGCATGTGTGTAATGTACTTGCTGGTGTACAGTGGGGCAAAAAAGTATTTAGTCAGCCACTGATTGTGCAGGTTCTCCTACATAGAAAGATGAGAGAAGTCTGTAATTTTCATCATAGCTACACTTCAACTATGAGAAACAAAATGAGGGGAAAAAATCCAGGAAATCACATTGTAGGATTTTTAAAGAAGTTAATTGCAAATCATGGTGGAAAAGTATTTCATCAATAACAACTCAATACTCTGTAACATAACCTTTGTTGGCAGTGACAGAGGTCAGATGTTTCCTGTAAGGCTTCACCAGGTTTGCACACTGTAGCTGGTATTTTGGCCCGTTCCTCCATGCAGATCTCCTCTAGAGCAGTGATGTTTTGGGGCAACACGGACTTTCAACTCCCTCCACAAATTTTCTGTGGGGTTGAGGTCTGGAGACTTGCTAGACCACTCCAGGACCTTGAAATGCTTTTTATGGAGCCACTCCTTCGTTGCCCGAGCGGTGTGTTTGGGATCATTGTCATGCTGGAAGACCCAGCCACGTTCCATCTGCAATGCTCTCAATGATGGAAGGAGGTTTTGGCTCAAAATCTCATGATACATGGCCCCGTTCATTCTTCCCTTAACACGGGTCAGTCGTCCTGTCCCCTTTGCAGAAAAACAGCCCCAAAGCATGATGTTTCTGCCCCCATGCTTCATAGTAGGTATGGTGTTCTTGGGCTGCAACTCAGAATTCTTCTTCCTCCAGTTGAGTTTTTATCAAAAGGTTCTATTTTAGTTTCATCTGACCACATGATATTCTCCCAATCCTCTTCTGGATCATCCATATGCTCTCTGGCAAACTTCAGACGGGCCTGGACATGTACTGGTTTAAAGCAGGGGGACACGCCTGGCACTGCAGGATCTGAGTCCCTCTTGGCGTAGTGTGTTACTGATGGTAGCCTTTGTTACTTTGATCCCCAGCTCTCTGCAGGTCATTCATCAGGTCCCTCCGTGTAGTTCTGGGATTTTTGCTCACCGTTCTCATGATCATTTTGACCCCACGGGATGAGAATCGAGGGAGACTATCAATGGTCTTGTATGGCTTCCATTTTCTTACAATTGCTCCCACAGTTGATTTATTCACACCAACTTGCTTTGCCTATTGTAGATTCACTCTTCCCAGCCTGGGGCAGGTCTACAATTTTCTTCCTGGTGTCCTTCCACAGCTCTTTGGTCTTGGTCATGGTTTTTGAGTTTAGAGTCTGACTGTTTGAGGCTGTGGACAGGTGTCCCTTTTATACAGATAATGAGGTCAAACAGGTGCCATTAATACAGGTAACGAGTGGAGAACAGAAGAGCTTTCTTAAAGAATCAGTTACAGGTCTGCGAGAGCCAGAAATCCTGCTTGCTTGTGGGTGACCAATACTTATTTTCCACCATGATTTACAATTAAATTCTTTAAAAATCCTACAATGTGATTTCCTGGATTTTTCCTGATTTCCTGGAGAACTTGAACAATCAGTGGCTGACTAAATACTTTTTTGCCCCACATATATGTACGTGTCACAGCCACTGAGTGCTCTATGGTAACATCACCAATTTCAGTTAAAATTTGATTGTGGTGTAACATAATGGTGTTTGAACTGTGTCTGTATGTTAAACTGTTCAGGCTGCATTTAGAACAGAACTGTGTGGATTAATCAGAAAAAAGAGAACACACAGCTTTCCAAGCACTACATAATTTCCATAATGTACAGCTATTAAAATAAACTTTTTGGTGTCATGTCTGTAAATATTACTTGCTACGATGTAAAAACTCTGGGTGTGAAGTAAAAACTCTTCCAAGTGTGATGATAAAATATTTAGTGTTTTTTTTTTGTTGTTTTTTTAAGTACATTCCAAGCTGAACTTTCAGTTCCTCATCTTTTCTACTACAATCGCTTACAGTTTAATCTAGATGTCTGTACTAATCATCACTCACCATCGACGGCGTGCAGCTCTCTGTGCTCCTGGAAGCAGCTGTAGTACTTGTACTTCTTCCCACATATATCACACGTATACCGGAAAGAATCTGAAATGGGTCAGAGCGAATCATGGGAGATCGGGTCACATTAAATTGTTTTATATGAGATTATATGGCAGAGCAGATTTCTGTAACGCTAACATTAGTGAGTACGTACTGTTGGGTCCATGAGGTGCAGGATCTGCAGGGACAGCGCCTTCTGACTCTGTACAACAGATTAACATGTTTAATATAAACACCAACAAAATTCTATTTCCTCACAATAACTGATTTTACATTTGACAAAAGAAATCCCTTTTTTGTATTGCACATTTTCTCGTATGGGATTAACAATAAAACTTTAGTCACTTGCAATTACAAGAAATTACCAAAAACATTAGGTTTAAAATTGTAAACAAAATGCCCTATTCTATTAGTGCAATACCTCTGTGCAATATTTCTTATATTCATTATTTCTTATTATTCTATCAGTCTAATATTAATCTTTAACCATACCACAGTTAGCTCCGACCCCGCAATCTGATTGGCTGAGTAACGTTTTCCCCCCGTGACATTATTACCGATAATGGCACTCTGACCGACGCTCTATAAGTATTACTTCGCACATAACCTAGCAACCCTGCCCTAAAAAGCAGCCACGTTATAATGACAAGTAAAAACCTGCCAAAATGAAAGCTATCCTTAGTTTATAAAATATACCGTATTTTTCGGACCATAAGGCGCACTTAAAATCCTTTAATTTCGTCAAAAATCGACAGTGCGCCTTAAAATGCGGTGCGTCTAATGTATGAATTAATTCTGGCTGTGCTTTCTGACCTAGAACCGATTGTAGATGGTACACGGCGCTCATAAATCTGTCAAAATGTTTTAGCACGGCCTTGGTAAGTTACGAAGCTTACGGCAACCGTAGTGCGCAGCATCGCGGAGTAATACGGTATGTGCTTCAGCATTACGGTGTGTGCATTCATTCATTTATTTATTTTCGAAGCGGATTTCAAACAACGCTATCAGTCACGCAGTACAACATGGACATAGAGCAGCTGTGAGAGAATTCAGCATTAACGAATCAATGATACGGAAGTGGAGGAAGCAAGAAGACGCCCTGCGCCAGGTAAAGACCAAACTGAGCTTCAGACGGAACTTAGGAGTTTTGTTTCATTTCATGCGTCTTATAACCCGGTGCGCTTTATGTATGAAAATATAGCCGTTAGCAGCCGATCGTTGATATTGCGTCTTATAATCCGGTGCGCTTTATGGTCCGAAAAATACGGTATTAGTTTTGAAATTATTTAAGTTTGGAAGATGGAGCTATTAATGACCAACCTGAGCCAAAGGTTTATCACCTTTAGGATTTGAAAACTCTGGAAAAGCGAAATGCAGTCAGGCCTTTAAAGCAAACGTCCAGCTCTTAATGGATCCACAGCTCGACTGAAGATCAGTTTTAGTCCCATCAACAAAAGTTAACCGAATCAGCTTCATCCCTCACAAAGACGTCGTTTGCTGGAGTTAAACTCGACTCTTTCATTAGACACCATCCGCGGCTGATCGGAGCTTCATTCATCTGACAGGTTTGTTATCTGTAAGCCCAGCTCTAACCCAGAGAAGCTGCTGATGCTCTGTAACTCTGCCCTTACATTTCTGACTGATAACGTTAACATTAAGAGCTTCTTCATACAGATTTATAATCGCTAATCAAACGGGATCCCAGACTTTGGTTAGAACATCGGGATCTCTCTCCGATTTGCTTCAGTTAATAGAATAGTGGATCTTAGTAACAGCCTGCCTTATAAACCCCACCCATTTTATCTGTTGAATGGAAAACTTTTTTAAATAAATTAAAACTTACCAATCAATACATTTGTGTTTACTGTCTGTATAACGA
Organism: Ancistrus triradiatus; assembly: GCA_025084515.1. Taxonomy (NCBI): domain Eukaryota; kingdom Metazoa; phylum Chordata; class Actinopteri; order Siluriformes; family Loricariidae; genus Ancistrus; species Ancistrus triradiatus. Next base: position 637,518 of record JAJAGP010000048.1, on the reverse strand, counting down.
ACAGTTATTCTGTTCCTCAACTTTAATGACTGAATTGCTTAGCCACGGGGTAACAATAGAATGGAACCATTTTACTTCGCGGAAGGCTGATAAACAAATCGTTTTTTCTGTCCTCTTTATCTTAGAAGCTAACAATAAATGGCGATAACGGAACTGTGGTATAATCGCAGTAATACACATGTATTATTGCTCAAGTACAAAGTCTGTGTGTGTTTTTAGCATCCATCATACCAAGGAAATAAAAACACAATAATCAGTATACAGGATCTGCTCGGTTTTCACTCTGTATCACCATATTATACATAGCCGTCCCTTCACTCATCTAAATCGGTTCCTTCTGTTTTTAGGGACATTTCAAGAAAAGAGAAGTAGAACTTTTTTCAGAGCTAGTCTATACAAATGTGTTTACCTCTGTGAGCGCGGACGTGAGTCTGAAAGCAGTTGTAGTATTTGTACTTCTTGCCGCAAACCCGGCACACGTACGAGCCTGCGAACACAAAACACAGCGTGAACGCGGAAAAGCTGCAAACGTTAACAAAATATCTGCAAACTTGAGTATGTTAGAACCCGATTTGGTCATTTGGTTAAACAGAAATGAAACGTTTCCTCCAATTTAGTACAGTTTTTGAGAAACACCTCGTCACTACTGCACTTGAATCCAAAATAGGGACTGTAAAGCATGCAACAGCCACAATTTAATTCCCTAAATATAATGCACTACACAGTACAGGGTGTACAAAGCCTTTCAAATTCAGCAGTGTCTTTTTAGGGCTAAAATTAACCCTGCAAAGGATCCATGAGTGTTTTGTAACAAAACCAAGGTAATATTTTTTAATACTTCGATCAGGGTGACTCACTTCTCATTTCCATCCCCCATCGCTTTAAAATAACTAAATATTTCTAGCTTCGTACATCAAACGTACACCCCACACACACACACACCTTGCGTTTGAGAGTTGCGGGGGCTGCCGATGACCACGCAGATTTCGGCAGGCAGGGACCCGTCGCTGTCCTTGCCATTGCTGGCGGGCGTGAGGCGAGGCTCCGTCTTCACCTGGGTGCCAGTGGATTTGGGGGAGCCGGCGGGTACAGCCTGGACAGGCGGCGTGTCAGCAGGCGTGTCACCCTGCTGCAGGGTGGCGGTGGGCACCTCCTGAGTGCTCATGACGGCGCTGGAGATCAGCCACAGCTACACACACTGCAGGAGAGGCGAGGAATGTCAGGAAAAAGTTCATGAACCCTCTAGACCTACTCGCAAACCTATGATAAAGATACAAAATCATAGACAATCGGAGCTGGAAAAAGTGGGGAACCAGCTCCTGTAGGTCTAACATGGACGTGTCCCAATACTTTTGCCCATGCAGTGTAGACCTGTTCCCTCAGTGTACTCTCTGTTTGGCGAAATAAAATTTTATTCTTGGCAGAACAAAGTGAAAACAGATAGAAAACAAACAGTTACTAACAAGTTTGTGCTTGCAGATTTTGCTCCGTGCTCCTGTTTATGCACTTGAGTAATCAGATTGTGTTAAAGTTCCGGGTTTACATCAATCGGATTTCTACTTTGCAGCCAGACAATCTCACAGAACGGCGTGACGGAACTTCAAACTTTAATACAAGATCATCAAATTCTTCATTATCTTGAGTATATATTGCATTTGAGTCTCCACAAAGTGTTCAATAGACATTTCACTGCCTTCAAATCCATGGCGCTTTTAATTCCGGGGTTGCCAGATCCCACAAGCAAAAAGGGAAAAAAAGAAAATCATGTCAAGTCAGATTCCCAGCGGCAAGGAAAAACTCCCTAAACGTTATAAGGAAGAAACCTTGGGAGGACCAAGTGTCCAAAAGGCTTAGATCATAAACAGAAGAATTAAACTAATTTATCTCGTCAAATAAGTCTGTATTAACAATTCAAAAACAGAAATTAAGTAAATAAAATATTAAATAAAATATCGATATTATAAATCCCAAATAAAGCCAAGCCTTTAGAATAAGCAGACCTGACAACCGTGTAGGTTAGGCTCGTGTGCATGCGCAGACTGAGAAAACTGATTGAAATCAAGTAACTGGTACATGCTAAGAGAAATCTGATTACTGGAATAAAATCCTGCTCCCTTTATTAGATTTTATTAATCTTACTTCTAGTATGCTGTTTACATGACCACATGAATAATAAGATAACTGCAGAAATCCCACTCCGATCAGATTATTAAGTGCAAGGTACTAAGCTACTGGCCGCGAGGACCATGGTTTAGGTCACACTTACGCCCTTAGGCCATGCCCTTAACCCACAAACTAATTAATCTAGTATTTCATTCTTTTACTAAAAGTCCTAATTAGTGAACTGTTCCATTCAATAAAGCAAGAACTTCTTCCACTCTGTTAAGGGAAACCAAGTCTCTTCTCCACCCTAAGTAAAAGAGGACTGAGCATGACGTGGCTTCTCTGTCTGCAGCCGCAAAACTCCATCTATTTTTAATCCCACTTCAAATTCCGCACATGACAAACTGAGAATAACTGGAGTAAGCAGATGCTCTGACAAAAAAAAAAAAAAAAGTGTTTTAGCTACCCTGTTTCCTAAATATTTCTTCTCTCCTGGACCACGTCCAACCAGGAATCTGATTCTGGAGTTTTGGGTTTCAGTTAAAAATGAAACAGGGAGAACGGCAGCATTTATTTCAGGAACTCGAGCAAACTGGCTTTATATAGCAGTGCAGAGCTTAGAGAGAACAAACAAACGCTTTAACCCTGATTCTTTTCGGTCAGGGTCGCAGGGCTCCACCTAATACCCCCGGAGAACACAAAACACAGACAGCAGTCCACCAGAGGGCTCGTTGTTGCGCAGCTGGTATGTTCCTCAGACAGTATGACTCTCGACAAATCTCCGTTCCTTCAGACACAGGCTTCACGCAAACCCTGCTTCTGTAGGATACCTGACATGGTCTGAAAACACTGCAGGACTCTCTTCGTTTTTGAGTCTCTTCAAGATGTTATTAAAACCAATACATTCCACTGTGTCAGCATTTTAATGCCTGCTATGCTTTTACTAACAATACTGACAACCATGTAGATCAAGGTTCTCCAGATTTTCCATTTTCTGATTGGATCTCCAGACGTTGCGACAGCTCGTTCATGATTTCTTGGATTGTATGATCCATCTGCTCGCCGTCTTTTCCAGTGAATCGGTTCTTCTCACGACATGTCCAGTATAACCGCTTTGTTTTTCTTTTCTTTGCTCTTCAAACTCCTCTCAAAACTCTTCTCCAGCACCGGCATTCAAAGCAGCCAATACTTGTCCTGTCGCATGTTTTTACTGACCAGCTGTCACATTCTGAAAGGACACGGAATGGACTGGACTAATCGGATGTTTGTTTGCAGAAATGAAATGTTTGAGCTTCATCTTGGTTACGAGTTCAAGTTTCTAGGTGGATGATTACTCCAATATCCATTCATATATAGATACACAGTCTTAGTAATTCTAATTTTATCGGGACTGTCCATTGACGTAATTATTACGGGAGCTAATTAATTCTACACATACTTTCGAAGGTAAAAGGGGGTCCAACCCAGCACTAGGAAGGTGTACCTAATAAAGCAGCCAATGAGTGTACATGTATGAAAGAGAGAGAGAATGCTAAAACAAACATAATTACGTACACAAGCTAATTAAATGCCCTTTTCTCCTGACCCTCACTATAAACACCCCATCTGCATTGCTTCGCTGCATTTAGAGGACACAGATGGAATTTAACAGGAACATTCGACCTGAACGGTGACAGCTCGAGCTTCTTAACACCTCGCCGAGTGAATTATGCACCGTGAATTTTCCACTGTGTGCTGCTTCACACTGCTGCACAAAGAAAATGGCTGTGATAGCAAACGAGCCGTCAGCATGAATTTCAGAGACGAGGAGATATTTCAGTGATTTGACCCATTTTGCAAATTATTTGCAGCGCTTCAGCTTTGCAAGGTAGATTTTTTTCTCTCTGGAAGCAAAAAAAAAATAAGATTAAAAAAAAAAAGCCACCACATTGAGTTGAGGCTCAATCTTCATGTTCTAATCCTGAAGACTTTTTTTCTTTAGCTGAGGGTGGAAATATTAAGGCCATAACTCTCGCTGCTCCATTTTTCTGGCAGTGGAAAAGATTTGCAGTCCTGCGTTCAATTACTGCAGCCACGTCTCTGGACGGCAACAGGAAAAAAAAAAAGAAAAAAAAAAGCAATAATGTAAAAATATATTGGAGGGGGAAATTTTTCACCCTCCGTTTTTTCCATTAAGGGAGCGGTCTGAAAAACAAAACCGGCAGGTCTTAAAATTCCACGCGAACCAGTGAGCGATGCAAGCGAGCCTTCTTTCAATTTATATGCTAATGCTGGCCTGAATTAAAATTTAATAACTGCGAGCTGCTGAAAAGCAGGCCTGAATTAGATGAAAATAAATCCTGAAAGCGAGCCCCTAAAATTAGAAATTCAGACCGGCTTTGCAGCTGCTGCAGAGTCCTGACGTTCTGACATTTTTTTCTCCTGAGAATGAATCAAAAAAGGGAGGAAAATCAGCGCTGCTGTTTATGGGATCATCGAATCCAAGTGCGAACATTCTCATAAAATTCCCAAATGAGATCACAAAGCGTGATAATCTGTGGTTTTCAGTACAACAGCTGGTTCTCGTTTTATTTCTTAATTAAAAAAATAAAAAAATCATGATAGTGCCTTTAAATATTTAGGGCACTAAAACAACTAGGTGATTTATTATTATATTAAAGCTACTCGTTTTTGTTGGTACGATTTAAATATTTAAAGACTTAATATTTGATAGAAGTTTCTCCCATCTGCACAAAGGACCTTTGGAGTTTTTATAAATACATGTATAGAAAAATAAATAGATAGCTTCAAAAATCCTGTGTGCAGATATAAGAAACTTCCAGAAGGTCAACCATTGCTGCGACGCTCCAGCAAATTGATATTTTGCTAGTTTATTTGCAATTTTAAGTTTAATTGCTGTAGTTGTGATTGTCAAGTTATCCTCAGTAACCCGTGGATATCGGTAATAAGCCTGGGAGAACATACCAAACCACACATGACATATCCCGACACAAGGAAAGTGCTAGTTTATTTTCAGTTTAAGGTCTAATCGTTGTAATTCTGATCCTTAGAACAGGTGTCAGTTTACCGTATTTTTCGGACCATAAGGCGCAAAAATCGACAGTGCGCCTTAAAATGCGGTGCGTCTAATGTATGAATTAATTCTGGTTGTGCTTTCTGACCTAGAACCGATTGTAGATGGTACACGGCGCTCATAAATCTGACAAAATGTTTTAGCACGGCCTTGGTAAGTTACGAAGCTTATGGCCACCGTAGTGCGCAGCATCACGGAGTAATACGGTATGTGCTTCAGCATTAGGGTACGTGCATTCATTCATTTTCGAAGCGAATTTCAAACCCAACGCTATCAGTCACGCAGTACAACATGGTCATAGAGCAGCTGTGAGAGAATTCAACATTAACGAATCAATGGTACGGAAGTGGAGGAAGCAAGAAGACGCCCTGCGCCAGGTAAAGACCAAACTGAGCTTCCGAGGGAACTTAAGAGTTTTGTTTCACTTAATGCGTCTTGTAATCCGGTGCGCTTTATGGTCCGGAAAATACGGTATTCTCAGTAACCTCCACATATCGGTAATCACCCTGGGAGAACATGCCAAACTACCCATACAGTAACCCGACAAAAAGAATTGTACCTCAGAATTGTACTAAAAACAACAACGCAAACAGAGTCACTGCTCATCTGCTGCAAAATAAGCGAGCTGGGAGGACATACCAAACCAAACCCCACCTGACAGTAACTAGATTTCAGTTTTAAATCAGTCTTATTGGTTCTCGACTAAAAACTTTGCATACAGAGTTCAGTTTCCAGTTAAAGGATTGTGCAATGCAAAACAGATCTATAATGGACTCGACAAATATTTAAGGACTCGTAGTCAAATTTGTAAAAGACATTGATGCACAGGTTTTCCCGAGAAGTTAAGACCAGTCTGACGGCTCAGATACAGTCTGTGAGCAAACATCTGGTCTATAAACAACAGCTGCTGGCTGGTGCACGGCTTAAATTAATCTCGTTCCCACGCTCAAGGTACAGAGTGAAGTCCCTCAGCACTGACGCCTCGCAACATTAATGTCCAGTGTTTCTCCACATCCGATACATCAGAAACCAGAGTTTCTTTCAAGTGTATATTCCAGCATTCATAGAAAAACTGACAACAAGCTCCGTTTAAACTACACACCAGTCAAGCATCAAGACATCAGCCCCAAATCAGTAAAGTTGGAACAATATGAACCAAGGTATTTCATTTTTTATGGTCAACATCCATTCCTGCATTTCAGACCTACAACACATTCCAACAACAGTTGGGAACCGTCATTCATCAACAGCTGTTACAACCACATGGACAAGGGATTACTTTATCAAACCGTTATCAAGCTCTACAAGAGTTACATTCACAAATGCCACTTAAAACGTTACTGTGGTAAAAAAAGAAGCCTTAGGTTATAACCATGTCCAGAAGTGGCTTCGACTTCTCTGGGCTCAGAGGCACCTGGGATGGACCATCACACAGTGGAAACGGGGACTGTGCTCAGACCAACCAGTATTCCAGATCTTATTGGACCAAAGATGAAAAGGACCATCCAGAAAGTCCAAAAGCCAGGCTCTGTCATGGTATGGGGTCAGGTCAGATTAGGGCCCTTGGTAAAGGTCAATTACATTTCTGTGATGAAGGATTCATGCAGGTACATCGAGATTTTAGAGCAACATAAGATGTCTTCAAGACGACATCTTTATCAGGGACATCCATGCATTTTTCAACAAGTTAGGACTGAAATATGTAAATCTCTTCCAGTCTTTTTGACGAACATTGTTTTTTTTTTTTTTTATTCAATCATTTTCTCACACATTTGTTGATAAACTGGAGATCATCTTTACTCCTCAAAGACTCAGCCTTTTATGGATACTGCTTTTGGACCAAATCAAAATTATAATCACCTGTTTGAAATCCCATCATTATTTAGTTTTTTTAATCTCATTACTAGCCCTAAATTGTCCCTGCGCCAAATTTTTTTGAATGTGTTACAGGCCTGAAATGCAGGAATGGATGTTTATTAATAAATGAAATGGAAAAACACTGAAATATCTCAGGTTCACACCGTCTGCAATTAAAAAAGTCAATGTAAGGAACACTGCATATATTTCTTATTTGCATTTTCCATACCGTCCCAGCTGTTTCTGATTTGGGGTTGTAGAACCCTGTCATGTACTTCACAGCGTAAGAACTCCGTTCTGCTCCTGCATCTGTGTAATTTTGGTAAATGATGACAGATTAATGTTTCCTCACAAATTACAGAACGGTAATTACAAAACGAGGGCAGCGCAGATTAAAAGAAAAGCAAACGCTCTGGGGTAGAAGTCAAGACTGCGTTCAGGTGAGCTGAAGGTCTGAGGGTTTTGAAGTTAAGACACCCGTGCAGTTAAATATCTGTGCTGTTATTTGGCCAGCTTAAAAATCTAATTAGGTAATGCGTTGTCTTTTGGTAAAGGCAGTTCCAGTTTTCCCCTCCCAAAGTACTTTGATGCCAAGTATTTCGATGTCGATCTGATTTTTAAGCTCACAACACGATTAATCCTTTAATTATGTTGAAATTAATAAAACAAAACAAGTAAGAGTAAAAGCAACTTTAATCTGTTTAATCTACTAAATCCAATTATTAAACCCAGACAAACTCGTTTCACGTACATGCCAACCGCTGGCAAGTTATGAAATGCCAACACTAATGAGGTTTACCCAAGTTTTTTACAGCAAATAAACAAAGCACAGACAGGATAGGTATTTTTGTTTAACAGCTGAACTGTGTTCATGAAGCCTACCTCAAACTAAAGAAATTTTATTTAAATCCATAGTTGCACTTCGGAAACAGTAATAAAACAAGTCTAAAAACTCAACTTAGTCTGCAGTTAAATGGGTGTGCTCATATTTTACGAGCTGTTGTTAGGTTGTTACTAGGCTACTTGAAAGAAACAAGAGAGCTGTCAGTTTAAAGAATGGAAAGGATTATAAAACCAAGTGGTACATGCCCCATGTGCAGGAGATCCCAGCTTTGAATCCCAACCCAGGTTATATCTGGACTGTGGTGGCCCATTAGTTAAGCTACTGGATTATGGAGCAGAATGCCAAGCTGCACATGTTGAGCCCTTGAGAACCCACAATTGCTTTGGTGTCTAAACACTCTTTAAACTGTCCACTTTTGCTTTCTTTAATTTCCCTTCTCTTAATGTGGTGTGGTTTCTCACATCAACTTAAACACAAATGATGATTAGTGCAGGAAGTTCTAGTTTGTGTTCTGTTGTGATCATGAACAGATCAGAATGCACTTCAATAAATAACAATTTTCAAAAACGATTTTGTTCCCAGTTGTTAAGTGTGTTTTCCTGATTGTTTGTACCCTAAATGAATAGAAAAAAGTTATTATTCCCTGTAAACTTTGCTTTTGTGGTCAGCACAATGATATTTTGAAATTGATCTATTTTTAAGGATATCCGCCATATTTCAAGATACTTAAGAAGCTTCTGGAATTGTGAGAACTATCCAGAAGTTTCTAGAACTGTCCAGAATGATCTAGAACTTTCTGGGACTGTACAGAATTGTAGGTAGCTGTATAACTACAGTTCTATAGGGCCACTATAGCCCTTCCTGAGAGACGGAGAGACATGATCTAATGGATTGGGATTGCATAGTAAGTGGGCAACAGCCATCACAAACAAAGGGGAAGTGACCTAGACAGACAGGTGTGAATTCATTCTCTATTCAGATTCTGATAACGACAGTATTCACACTTCAGCCCACGCCCATTACAGGAGGAGCTTAGGAAGGACCACTACTTTCAGATGTATATATTGTGTGTTAGTCTGCTACCGGGTGATCAGTCTTGCTCTGCTGAATCCTCAGTACACTCTTGTACTTTGGTACTGCATGGAATAAAGATTGACCATTTGTATCGAGTTTGGAGAGACATCCTTTTTCCTTACAGTACACAGCAACTTAGTCCATTTAGATGGCATCAAGAGGCTGCATACATCCAGCAGACGCATTTTGCTATGTATGTGGCCATTTTATAAAGACAAGAGCGAAAAAGTACTCTGTGGAAGCATCTGCTAAGATGTGTGAGGCCTACAAAGCATACTTCGGCATGCCTGTTGGTGACCTGTTTCTATAATAAAAATTCATAATTTTCGTTGCCGTGGTCACAAAAGCGAAGTTTATGATGAATGTGTTAAGCAATTTTCATTTGTTTTTAGACATAAGCAATTGGAAATATAACATTAAAAAAAAGCTGGGATCAAAACTTGTGTTATAGTGTAATCAAACGCTTCCAAAACTTGACGTGCGTTTCTGTCCATAAAAATCAGACTCGGTGTGAAAAGGCCTTAATGTGGGAAGGTTATAAGAGGGAAACAAACATCGTGGGTAGACCAGTTTTGTTCAGTGTGGGTCTATTTGCCTGTTGTACATTTCCATTTCCGTGCTCAGAAGAGACCCTGCCCTGAAGTAGGAGCTACAAAAGTATATATACACATGTCGTTCTACGATAGGGATTCGTCTCCAGTTCTGCAGACGGTGCAAACAACTAGGGGGTGTTTTCTCCAACAGTTCTCAGAGCAATGAAAAAGAACTCAAAGCAAAAATATAAAATGCACAACTAAACAAACGGGCGGGAACAGGACTCAACGTTTGTGACTCCTTTGACTCCATGACTTTAGTTTCGCTCTTAGATTTATCATCTACGCCGCCCAAGGAGGTTGGGTCCCTTTTTGAGTCTTGGTCCACCCAAGGTTTCTTCCTATAACTCAGGGAGTTTTTCCTTGCCACTGTCGCCCTAGGCTTGCTCAATTTGGGATTGGACGTAGTTATTAGGAGATAATCTAAACTTGTAAAGTTGCTTTGAGACAATGCTCCATTGTACAAAGCGCTATATAAATAGATCTGACTTGACGTGACAGAAACGGGCTGTATGAACTGATAGCACAACGTTCGAGTGGCTAAAGGGACGTGGAGTGTGGACGGTTGGAAGAAAGCAATCTTCAACCAAGAATCACCAAACTGCATCGGAAATTCTAATGTTCTACTGAAACGTTTAAAGAAAAGGGTCTGAAGAAACCAATCAAATTTCCTTCATCATTTAGGATCTGGTGTTATACGTCAGGTAAAGGAGCAGGTGAGATGGGAATCATTACCTCAACAGCCAAAGCACAGGGGGAGATTGAAATTTTGGACACGTTTCTCATTCCATCGATAGAAAATAGGTTTGGCAAAGATGTAGTCATTGTTCAGGATGATGATGCAATTTGTTACAGAGCCAAACAAAAGAGCTTTTCTTCAGGAAAGAATCATACAAAAATAATGTCATCATATCCATGATTTGTTTAACTGCTATGAATTAAAAAGCTGTGGGGATTCCATCATTTTTGGAATGGGTGATATGCTCGCTTTTCATTAACTGAACTCGACCGGTCTGGAAGGCGTCCCCGGGACTAGAACCCAAATCCCCAAATCCCTGCAGTGCTGCGCTGAGAGCAAACGAAGCAAACACAGAAAAAAATGTATGCAAAGCATCAAATTGCAAAACAGATCGACAACGTAGGACACACAGTCTTATGCAAAAGTTTACACACCCCCTCAGGCAAATTCTGACAAAGTCTGACGAAACAAACCTCAACATGATACCAAAAGGTTTTTGCCAAGACGTCACTTAAAACTTCTTATGCTGAATCGTTTTCATTTCGAAAAATCATCACACAACGTCACTAACGGGGGTGCAAAAACTTTCACGCAAGACCGTCTCTGGCAGTCAACGCAACATGTACAGGGAAAGACATGCAAATTTGGTTGCATACACCTTAAAACATAACTGATGGAAATAAAACAGTTTATCGCATGCAAATGAGGGTGCTCGAGATCAGAAAGCAACTGCAGCACTAAGAAGCCATTTTTACATTTATTCCTAAGCAGTAAACATCTGTTTTACCTCGTGCTCACCACAAAATCACAGCCATAGTATTAAAAATAAATAAATGACAGAACAGCGAAGTTATTCAAGATGCAACAACTGATTTAGCGAATAGGCAAATCCTGAGGAACAACACTGAATCTGAGCAGAGTAACAGAGCGAGTACCTGGTGCAGTCCGGCGCTCTGACTCGCCTCACGCTCACCTCCTTCAGTCCCGATTCGTCCAGCCAAGAGCGAGACCTTAAACAAGAGGAGAGAGAGCTCAAAAATTAGCCCTTCTTCGACTGGTTTCTGGACTGAAGGAGGCTAAATGCGGTGGAAAATTACAGAGCAGCTCAGGAGGAAAATTACAGAATTTATAATAAAATGCAGTGGAGTGAAAGCCAGAGTGAGGAAACGGAATATTTCTGTTTCAGCTCTATTCATAGCGAGCTCCTTAAATTTAGACCCTAAAGGGGAGTCTGCTGGTGTGAAAATACCACTTGTGCACGCTTTATTTTTAAAAAACGTAAATGAAGTATTAGAATGTGAGCAAGGTCACATCTGTATGTCTGCTGTAAAACTACTTAAAGGCATTTCTTCATCTGTGGTGCGAAATGCGTCTCAGATTTACAACCAGACAATAAAGCAGAACAGTATGGAAACTGCAAATAAGCCATTAACGCAGTGTTCTACAGACAGTATGAACCCAAGGTATCTCATGTTTTTTCCAACATCCACTCCTCCATTTCAGGCCTGCAGCACATTCCACAGGCATTGTCTTATGAAAAATGCACAGACATCCCTGGAAAAGATGTCGTCTTGAAGGCAGCTCATGTTGCTCTGAAATCTCAGTGTACTTTTCTCAGAAGTGTAAATGACCTTTACCAAGGGTCCTGACCCGACCCCTTACTATGGCAGAGCCTGGCTTTTGGACTTTTTTTTGTCTTTCCAAAAAAGATCTGCTATACTGATTGGTCTGAGCACAGTCCCCATTTCCACTGTGTGATGGTCCATCCCAGGTGCCTCCAAGCCCAGAGAAGTCGACGCCGCTTCTGGACATGGTTATAACATAAGGCTTCTTTTTTACCACAGTAACGTTTTAAGTGGCATTTGTGAATGTAACTGTATTGTAGAGCTTGATAAAGGTTTGATAAAGTAATCCCTTGTCCATGTGGTTCTATCAGCTGTTGATGAATGACGGTTCCCAACTGTTGACATGGTTATAACATAAGGCTTCTTTTCAGCACAGTAACGTTTTAAGTGGCATCTGTGAATGTAACTCTGTATTGTAGAGCTTGATACAGGTTTAATAAAGTAATCCCTTGCCCATGTGGTTCTATCAGCTATTGATGAATGACGGTTCTTGACCGGAGATCACCCCTCTTCAGTTTAGGCTTGTGCCCTTACCCTTTACGCACTGAAATTCCTCCAAATTCCGTGAATTCCTGCCTATCTTTCTTTGAGAAACATTGTTTTTAAACATTTCCATCATTTTCTCACACATTTGTTGATAAACTGGATATCCTCTGATCATCTTTACTCCTCAAACACTCAGCCTTCCATGGATACTGCTTTTGTATCAAATCATAATTATAATCACATCATTATTTAGTTGTTTGTTTGTTTTTTAACCTCATTACTAGCCCTAAATTGCCCCATCCCAACTTTTTTTTGCAATGTGTGGCAGGCCTGAAATATCTTGGGTTCATACTGTCTGCAATGAAATAAAAGTCAAAGGAAATATAAGAAACACTCTGTTTTTGGTTTGTTTGTTTACAGTCATTTTCAGAGAGTATAACAGAAGCAATGCGAGATCTGATCTGGTCACACCAGGGATGTGTTTAGCGGGAAGTGGCTTCTCAAGTTCAGTTTCCTGAGATCACGGCTTTTATAATCTGAGAGAAATAGCTCTTTGGTTTCTAAGCTGGACGGGTGTTTAAACTTTTGCACATACTAAATACAGTTCTATTTTCCCTCCAAGGCCTTAAAAGTTCTGCTTTAAATATCACCCATTTTCTGCAAACCTAAAAGCACATCATAAAACATACCATGTGCAAAACGTTTTGGAGCCCGTCCGGCTGAACCGCTGCTGCTTCTGTAAGGCCTCAGAACGCAAATGACTTGTTGCTGGTTCATTACAAACAACAAGTTCAATTTTGGAAAATCTCACGTTTCTACTTCCCAAATTTCTGGGTGCGTTCCTGCACAGGGCAAGTTTCAGTTCGTACTTAATTCTGGAAAATGGAAAATAAAAAAAGCAGCACAGGAAGTGCAATTTTTACACCAGGCTTTCAAACAAAGGTCAAAACTGAAAGAGCACAAAGTCTCACAATCTCTCTCACACTCACACACACAAAGCAGGAACATGTTTGATGTTAAAGCAGGGCAAATCTTCATTACCCTACCTTATGATTGAAACAAATAAACAATCACCTCTACACTTACGGCTTTCTTTATCTTTCCCTAAAACGTTTAAACATTAATCATTTTACACCGGGACTGTTTACATAAATCAGATCAGAAAGGCCAGCGTAAGGTCCAACATCAGCGATCAGGGCAAGCCCGCGTTTTATCATTAACCAATAAATTGAATGCCGCGCGGCCCAGAGTTACAGACGTGACATTTGAGCCGATATCGACTCGTAAAAAACGCCCGAGTGGCTGCAGGGGCTCGGCGTCGATCAGACTGTCACATGACCTTTACTTAAACGTCACACATCCATGAAGATATCGTAGACGTACATCACGTGCGCGGCCGATTTAGGACCTGAAATATTTTTACAAGAACTAATTGTTGATTTTTGATCATATTTAAACAGAGTACAAAAAGGTACACACAAGTTTCAATTAATGACCGTACGGATCAATAAAACTCAATTTAAATCAACAGATTATAAACGTTTATGAGGTGATAAACATACTTTTATGCAGTACGTATTTTCAAAGAACGTTTCTAAGATAATAGACCATAAACAGGTCCGGAGACCGTTCAAAAACACACTGGATCATCTGATCAGGCGTCGATCAAAACTGCAGCAATACAACCGAAACGAAAGGTGATTTTTCTGTTTACCATTTTACAATCTTCATTATCTTATATAAGATGTTGTGCTTGCTTAAGCCCCTTCACGACAGCACAGCCTGTAGGGAACCAAAATTTGCTTGCAAAAGTTATTCACCCTGGACGTCTGCAGCCTGATTTATTGAATGATTGTTATTCTTTATTGCCGCTATCAGCACATTTCTGGCTATCCTCACGGCAGACTGACGGTTATGTTTAGTCCATAATAATCATCATCAGTTACCTTTTACAAGCGTTTTCTGGCAAAGGGGTGTAAATAAGTCCTTTATATTGGCTGCTTGGAAGAAGAGAATTACAAACTCTATCACAACTTTTATTGTCAGGGATTTGCGTCCGTATTCGGGCATTAAGAACCAGGGCTTTGGAGCCAAGACACAGTGTCCTGTCTTGAAGGGATTTCATGAAAAGACAAAGTTCTAAAAGACTAAAGTCATGGTATCTTCTCACATCTAAAGCCAAGTCTCAGAGTTTTTAATTACAGACTTTTTATAAAGGCCAGAGATCTTATATGGTGATTATTTACAAAACTGAAACTCGATTCCTTTAGAGAACATACCTGAAGTTATGGAATCACTGTGAGAAAATTAAATCCAGTATAGAAAAAAAAGATACATCGATAATTGATTACTAATCAAATCGCAGCCTGAATCATACTCAAATCTGAAGGAGCCTAGAGATTCCCACCTGTAAATGCAGGTACGTGCTGTTTAACGTCCATTCAATCTACATCCGTTCACGTTAACATCCGAGGTCTTAAGAATTATAATAGGAAATAAAAATCTGTCTGAAAGACAGAAAACTAGCACGAGCAAACCCTTGCGACTCGGTAACGTTCTGCTTTCTTTTCTGTTGTTGGTAAGCGTTTAAAATTTTTAAAGATCCAAAGATAAGAATGCCTGTATTATACAGTGCTGTACTAAATGTCTTCATATTGCTTTTATTTTTTCATTAATACTTAAAATAAAACACTATGTGCAAAACATCTAAACTACTAAGGGACTATGGTAATGTCCCGTTTCACATAACCTAACGCAGACATTAAACGGCGCGCACCTGTACCTATTTATTTGTTTATTTATTTAACGTAACATCAATGCCAATGGCAATTCAGGACAGGATCCAGGTTCATCGATACTAGTCAGAAACATTCATACTGGACCAATTTAGAGCGACCAATTAACCTAACATGTCTTTGGGATGTGGGAGGAAACCCACACAGACACTGGGAGAACATGCAAACTCTACAAAGGCGGACTTTCAGGTCAAGGGGGGCTCTGGAGCTGTGAGGTGACCGCATAACCACCTACATCACCATAATCCAGAATATTTAACAGATAATGTTGAACTCTGCGCAAGATTCTAACTATTTAATAAACTTTACGTTAATTACAGAAGTGGAATAAATAAAAATCCCTGTGTCTGTGTGGGTTTACTCCGGATTCCCCCCACATCCCAAAGACATGCCTTCGGTTAATTGGTCACTCTAACTTGTCCCAGATTAATAGCGATGTAACCTTGCTGTCATGAACGATCATAGTGATGTAATATTAAATAAAAGCAAACACACTAACCAGATAAAATGAGTAAAGTCCCCAAACGATCCTATTAATGATTGTGAATATAAACTTAATATTAATAAAAAAAACTAAGTTCACTTCATACAAGTAGGAACAGGAATTATACTTATTAGAAATACAAGCTCTAAGAACTGCACGAACATTTTTCCATGATGTAGGTGAGATGAAGCAAAAAAAGCAAAGCTTGCAGTGAATTTTGAATCCTGCATGGCTGCTGCTGCATGAGCAATAATCACATGGCTATCCGGTACAAAACGGCTTTAAAATGGCTACAGTTTGATCCAATTGGAGAAACAGAATTAAAATCACATTCCAGCTGCAAAAACCTGAGCAGTATTCAATCTGGTGTTCAGCTACAAAACGGGTTTATACAAATACACCTTCAATAAATTCTGCTTTTCTCCAAGCTCGGGCTCGAGGGGTCCAAAAGCATAAAGTATAAAACGCCCATAAATCGGCAAATCCATCCTCGAACCCCGCACTGCCCATAAAACCCGTTCCTGGGGTAATCCATAATGCCTGAACGCAGGGCGAAGCAAAGCTGCGACAAGAAACCATTTGGAGAAACGCAATCAAAAATACGAATCGTAATTTTCTTAATTTTTACGAATCTCTGGCCTGAAGGGGGCGCTAATTTTGCAACAAAAACGAAAACCACATTCAAGACTGTAAAACAAATCCACAAACAAACCTCCATTTCTGTTTGGGGTTCCGTTTTCTTTGCGCAAACCCAACAATTCGCGCGAAAGCATCCACAGGCACACACGGCTGCTCAGAGCTCGGTCCGAACGTGGCTTTAATCGGCGAATAAAAGCGCAATTCGCAATAAAAATTCGCCAAATATGGCCGCTGCTGTCCTCTCGGCTTCCCTCAGCCCCTGCTGCCGTTCTATAATCGCGCAATAAAATTCGAAAAAATTAAATAAATTCAAAGCCCAAACTCCCTCCGAGCCTCCGGCAGCCAGAGTGGGAAACAAGTTACAAAGTGGATTTGCAAAAATAAACTGAAGGAAATAAAAAAGCAAAAGGTTGGGTTTAGTAAGAACAGAATTGATAGAGGGAATAAGTTCTTACCCTGCAGCAAAGCATCCGCTGAAGAACAATCCAGACGCGTGCAACCCAGGCCTGCGTAAAAATCCCAAAAATAATATTTCCGATTTGCAAAAAAAAAAAAAAAGGAAAAAAAAGAGAGCAAAGCCGCGCCTTCACTCCCTCCAAAAACTACGCGGGTCAAAGCGCCGATTTTCTTCCTTTCCAGGCCAGTAAAAGAGGATCCGGATCTCCCCTCCCACCCGGAATGACGAAAGCTTCAATCTTTTTTTTTTTCTTTTCAGAATGCAAGAAATTTTCAAAAATGATTCGACCGTTTCTCCTCCTCCCCTCCTTCACAATTGCGCTTTGCTTTTCATGCCTAAAGGCGGGAGGCGCACGCGCGTGGGGGTGAATAATTAAAAAGAAAACACACACACACACACACACACACACACACACACACACACACACACACACACACACACACACACACACACACAGCGTGTCCGCCATCATGCAGGAAAAAGGAACACATTTGCAAATGCAAGTCCTGAACCGTTAAAAAAAAACAACAACAGGAAAGCAGAAAATCTAAACCGTAACCACACCTCTTATTTATTTAATCTACGTCCAATCATAAATAAATGCAAAAAAAAAACCAACCCCAGGCAGAGCTTCTTTAAATTCAACAAAACCAAACACACACCCAGAGCAGCGGGACATTTATTTTAAGCATGATTGATTTTTATTATGCAGGGTAAAAAAAAATCAATGCACAGAAATTCAGGATCCTGCCTACTGCATGAATAACAATCACACACACACACACACACAGAGAGAGAGAGAGAGAGAGAGAGAGAGAGGCACAAAATACATCAATTAAACATGGAATAAAAAATGAGTAACGTGAACAAAAACATTAAACATGTAAGAAGATTAAATGCACAGAAGAAGAGTAAAATCAATCATGAGAGAGAGAACAAAGTCAGTACTAATATAGGCTATAAACACACACACACACACACACACACACACACACAATAATAAATATTTTACATTATATATTGAAATATAATATATATTAAATATACTACTAAATATAAAATATATAAAATACATCTAATAAATAAACATACTAATAAATGTAAAATAAATATAATGCATACTACACCAACTAATAAATATGAAATATATAAAATCTAAAACAAATAGAATAAATAATAATGTATTAATAAATATGTAAAGTATAACTAAATAAATAAATAAACGTAGTAATAACTATACAGTATATAAAATATACAAGTAATAAATAATAAATGGACTAAAATTAAAAAGTAAATCAAATAAATTATAAACATATGAATAACTATAAAATCTATCAAATCAAAAAGAAATATAATAAATAATAAGAACTGTAAATAATGTAAAATAAAAACAAAGAAGTCAGAAAAAATGTCAAATTACGTTTGTTTATTTAATGATTAACATGAAGTCTCAGCATCAGTGGCTCAAAATGGCAGGACCAAAGTTCAAACTCGTCAAACGCATTCGAACCAGGGAAATTTAGAAAAAACAATTTAGCTAAGGCATGTTTTTGGAATGTGGGAATCCAGGGCCAGGATCGTGAAGGAGATTAGTAAAATACATACGTGGTGATTTCTTCTACACAAATATGATACGTATTTATGTTATATGCCAGATAAATATCCCAACAATACCAATATATCCACAAAATAACCCCAAATACCCAATAAACGCCCACTGAACACCCCCAAAACACCCATATGTACCCTATAAATACACCACCAAATACGTATATATATATATATATATATATATATATATATATATATATATATATATATATATATATATATATATATATACCTGCATTAGACATATTTTAATCCCTGTATTTTATTTTGTTGAGCTCATTAAAAACTCCTGAACAAACTACATACCAATGTCTTCTGTTGAATTAAAAGTGAAAGTTTAAATGTTAAACCGTGTAACTAAATCAGCTTTAAATCAAATCAGGAACATTTTAAATCAGTTTACGGTAACAGAAAGTTCAACTTTATTGGAGAAATTATTAAATAAGCAGAGCTTTGGCTCCCTCTAATGGTTGAAATGAGAAACTCAAACGTGCAAAATGTCCAGTGAAAAAATATCTAATACATCTAATAAATGAAATAAATATACAAATTCGAAAAATTTTATTTTAGATTTTTTTAGTTTATTTTAGTGATGTTCTGGTTTTGAAATATTGGAAAAAAGAGGCATTAAATGTGTAGTGTAGATATTTACAGGAGCTTTTTTGGTTACCGATATATGACTTGATATATTTAAATGGGTGGTGAAATTAGTCATGTTTTTATATTATTAAACTTATTATTTGAAAAAATTAATTATTTATTGATTTTTGTTACTGTTGTAAATTGTTTTAATTATGAAGTAGCCATAATCATTTAAGAAATAGTTTAATAATTAAGAAAATAACACTAAAAACCCTGTTCCCTGTTGTTTCCAGAATTGGCATTAATGTTTGTGATCTAATATCTTAAAATGTTATACATTATTATTATTATTAGTAGTAGTAGTAGTAGTAGTAATCAAAGAAAGTTCTTATTGTTTTATTATTTTAATTCAGCTGACATTATTATTATTATTATTATTATTATTATTATTATTATTATTATTGTTGTTGTTGTTGTTGTTGTTGCTTTTGTTGTTATTATTATTATTTTTACTATTATCATAGTAATAATTAGTAGTAGTAGTAGTAGTAGTAGTAGTAGTAGTAGTAATCAAAGAAAGTTCTTATTGTTTTATTATTTTAATTCAGCTGACATTATTATTATTATTATTATTATTATTATTATTGTTGTTGTTGTTGTTGTTGTTGTTGTTGTTGCTTTTGTTGTTATTATTATTATTTTTATTATTATCATAGTAATAATTAGTAGTAGTAGTAGTAGTAGTATTAATCAAAGAAAGTTCTTATCGTTTTATTATTATTTTAATTCAGCTGACATTATTATTATTATTATTATTATTATTATTGTTGTTGTTGTTGTTGTTGTTGTTGTTATTTTTACTATTATCTTAGTAATAGTTAGTAGTAGTAGTAGTAGTAGTATTCCTCTTAAAATTATAAATGTAGAATTATAAATCAGTCTAAAGCACTGATAAAATGTGAGTTGTGTTTGTGGCAGGAAGAAGACGAAGAATCTCCAGCATTAATGTGCTGCTCCAAAGTTCAACCGCCAGGGGGAACCAAAGAATCAGATATTACTCGCTAATGCTCGAATACAACCACAAAGAGCTTCATATGGTGTGGACAGAATAACAGAAACAGCTCCCGATACAGCAGAACTAAAGCACGATTACAGCCAAACAGGTTCTTTTGGGTAACTTTAGGCTCTCTCTGTCTCTTACTGGATTGTTTTTAAGTTTCTAAGGTCCCAGGTATTAAAGCTAAATAAATTCCTTCTGGACGGATGAAAGGATGAACAGATCCTGCTCTCGTCTCATGAATCAGGCGTCTGCAGTGAAAGCCTCGTCTGTCCTTTTGCAGCTGATTCACATTGGGCTCGCATGAACCTGCAGGATGACTAACCAGGTCATGTTAGGTGGATTTGTGAAAAGGTTCTGTAACTATTTTAGATGTATTTGCATAGAATAATGGACATCATAGCTCTATGTTTTGGTCACGTCTAACCGTATAACCTACCAAAAGTATTAGACCACTAAAGCAAAGATGGCAGTTATGTTCACATAAACAAGTGAATACAATTAACAGCCTATCTATATTGTTAATTTGTTCTTCATTTCTCATCCATGGCAGAGTAACGCCCACTTTAGTGTTAAATCTCATAATCTATTTGGAGTTTAACAGGTTTATTTTTTATGCGCTGTAGTGCCCCGGTCGATTGAAATGTTGTTATGAATCTGTTTTGACATTTAATAATAATAAATTAATAGAATAGATGTTGTTGTTTATATTCAGGTGACTTTAAGTGGTGATTCTGATTACGTTTGAGAGAAGGCAAACCAAATCATCACCATCATTTACTTCCAAAAGTTACATTAGAATCTAATAATAATTAATAATAATTTTAGGCTTTATATTATTTAATGCTATATTTTACACTATATATGATTAACTCCAATATTATTTATTAATATATACCATGTATAATGAGTGATAATGAATATAAAGTGAATTACAAACTAATTCCCATTTTCTTCTTTTTATTCTTGTATGATAAAAAAATCTTAATCTGGTCTCGGTCTTTACTCAGACAGAGGCAGAGCAACGAACAGTTACAAATGGACACAAATGGAGCTACTGCTGGAGGAGGCGTCCTGCAAAGATAACACCACGAGCACAACGTGCAAGGAGGTCATGAACGGCAGATTAAACACGTTCTGAGTAATTAACGCAGGTAATCATGAAGGGCTGACACGCCCCCACTAAGGGGGTGGGAACGGAAATTATGTCAACCCAGATGTGCAGAAAATGAGGTTAGATCAAATAGCAAAGCAGGAAACGAGGCGGTGTGGGCAGTACGGTGCGAGGATAGCGTGAATGAGTGAGCGAGTGAGTCATAAGCTATCACAGCGAGGCTGCGCCGCCTCTGCACAACACCCAACAACTGAACCAGTCAAGGTTAGGAAAAGACCGATGGGTCTGAGCACAGTCCCCGTTTCCACTGTGTGAGGGTCCATCCCGAATGCCTCTGAGCCCAGAGAGGTTGACACCACTTCTGGACATGGTTATAAGGCTTCTTTTTAGCACAGTAACATTTTAAGTGGTATTTGTGAATGTAACTCTGTATTGTAAAGCTTGATAAAGGTTTGATAAACTAATCCCTTGTTCATGTGGTTCTATCAGCTGTTGATGAATGATGGTTCTTGATGCAGTGCCGTCTGAGAGTCAAGTCAAGTCAAGTCAGATTTATTTATATAGCGCTTTTTACAATGGAGCATTGTCTCAAAGCAACTTTACAAGTTTAGATTATCTCCTAATAACTACGTCCAATCCCAAATTGAGCGAGCCTAGGGCGACAGTGGCAGGGAAAAAAACTCCCTAGTTCTAGGAAGAAACCTTGGGAGGACCCAAGACTCAAAAAGGGACCCAACATCTTGTGGGCGGCGTAGATGATAAATCTAAGAGGAACTAAAGTCATGGGAGTCAAAGTTCGAATAGAATGTGAAGTATGCACATCGACATAAAGTGGCCGGGGTATGATGATAAATCTAAGAGCGAACTAAAGTCATGGAGTTCATGGTTCGAATAAAATGTGAATTATGCACATGTGGAGCTCCCATCAGATGTACATCATGTGTGGGGACCGGAACTGCCGGAAATTTCAGCTCGGAGGACGAGAAAACAGAAAATGGTAATTAGTTATTGATTAAGAGCACAGTGTTTATTAACAATTCAATGATTGCATGTCAATCACTGATGCCCAAGTGTTAGCATGAGACCCGCTGCAGCATTAGCTATAGCTATCGCAGCATAGCTAGAAAGCCTAGGAGAAGAGGGCCAGAACTGGAAGGAAACACAGCCAAGAGGGATCACATGAGACATTGGCAACCCCACGAGCTGGCAGAAGACAGCAAAAATTCCTTCCCAACGTCTCTGATCACCATAAGGACTCTTTTATGACTATGAACCCCCAGCTCTGCCCTTATTCTAAGGCAAGGGTTGCATGAGTCAAGATCACGAGGACCCAAAGCCTAGTTCAGCCAGACCGCCCACCCGACACTCCCGGCAAGCGGACAAGGCAGGCAGGCCAGACATGACTTCAGACTCCGGCCTCGGAGATCACCCCTCTTCAGTTTAGGCTTTTTAGGAAATTCCTCCAGATTCCTTGAATTGTTTAATGATATTACCCACTGTGGAAAAAGAAATATGGAAATCCCGTCCAATCTTTCTTTGAGGAACACTGTTTTTAAACAGTTCAACCATTTTTTCACACATTTGGTGATAAACTGGTGAGTAGGTTCGATGGTGTTACCGTGTCCATACAGGTCTTGTTTAGCCGATTTAGTTCATAACACTTCCCAAAAACATGCAGTTCTCTTAATTCCATATAAGTAAGTGAGCAAGTCTGTCACACTGGCCCCCTCTACAGGTTGTATTCACTGTGGCGTATGTCGAAAACGTATTTCGGTACTGTACATCATTGAACCACTTTTGTTGGTGTTTTGACATCGTTCGTACTTTGTGGAAAAGAAGCGCACCGGTACGGTACTGTTTATTTCTGACTGTGTGTTAGAGGAACATTTCATTTTACCCTTTGCCATCTCCCAAAATGTTCAGGAGGCAGCGAGCACCTCCTGTACTTACCAAATGGCTGTAATTTTGCTCCAAGTCCTTAGGAAATAATAACAGTAATAATGAAGGAGCAGGCTCTCGACGGAATCAAAAGAGCTCTGGTCGGGAATTACTAACCCTCGAAATCAAGCTCATCAAAGCGCAATAAGAGCTGGATGATTGGATTTGATTTTGGCCCGACATTAAATTTTTGCCCTAACAGGCTTAAATGGAGTTCGTAACGTCATTACGGCTGATAAGTGTACGCCGTGTATTAATAGTGAATAGGAGAACAGTTGTAAGTACAGGACACTCTGTCTTTGTGCGCTCCGAAATCACAAACACAGCAAACAGACGATCTGCATTAGCTTTGCAGAGGGTTTGTAAGATGAGAAGACCTTCCTTGTTCGGTTCCTACATTGCCAGGGTCAACATTTGCTTCTCCTTCAGTGCTTTCCCTCTTTATCTCACGTACCTTTCAGCAGGGGAAAAATAGGTACTTGATCAAACATGCTACAGATAGATTATTGCCAGCTCCCAATGACATGATCATCATTGTTTCCAAAATACACATGTGAGGGAACCCCGGTCTGCTTGTCCTACCACACCCAGCCTCCTACACCCAGAGGAACTCAGAAACCTGGACAGACTCTTGGATATTGGCGCTCAACACTGATGCAGCTTGGAAACCGGTTTTAAAACCCACCACTGATGAGACTCTTCAATCAAAATGCAGTGCACCTCAGGCTTTCTCTGAGTTTTAGGTCCTGGTTCTTGATGCAGTGCCATCCGAGGGATCGGAGATCATGCCTCTTCACTTTAGGCTTGCCCTTTACGCACTGACATTCCTCCAGAAGCCTTGATTCGTTTAATGATATTATGCACTGTAGAGGGAGAAATATGGAAATCCCTTCCAGTCTTTCTTTGAGGAACATTGGTTTTAAACATTTTCTCACACATTTGTTGATAAACTAGAAATTCTCTGCTCATCTTTACTCCTCAAAGACTGGATACTACTTTTGTACCAAATCATGAGTACAATCACCTGTTTGAAATCACATCATTATTTAGTTTTTTATTAACCAAACAAATATGAAACATTTTGGGTTCATACTGTCTGAAATGAAATAAAAGTCAAAGTAAATATAAAGAACACTTCAGTTTTTTTATTTTTTATTTCTACACCATTCCAGCTTTTTGGGTTATAGTTGTTTTTATTTTTGTCTGTGTATATCTAGTGTATAAGTATACAATACAGCTCCATTAATGCATATAACGCCTTATACAGTGTGGTTTTTCTGGTGGTCTGGCTGATTCATTCCGTTAACTTTGCAAAGAGGAGTGTGAAGAAAAAATCCTACAAAGAAAAGACAAGAAACTGTTTCTACTAGAAATGTTTGGATGCTGTGATTTCCTCCTGGCACACTGATTGACGAGGTGCCAAAACTTTTGCACATGCCTAATTTTATGCCATGTACGAGGTGATTCCCACCTTGTGCCCAATGCTGCCAGTTAGCTATGGAAAGTGAGTGAATGAGTGATAATTCTGTTGGATTTAAGAATATTCCTGTGGAGCCTGTGATAACTGTTCTTTGGGAAATCAACGGGTAGGAACTGTAGTGTTGGTGTCTGTTTTTAGTTAGGGTGGAGTTTAGTATGTTCTCCAGATGCCCACATGGGTTTGCTCAAGGTATCTCCTCCAGCTCTCCATACACCTCCCACAAACAGCGGATTGGTCAATCTAGACCTTCTGATACCCCTGGGGATGAAGTGCTTCATGGAAAGAACAAATTAAGATTCAATCGAAGATGTTCCAAAACTGTCCTCCTCAAGGTTCCTCCAAACTCAAAATCGCACCTCTGGGTGGTCTGAATAATGGACTGTGGTGTGTTTTAGTGTTCTTTAGTGTAGATTTTTGGACCCACCCCAAGAGTCAGAAGATAAATGTCACACCATAAGAAGAGGTATTAGGAGAAATAAGCCTCTCTCCGGTTCAGAGTGGCTACACTTAGAACAGTTTGTACCCTTCGTGCTTAAAACGTTCGCTCGCCAGACCCTCGAGAACATCTCCTGCACTTACGCCATCGTTTATCATCTTCAGCTGTGTTTAAATCCACGGAACAATAACGAAGGAGCGCACTCGGCACAGATCATGAGCAGGTCCTCAAATATATTCAGCTGCTGCCATGAAGAGGCTTCGTGTGTCCAGGTTTGGTCCCTTCAATCACAGGGTCGATATTTGCTTCACCCCAGTGCCATTTTTGTCTTCTGCTTCGTGAGAAAGAGCTAAAATATATTCAGGCCATGCTTTACTTCCAAAAGTCTTCCAGGAATGCTATCATACAGGTCCTGATGATTTGTACTGCAACGTTGTTGTACATGTTCTTCGGAGGATGTAGAGTCTCCAGACCTTCCATCTTTCATTTAAATCTGGTGAATTTGAGGTCATGGTAGGAGCTTCAACTCACAGGACTTTAAGGAAGGCTTTAACGTGATTATATATTCGAGATAATTAAAGGTACTGTCTGAGTGTTAGATACAGTCTGACTTAATAAGCTGCAGGAGTTTTGTTCTGCGGTTCTGAGCACACTCACGATCACTCGTTCATCACTGCACGTCTGATTACGGCTCTTCCTCTTCCTCGTTCCTTCTGATCCTGATCAGTGCCGGTTGTGACGCGTTCGCACACTCACATCCTGCATGCGCTTTGTCATTATTGGCTTCCTTCCTCCCTCATTAGATCAGGTTGTGGAACGCAGGGATGGAAACCAAACAGCGAGGCACCGGAGGGCATTCCTGCTTTAGTAATTAAGAACAAAAATGTGGTTTTCATCACAGAAATTTTTCTAAACAAAATCTTATGACTTGATTGTTTTTTTATTGTAACCCAGAGGAACCGAGGAGAGGTTTTTCTTCCCAGGCACATTTTCCTCGCCTCTGACACCTTTGCCTCCTTATTTGGGGTCTATTTGGGGTCCTATTTGAGGTCTGTTTTTTGTAATTCTTCTGTGCAACAAGGTTGACTATTAAAAGTACAGACAGTACTGTGCAAAAGACTTAGACCACCATTAGATTTGTTGTATTAGAAATTCTATTGTGACCATATATAATTATTTATCAGTTTCTTTATTAGAATACAACCAGAAAATACAGAAAATTGGTATGCAATATTAAAAAAAAACCTGGAAAAACAGCTTCTGTAGGCTACAGTGGCAGCCACGAAACCACTTTTTCAGGGAGATCACACTAAATATTGACTTTTGCCTGCAGAAGCTATTTTTTCATGTTGTGTGCGTATTTCCTGTAGTTTCTGTTTGCATCTCAATAGAGAGATTTTAATAAAGGTCATGATACTGCTGCTGGAATGACAAATCGAATGGTGGCCTAAGACTTTTGGACAGTACTGTATAAATCTCAATCAAAAACATCAATAAATCTGAGGGAGGGGAGCCCTGGCCAGTGGTGGATACCCAGTACTGTGATGGACTGGCGTCTTTTGCCTGTGTCCTGTGTTCACCGGGTAATAGGTGACAGAGGTTGAAGTTAAACAAGTGATTCATTGAGATGACGTTGCTGTGATGCAAAGAACTGAGTCATTCTGAATGAATCGAATGAATTAACAAGCTTAATTCAATCACACGCTGAGTTCATAAGAACTGAATCATTAACAAATGGATCAAATGAATTAAAGGAATCAAGGTGACGGAGTTAAATAGGGAGTTTATGAGCACTGAATAACTTTAGGAATCGACACATTTGAGTTTAGAGAACTGAATCAGATAAACTGATGGAATCAACAAGTTCGGCTCAGACAAATTTAAGGCAACAGTAGGAGCCCTGTCCAGGTTGTACCTCCTCCTGCACCAAGTGAATTAGACGCCCTCCTCTGTGACCCTAATTGTGGATAAGACAGAAAGCTTTCCTTTTGCTTTTCAATAAAAAGTAATGACTCTGTGTTGGTGCAGTGGTTACGATGTCGTACTATTGTTCAAAGCCCAGTTCTGCCAATATCTGACTGTCTGGCCCTTGACCCAGGCCCCTAACCTTCAATGACATGGATTGTACATTTTAAGATTGTATAGTTTGTAAGGAATTAACCAGTTTGAATCAAAGGAATCAAGATAAGAATTGAATCATTGTAGTGAATCCTTGTGGTCATTACTGTTGAGAAATCACAACCCCCCCGGTGTTAGTAACTGAGAAATGTCTGGTCAGTCGAGGTAGCCAAACAGGCAGAGGTCTGGCTCAGCTCTGGAGAGAAGGGGAAGCTGGAACTGAAAAGCGAGAGCATGAAGGAAGCGGAACTGATTTATTTATAGATCCTGTTCTGGCACAGAAACTCGGACAAACTTGGACATAATTGGTGGATGTTTTACTGAATGTCAGGCCACGGTTTTAATTCATGACCAGGCAGCAGATGGACGTGCAACCATGATCGCGAAATGTCAAGCCAATCTGGTCCAATCAGACGTGGCTCAGCTGAACCCAATGCCCCGGTGCTCCAGGAGGCACACTTGCTCTTTCTTTTAATAGATGCGGGTCTTTCAAACAGCAGCAAAGTGCAGACTAAGATGGTTAAAGTTAAGTACAGCCTGGACTGATTTAGACCATAGCGTGAGTGTTTTTCAGTCAATCCATTATACGATTCATGTTTAAAGCTGAACTTAGGCCCTAACTTAAGGCTACAACCCATAATTGGCAGTTTTGCTTTGGATTTAAGACGACACGCTGAAAACTGGAAGCTGCAGACACAACAACTGTCCTTTCAAGCGATCTGCAGGTTGTACAGGCGCACTCGCCTAGGTGGAGGGCTCGTTTCGTTATTTGAGGCCCAAAAGCAATTAAGTTTAGATTCGGTGGAAGTTTTCTCTGTTTATTGTGACTGGTGTGAAATGAGGAGCGTGAGGAATTAGCACATTGTTGAATCAGGCTCAGTGCAAACTTATCATCTTCCTGCTAAACCCGGACACCTGGAGTGTGTGTATTTGTGTGTGTGTGTGTGTGTGTGTGTGTGTGTGTGTGTGTGTGTGTATGTGCATTGCAGACATACTGAACCAGAGCTGGAGCTCTTACAGTGCAAACACAGACAGACTGAGCAGATATTTCTTACACTGCTGTCGCTTCCTTCACGCGGCTACGCCAAGGATCCGAAGGTTCAAGAGAAGCTTCCATGCAGTTCTGAGAAGGTTCAAGTCAAACCACGAATCAGAGAATTACACGAAATACAAGAGATCAAGCAAAGGAAAGGCGCAGTTACATTTGTGCCGCAAATGAAATGTTTGCTCTTTTTGAACACTTCTGATTTAAGGCCCGATCCTGGTCTCATCTAAAAAAGAGTTTCTGGATGTATTCCAACTCTTGTAGCAGACTTACAGAAAATTAAAGTACATTTGTCCAGCCTAAAAATAAATAAAAAGGAGTGTGCTGCTTTTTTCTAAGAATAAGTCTAGACACATTTCCAAAGAAGCCTTGGTGGCTCCAATCTGTGCCTGTAGTGCCTAAGTCCAGGTGTCCATCTATGTCTGCCTCACCAGAGGCCTCTGAACCAGGAAGCGGTCCAGAAAAACCTGGGTATCATCCCCTTTATTTACTGGAAGATAATGCCTCAAACTGCTGATTCACAAAACATGGCTTTCTATCCTGTTATATATATATATATATATATTTTTTTTTATATATATATATTTTCAGAGCTTGCACAATCAGTGGCTGACTAAATACTTTTTTGCCCCACTGTGTATGTATGTGTGTATATATATATATACACACATACATACACAGTGGGGCAAAAAAGTATTTAGTCAGCCACTGATTGTGCAAGCTCTGCAAGGTCTGTAATTTCCATCATAGGTACACTTCAGCTATGAGAGACAAAATGAGGAAAAAAAATCCAGGAAATCACATTGTAATGCGTTACGTTACCTCGTTACCAGAAAAAGTACTTGAGGACTTGTTGCTTTGTACAGCGTTACTCCAATGCTGCTTGTCGTGTAGTTTTATTGAATACCAAAAAATATGGTTTTATAAAACTTAATTCACACTACATTTCTTTTTTATTGAAAGTAATGTTCATGCCTTGATTTTATAACAATAAAACATTTCAAATGTTAAGTGAGTAAACCTGAATGCCAATTACTTAAAAAAGTAATCCCATTACTCTCTAGTTACTCCATAAAACCATTATCAACCTGTACCAAACTCTAAAGATAACAACCAATAGACCTTTAAAATG
The DNA here is from genome assembly GCA_025084515.1 of Ancistrus triradiatus. Taxonomy (NCBI): domain Eukaryota; kingdom Metazoa; phylum Chordata; class Actinopteri; order Siluriformes; family Loricariidae; genus Ancistrus; species Ancistrus triradiatus. The sequence continues at coordinate 608,236 of JAJAGP010000048.1, read as the reverse complement.
CTTTCTTTTTAAAAAAAACTTAATCTTTAAATGCAATTTGTTGTTTGCATGGTGGTTTTCTGGTTTTCCTGAGGCAGTTGCACAAATTTGGCCAGCAGATTTCGCTAATGCACACAGTTTTGACCATTTTAAAAGCCTGAATCATGTTCAAATCGATGGTTTTATAAAACTTAATTTGCACAGACGTTCTTTTTATTTACAGTAACATTCATGCCTTGATTTCCTAACATTAAAATGTTAAGAGATTAAACCTGAATGTTGATTAATCTGATTGAGGTGGTGCCTCAGATTTTTAGTTCTGAAGATGTACTTGTGCCATCTGTGAAAAAATTAAAAAGGGGTCTAAATCCACCAGTAAATGAAATGCTGACATAAAGCAGACTCACCACTGATCTTTTCATGAATGGAGCCTCTTCAGCAGCAGTTATGTCATCCAACATTTGCATGCGAAAGCACACGTGAAAGAGCAAACTGTCTCGCAGTCTGGCAGGAGGATTTACTCAGGACCTGGCATCCTCACCGCCAGCACTTTGTGTGGGCAGGCCTGGCTCGGTGCAGCTCTGAGAGACAGATGGACACTGAATAACGTTTTGGTTTCCCAGTACGGGAGCTTTCTTTCGGAGAACTTCTCTGTGCGGGATGCTAATACACACTTATGACTCACAGGACTAGCATATGCTAACTGCCGGCGTATGTGGTTTTCCCAGCGGATAGATGAATGGATAGTAGCTCTGATTTTATACATGATTAATAGCGTACATTAATAGGTTAATAAAGTTTTATAAATAGTGTACATTTATAAAGTTGCAGAGAGAAGGGAGGCCAGTGCAGCAAGCCTTACTGGAAACTGTACTGGCAACCCGTTCAGGCCATGCTTGAAACGGTGCTCTGTTTTTTTGTTTCAGCCAATTAACAAAAACATGATTAAAAATGAAAAGAATTTCAAAATAAACTAATTAATCGCACCGAACTACCAAACAACTAGCCTGCAGTACCAGTTACGATCACTAGGTGGGAGTAATAGTCTATTCGAGCAGAACGATAGTTTCACTCGACCTTCAATGACTTTTTGTATTTATTTCTTTTTTTTTATCCTTCTTTCTCAGCTCGGCTGAATAGCCCGGATTTGCTTTTCAGCTAAAAAACTTTCTCATATATATATGAGATATATATCCTGTTCAGGGTCCTCCTTTAACCAGCCTTTTACCAAAAGTACTCATGTCTGCACTGTAGCACTTTAGCAACAGGGCTAACGCTGTTCAAGAAGCTGCTGATGCACGAATAAATGTCCGATATCAATGGGTGCACACGCCATGCAGATGGTGTTTGCTGAGCACGCAGAACATGTGGTTGCCAGATATTCCATCCATGCGGTCAGCCAAGGTTTTTCGGAGGGCAGGAACCATGCTTGAACCAAACACTACAATCACTTACGGTGTAGTTCTGGCAGAGAGGAGCAAGTGAGGTTGGAAATCCGGTGGGAGATTATATTTGTAGCATTAATCTGCAAACACTGATTCCTGCCAATCGTAAGCATAAGAAATCATGTTATGCAGCTCCGTGCCAAGTGGACATCAGCCAGGAGAGCAGAGATCAAAAGGAGGAGAGAAGATTAAACAGTTCTAAATCGTTTTTACTCATTAATTCAAGACATGCTTCCTTCGAAAGAATCCAATCACCCATAATATGTGCTGACCGTAATCAGTAACACCTTTATTAGACACATTGATCAATCCAGCAGCACACCCTGATGCTCCTCCATCATGTTTCACAGTTGGGATGTGTTTTTGGGATACAAGTCATTGCTTTTCTCTTGGTTAATTGGCAGAATGTTTTTGTCGATATTTTCTGTGATTTTATCAATAACGATAATTAGACGATACTTTGGCAGAGAATATTTTCGGTATTGAAAAGTCGTTTGAACCAGTCTGAATTGGCAGCGTCTTTCTTGATGTAACCAGTGACAGTGTTTATTTCTTGCCATCTGTTTTTTTGCAGAATGATTAATCTGAGGTTTGCTGAGTGTGTTTTTGTGCTGCTACCTTGGCTGGTTTAAGCCTGTCCTGGACAGCTGACTCCCGAAGGTTGTCCTAATCTTTATATACTGTTTGTGTTGGGTTTCGTTTGCATTTTATCGATTCTGTTTCTGATTCTACTTAACGATTCCCTTTTGATTCCAAAATGGTGAAAAAAGGTGGCAAATGTTTCGGTATAAAGAATATCTTGGCCATGTTGGAGGTGTAACCTCCTTTAAGCAGATCGACTTTCCACATATATTGTATTCTCTCGTTTACTCTCACAAACTTTTGAGCACTTTTGAGCGACCATCTTCCGCTAATGTTCTAGTGGAGCATATGAAAACAAAACTACGTGATGACGTACGTGATTCCATGACGTACTGGTCCTGGCAGACATATTTATGTGGATTTGGAGCAGAAAATGCTTTAGTGGGAAAGAAGTGGAATTGAATTCTGTTTTTTCAACAGTACCTGGTTCTTGGAATTTTGGAATATGAATATGTAGTTTTGTGTTTTTTGCAAAGTGAGTGCCACACTCCATAATGTCAGCTTGAACATTATTAAAACAACAATGAAGATATTGTCGTAGACGATACATATCACGCACTATTGGAAGTTACTGGCACCATTAGTGGTCTGGTTGTTGTGCTCCGTACAGTGTCTGGTTTCAGCATCGCACAAACTTTCAAGCACGACAATAAAGACATTTCTTTGTGGAAGATCCTTTGCTATTTGGTTTGTGGTTGAGGATTGGACTGCACAGAGCCCTGATCTCTCCATGCTCCATTAGAATGAGGCTCGATGCAATATCAATGCCTATAGAAGTTGTACACAGAAGCAAGTGGTTTCCACACGCTTTTTGGCTGCAAGGTGATCACACTCATCAGGACCATCACCGCATTTCTTCTCAACTCAAGGTCTGCATTATTTGGTTCTTCACCTGCATGAAGCAAAGCCTCATGCCTTTGTCTCCGTCTTGTTCTCACCTCGTCCTGCCGTCCACCTTTAGCAACGTCCCACCAGCGGGGTTTAAAAATAGCTGCTCTGGTTTGACTGTCCTGCAGCCGGCCTGTATTTATATGGAAGTAGGACAGCTTGAGCCGTTTGAAAGATGGATGAGGATCTGCACGAAGTTCGGCCTTGGTTCAATTAAATGGAGTTTTTCATAAAGCAGCATAATGCATGTTTGGTGCAGATTTACCAGTTAAACCGGTACCACAAACATACAGGCCACATAAGCAGTTCGTGCAAGCATTCTGCACATTTGGTTTGGACGGCATTACGTAACAATAACAGAAAGTCTAGGCACCTCTGTAGGAAATACACAAAGTCTAATCAGATTTCCAGCAGAGCAGATGAGAAGGTGTTGCAGTCGACGTTTTCTTACCTAATCCTTTCTAAGGGTCAAAAACGAGCTCTTTGTTTAACGAATGGATCTTTTTAGCCATTCTCCCTCCCTCTACCCTCTACCCCACGTTTCTATTTCGGGCTTGCTGTGAGAGAGCGGCTCTCCACCTCAGGGAGAGCGGAGAAGGCAGGAAGGAAAAGTACTGGAGCAAACAGGTGACGCCGAACGACGTCAGAAAGCTCAGAGTTGATGGCTATTCTGGGAAGAAAACAGAGCAGGCACGGGCCAGGGGTTCTTGCACAAGATTTGCTCATGAGTTCACAACCAAGGAGCCAGGAGCTATCAGGTTTCGGTACATGCCTCCGTTTTCGTGGTCTTAGAACTCTGCATCAAGATGGTCCTGCTTCGTAACGTACCTGCAGGATTTATAGATATCCAGGTTCAACCCCGAACTTCAGCAATCCCGCGTACACGCAACACAACGTCCTCCAGACATGGTGTCTCAATAAAGATCTAAAGTCATAGAAATGTCTTGGTCCCGTCTCGGTCCTGACCTCATTTAGACTCGGTCTTGCTTCAGTCTCAGGGTGAGGTGGACTCGGAAATTGTTTTCGAGACCAGTCGAGTCTGATACATCTGTCTGAGGTAACATTAATTATAAACTGAACTTTTTTCGATCGTTATACAATACAGAATAAATCAGTCCTTTGTCTACATGAGTAAATTAATTCTGCATTCTGATTGGCTCTTCTTGTGCAGTATTAGTTTTATTTGGAATAGCCTGACATTAAGATTGTAAGTGTGCATTTTCTCCTTTTTGCTCGCTTTATTTAGTTTGTATAGTTTTTGTTTGAGGGCAGATTGAAATGTTGTTATTATTATAATCATCACCATCATTTACTTTCAAAAGTAACATTACCTTAGTTTGACTAAGACTAAAACATAATCATAATTAGTAAAACTTTTAGGCTATTTATTATTTTAATTATATTGTATTTTACAAAATATATTACGGATTATAATATTTATTAATATATATCAGGTATAATGAATGTAAAGTGAATTACAAACAAATAATTTTTTTTCCAATGATATCTTTTTATTTTTACACATTGAAAAAATCCTAATATGGTCTCAGTCTTGATTTGGAATCGGCTCTAGTGGTTTTGACTACAACACTAAGAACATCCCTGTCATGATACCCCCATGGTTCCCATCCTGGGGTCCGGGTCCCCATCACAGGGGTGTGAAGGGCTTTGTCTGATCTGAGGTGCTCTGAATTTGTCAAAACACAATGTGCTCATATTACATAAAATTAAAATAACACAATCTGTTTAGCTGTTTTGAAAAGATGGAAAGAGAAAAGGAGCCAAAATGATAAAGCAATCATTTGCAATGATTTTGGAAAAATTAGCAATGAATCACATTATTATTTTGGTCTGTGTGTACGCTGGCTTTGGGCCGGGCTCAGCTTTTCTTAGATACTCATGGGGGGGTTCCAAGGAAAAAAGGTTGGTAACCACTGTGATATGCCAATAGAGTCACGTTGCCTCCCAGCATGAGGCCATTACCATGTGTCATCCACCACCAAAAATACCAGGTGCTCACCAGCTTTACCTTTGCCCAAATTAATGACAACCAGAAATGTTAATACCTGAAACTGGCTGCGATTTTAAGCAAACATTAGTTAATGATAACTCGATATTCGGCTTTAAATAGAAAGTTATTTTGGAGAGATGACAAGGAATGGATTAATCATTTACACACACACACACACACACACACACACACACCTGTAAAAATGAAGAGGAAATTCATTACAATCATACATCATAACACACCATGACCTAAACTCTTGAAGGCACCACATGAGCTACACTTGGGACTATGCCACACTGTGTACTGAGAGAAATGGCATTAGGGCATCTGGGACCACAAACCAAGTCACTCAGTTGGTACAGCTCTGGTTGCCAGTGCCGAGCCCACCTGGTTTGTATCTCACCTCTGGCAAGGATAGGTCAGCCTAGCTCTTTTCACAGGCACTGCATAGGACCAGTTCTAGGTTGGATGCCGCCTTGATAAGTTTGGGTTAGGCTATGTTAGTTTCTGTTTTTTGCAGACTGGCATCCATGATGTCCAGTCTTGGGGTTCCACAAGGCGTGGGTCGGGTCTGCATCTGTTGTGCCCAGGCCACCCCAGAGGGCAGCAACTCTCTCTTTTATTCAATAATTTTTTATCTGTTAATATTTACATAGTTTCTGTTTTTTGAACTATTACTACAGACTTATTCGACTGGATAAATTTGTTTCATCCTTACATTTGTCATTTAAACCACTCAAGCAGGTTTGGTCCCTTTTTGAGTCTTGGTCCTCCCAAGGTTTCCTCCTCATAACGATTAGGGAGTTTTTCCTTGCCACTGTCACCCTAGGTTTGCTCAGTTTGGGATTGGCCTTAGATATTAGAAGATCATATGAAATTGTAAATGTTTGAGACAAAAGTGTGTGTATGTGCAGAAATGTGTCATAATCGACTTGCAGATGTTTGGTTTCGTTGATTTAATTAAGAAAATCAACACTGCGTCGTCTGTGCAGCCAGAACTTTAATCCATTTTAATCCAGCCAATGCTGAAGTGATATGCCACTTTAAAAAATAAAAAGGGTCTAAGAATAGGTTTAATCTTAAAATAAATGCATCTTATAGTAGTATTTGACTGTAACATAACTGTATAACGATCTCATAATAATATTTATGAACTTTTTAAAAATTACAATTCTGGTATATTTGGACTTTTTTGAAGTACTAGCAGATGTTGGTTAAGCATCCAGACTCTGCTGGCTCTTGGTCCCGGTCCTGGTCCTGCTCCATCCTCTCTCGCAATTCCATATCCAGGCGCTTACATAACGCAGCTGTATAAATATTACAGAGCTTTATCTCACTGCTTTTGTGTACTGGAGCGCTTCCTAAGCTTGGAAGCGGGTTCGAATCATAGGAGACAAATAAACTCAGAATAATTAAAGATGTTTTTCCTTCTTGAGCTTGCCCTAAATCAACACCGCAGTGACGTGATCACTTTAGGGTCATTAAGCACCAGTGTTTAGAGTGCCCTGTTTGGACAAAAATTAACCTCCACCATGCTCCAGTCAGCAACATCTAACTCGAACCTGATACAGTGTGGGGCAGCCCGTTGGCAAGGTGAGATTTTGGGTTTCTGCCATAAAGCATTAAATAGTAATAAAACATATTGGTAACAGCAGTATTATAAAAAATGATTGCACTTTTTAATACACACTATACTGAGGACTAAGCCCATGAAACCATAGCAACACAAATAAAGACATTCTCAGACAATCGGGGGCACCCCAGCCCAGCACAGACAGAACCGGACCTTTGATCAAGGATTCCTCACAACACAGTCAAAACACGAACTCACTTTGGCAGAGGTGGGCTACAAACCATGGAGTGGGAGCATCTGGATCCAGGGCTCTACTGATGGTCCACATTGGTTCATTTGGTTCATCAAGAGTTTAGGAGTTCCGTAAAAGTTTGGTGTTGTGAGACTTATGATGGAGACTAAGCCTGTAAAACCTCAGTTTGTTTCCATGCTGTATGTTTATGTGATTAAAGTTATCATGCATTTCAAGGATTGTTTATACTAATTTTGTAACACTCCCTCTTGCCTAAGTATTGTCTTTTCCACTGAACAAGTGCTGAGCATTGCTTCTGGGCCACGATTTTAAGGTTACGCAACCTTTTCACAACAGAGCCAGAGAGTCTCTCTTTAAAAGCACTGTGACAAAAGCACTGGTATGCTGAAAGGCCTTCTGACCATGCTCTGCTGAACTGGGCTCAAGCCCTTTCATGGCTTGTTTACACAGAAGGGAGCATTAAAGTTTTATTCACGGTGGCAGAATAAAACCCCCGTGTTTGGGGTTGAATGCCCGTCAGACATTTTATAAGCTATAATGTGGACCACATAAGCAAAATAATAGAGAAGCATCAGCTCATCCTTATCTTGAGGAACGTGGCTCGTACCATAAACTTACAGCTGCTCGACTTCAAAGAAAAAAAATGGTCCGTTAGGACAGACGCTATAACAGACGCTATAATGTTCAAACACATTTCTGAGAATGACAGGGAGCATTGATGCTCGAATGGGTTACAAAAATCATCTCTAACAAGTTTGGACTCAGACAGATCACTGCAACAACGATTACTCCAAAAGCATGGCCACATAGGAACCCAGGGTAACTTCTAAGCAACTAAAGGCCTCTCAGAATGGCTTTCAGGAAACCACCATCAGAAGAACGCTGAACAACAACGGTGTGCATGGCAGGGCTGCGAGGAGAAAGCCACTGCTCTTCAAATCGAACGTGGATAACCTAGAAGGTTACTGGAGAAACATTGTATTGGTTTAAATGAGAACCTTAAGAACCTTATATCTGTGAAGCATGGTGATGGTAGTATCATGGCTTGCTGTTTTGCTGCATCTGGGTCAGGACGGCTCAACCATCATTGATGGAAGAATGAATTCTGAATTATAGTTGTAAACTCTAAAGGCAAAAAGGAAAGGAAAATGTCAGTGAATCTCAAGAGAACATAAGTCATGCAAGAAGCATCCAAGTCTTCTATCAAAGATTGATGCAGAAATACTTTGTATTGAATCACCTCCGTATTATAGGCTACAAAATAATGCAAAAGTTTTTAAAAATATAGGCCCCCTGGACAAATCACAAGTCCTTCTGCTTTGCAGCTGAGCTTGTACCTCGAAAGAAACGAGAATCATCATTAGTGACGTACAAAAGAGCCTTGATAGAAATATTTGTAATTCCAGTTTAATCCAGGGGTTCTGAAAAACAAAACATATCTACAGACTAATCTGTATGTCAGTAATAAAAATGGATCTGGATTTTGGTCAGGTTTATTCGTGAGTTCATCAGATTTTTTGGTTTAATTGTTAAGTCACCTTGTTTCTAAGAAATAATTATCTGAAGCTGCAGAGCTTGTGAATCAATGCCACTTGTTTTCCTTGTAGCTTACCTCATCTGTGGACCCATGAGTCACAAACAAATAATATATTAACTTAAAATGCTGTGAAGCTTCGTACGTTTGGTCACCATTTAAAGCAGAGAAATCTCACAACATACATACTTCTATCTATAACACATTAACATATTAACACAGTTTAAACTAAATGCCATCGTGCTCCGGTTTGTCCAAATGATCTAAGAAAAATCACAATATTGCCAACGTGTCTGCAAGATGTCCCTAATATGGCACAGCAACAACGCTAAGCCCACTGTGCCTGGGCACCACCCGGTCAGGCTGAAGGCACCATCAAGAGACTCGACCCAAAGTCTTTGTAATTTGAAGAATGATGTCTTTAAGTCCTAAAAGTATTTAAAAGAAAATAAACAGGCTTTAGGACCCAATCACAGTTAGCTCCGGAAGTAAATGGTGAACCAAAAATGTAACTAAATAATGAGAAATCAACTTGTTCAACGAAAGTAAAGCTGCGCCTCTATCGGCGAGCAGCTGGGGGTCAAACCCTGATCGCTCATGTCAGCGTTTGTTGCTCTAACCTCTCGCCACAAGCAAGCCAAAAACAGACCAAAAATGCCAGACAAAAGAGCCCCACAGACCGGGCTCAAACAAAGGGAGTATATGAATGTTAAATAACTAAACGAACAAAAAAAGGGATAGCTAGTAAAGTGCCTAGATGCGCTGTAACGAAAAAACACAAAAATGGAGGAATACAGAAGCCGAAAGCATTCGGCATAATGCGCTAAGCCTTACGCAATTGGCGTACACACTCAGCGTAGCTCGGGCCGGCACATACTCAGTGCGGCAAGCTCCCGAACAGAGCCAAGTGGACTCTCTCTCTCTCTCTCTCTCTCTCTCTCTCTCTCTCTCTCTCTCTCTCTCGGAGCTGCAGGCTCTGCACATGCACAGCCTGAGAGAGAGAGCGGGGATGTGCTGTGACATGCTTCGAGGACTCTCTTCTATCCCCGAAGCGGCGCAGGGTAATTCACGGTACTGGCGTGAAACGGGTGCGGAAAAGAGGGCATGAGCGAGGCGATGTGTCTGCCGCTCTAATACCTTGCTATTGAGCCCAAAAGGGAAACGGTGAACGGTGAAGGAGCTCATGACACCACAGCGAGCAAGCCGGAAGCCGCCAAGAGACGGAGAAGCCACGAACAGGTGAACACAGCGACTATGGCATTATCTGTCCCTGCACTAAGAACTATGCCCTAACGGTCACCTCCGGATCCCCTGATCCGTACATTGGCTGGATCCCTAAAGCGGACCCAGTCTACCAATGACCCTATCACCGACCAACCAACTCAGCAGTATGCATGAGCCAAGTAAGGTCTCAAAGTGGGAATTAACCGTAGCGTGCCTAAGCACAGTGAAAACTCGAATAGATGCTGTAGACGAACAGACGTTGGATTCCGCCCAACACTGAGCAAGGGTGTGACACCTGACTGAGCTAGAGCGTGCTCTTAAATAGCAACACTGACAGGTGTCGCTGATACCACAAGCACGCAGCTTAAGCAGGTGCATGCTCGATCGCGCTCACTGTGAGGATCCCGGCATGCCAACCAAGCCAACGCTGACCTCTTGGAGAGATCCCACAGTGCTAGGAGGGTCCTTACACTAAAGGCATTACGGTTACGATTTTAATTCCTCCCTCACTCTAAACTCTGTGGCTCAGCCTGATGCCTTTTTTTCCAGCAGGATCTCATTTGTCTCCTTTACAAGACCTTTGACATGACAAACATTTTTCCAACATCCCAAAGTCTTTCATTTTAAACAGCGATGTTTTGTCTGAAATCTGAGAGGTCTAAGGACTAAATGGCTTTTCACGTAAAGTTTTGAAAAAGAACACACGTATATTAACGCCATCCTTCACACCGAGTACTAAACTGACGGACTGACTGAACTAAACTAAAATCTAAACTTCAATCACAGCCTGTTCTAATTTCTGCGTTAAAATCAGGCTGACCAATCAGAGCTCAGCTGTCGGGCAGAACAGCTCATCAAGAGCTTATAGGACGAGCAACACGCTGACTCTAAAAACATGGATATTAAAGAAAAGATCTTGTAGGATACAGCTGAAAAACTGGAGAATGCTCACAGTGACTGAATGGAACCATTTGAGTATTCATCTAATCTGTTCATGATCACAAAAAAACACAAACTAGAGCTTCCTACACTAATCTTCACTCGTGCTTTTGTTTTTGTTTGTTTTTTTTAAGTTGACGATGTGAAAAAGACACAGCGAAATCTCCGACACATTAAGATAAGAGAAATTAAAGAAAGCAAAAGCAGGGAGTTTTCAGAGAGTTTAGACAAAAAAAATGTAATCAAACTGTTAGTTTGGTCATTGGATTGGATCTCTGGTCTTTAGGATGGGTGTAACGATGCAGTTTAACTGATCTGTTTCTGCAGAACAGCCAAGAGATTACACGCTTTCAGGATGTTTAAGATGGTCATCACCTCTTGATGTTCTTCACGCCGGCCATTAGAGGCACAGCGGCGTATCGATTGCCACAGTCGGCTCTTATTCTCCTCGGAATGAGATAGGTCAGGTTTATTTTTAGCACGTTTTCGCAGAAGCCAGACGAGCGAGCAATGCATATTCATGCATCATCGCCTCTATTATGGTGGACCTCAGTGTGTTTACACGCATGTAAATATTTACTCTGGCTGTTAAAAAGCCGTGAAAGTGCAGCAGGGTAAAGAGACGCGAGTTTCAGCCAGCGTCTGAATAAGTGTAAGGATTTACAAGCGGATACGTGAACACGAGGTGAATCACCAGCGGCTAAATGATTCAGAATCAGTTAAGAGTTCGAGTTTTATATCAGAGAATCAGCTGCCGGTTGATTTGGGAAATTTTAAGCAAATGATTACGTATTATGAATCATGTTTGAGCTGATAGTAACATGACAAATGACTGATTACTGATTTAGATCTGCTTGTTATCTCCTGGTGGTAAAGGAAGCACTTCCACTTCTAATCTGGACATGAGTGGAGTCCTTCAACATGTGTTTGAGACCCAATTTTAATTTTCTTCCGATGGCTACTGAATTACGCACCATGTCCCAAAAGATCAAGTCATCTCCAAAGTCACCAGATCTCAATCCAATGCAGCACCTTTGGGGCATGGTGGAAGAGGAGATCATGGATCACACTGAAGAATGTTTCCAGCACCTTGTTGAATTTATGCCCCAAAGAATTAATTCAGTTCCTGAAGCCAAAGTGGCCGGTGAGTGTACAGTGTACTAATTCATCAGTTGTGTTATTGTATTCTGTGATCCCGTGATAATACTTGGCTCTTATTTAGCACTAGGTCATTAATCAACATGCCTTTTGACTTTTTTTTTTATCTCAGATTGAACTTTGTACCTGAAAACAGATCAAGAACAGTTTTTAAAACTGTAGGTGAAGGTATGTGTACACCATGGTTTCGATGTTAGCTTTGGCAATAGTTTTTCACCAGCCTCATCAGAATGTTCTGCATTTTTGGGGTATAGTTATTATTTTGAAGACCTGCAGGGGGTAGAAGGAACAAAAGACTCTTTTGTTCTCTCTCCGACAGACTCTCAATGTTCCCCCTCAAGAAGGAGGTCGATTTGCAATCGCTCTTTGCACCATTTGCGTCGCACTCCGGCATGCAGCCCGTGGTCCCACGAGATTTCTCCTGGAGGTCCCTGGACTGAAAATAAAGGCTTAATGCCATGATTTCACAAGCATGTATCTCAGTGGGTCTAAAGGCCAGTGCGGGTCTGGCTGAGAATGTCCGAGACGCTCGTCGTGCTTTATACAGCCGAGGAACCTATGCTTTTTGTTTGGGAATTCTGGTGTTTCAAAACTCAATTGAATTACTCAAAGATTGGTCAATGATAGCAACTCTTCGCAGTTCTGAGGATTTTGAGATTAAAACACAGATAAAGAGTAATAGTTGGAATGGACCAAGTTTTCCTAAGATGTTTTCCTCATCAGGATGGAGCATTTGCTTAAGATGAATGAATGAAAATGAGATTAAGAAATCAAACACACTGAGAAGAAAAATGCACCCAAAATATGTCAATCTTCCAAAGCATTAGAAGGGTCATACGTTCAATTTTGGAGTCAAACAAATCAACCCTCACCAAGATGGAGCAGGTGCTGAAGATCCTGAAGGACAATGATATAAAAACCTCAAGGACTGAAATGTGGGGGCACCCCTGGTCCGAGACCCACGTGATAACCCTGAGGAGAAACCTAAGAAGCACTGGAGACTCAGGGACCCTCCCTGGTGCTGTTTACAAGACCATAGGGCAAAAAGCACTTTGGCGACACAGAGTTAGCCCAACCTGGATTTACACTGGCAAATACCAACCACTGCCAGCAAAGTATACCCGCTGGGCATCACAACAGACCACAAAGTCTCATTATGCCAATAGAGCGTTGTTTCCCAGTGCTAACTCTCTTTGGTTTGAGTCCCAACTCTGGCACATCTCCAATCTTCCAGGCCATGCCAGGACCAATTTTCCAAACTCTCCAGTGCTCCTCAGGGTGAGGGCTGAGTTTGAGAGTTGTCCCAGACCAGGGGTGCCCCCACATTAGAAGGACAAAGAGACTGAGAAGAAAATTTGGGATGCTGATTACGCCAGCCGTAATTGGAACTGGAATGATGGTAGAAGAAAACATTGTATAAAGATGGTCTTGTCCTTGACAAAGCTGAAACAATTATGATATAAAAAAAACTCAAGAAGAAGCCACCGACCTCTACTGGAAACAAAAAAGCGATGACGTATCGACTTCAGAATCTTTGACAAAGCTTGCATAATGACTCCGGACCTGTACCAGCCTTAAATGTCATGTCGCATTTGGTGTAACGGAAACAGCTGTGGCCACAAGGTTTCTGTGGCCTGACCTGTTGGTACAAAGCATGACGCGTTTGAGCGACACCGCGGAGTCACACTTCCTCTGAAGACGAATCTTAGGCAACTAGATCTTGAGGGAAGCCTATCTTTAAACATAGTGTTAATAAGCTTCCAATTATAGTCACATCATTTGGAAAATGTCATCGTTCAGGTGCCGTTTCCTGGCCAGGCCTCGCAGGAGCCAATTCCTCACAGACGACCTTAATTTCTTCTTAGCTTAGCTTCTTTTAGTCTTTCACAGCACTTCTCATGACCTAGAAACTTCGCTCAAGAGCACCCAGGAAGACTGAAGGCCTGTTATGTAAGGGTCTTTGAAAGGAAATGTGTGATGGCTTTCAAATGAAAAGGAGACAATTATTTGGGGCAGCCTGATATTAACACATGCAGGGACAGAAAAATGTTCCTCCACAATTCTTAAACCAATTAAGTGTGTTTCTGAGGATTAAACGTGACACCCAATATCTCTCAGACCTACAGACCTACAGTATACGGTCAGATTGCATCCCAAATAATAGATCAGCTCCAGAAGTATTTGTACCATGGGTAACAATTTAAGGTTTCTTCTTGCACTAAGAATGTAGGTGGCATCTGTAGATATGGAGACTCAGTGCTTAATCACCTCTGGTTTGCTTACCATAGACTCTGTGCCATCGACTGGCACAGAGTTGGTACCTCGGTCACAGGCATGAAGCAGGAATTCCTAGAGAGTAGAAGAAGGTGGCCTTGCCCTTAAGGCAATGTGATTTAGTCTGACGATAGTAAATTAATTTAAGATCATCTATAATGAGAGTGTCTTCCACACCAAATGCGATTTTTTTGACAGCGAAAATGTGACATTATTATTTTATTACAGCTCCTGTATTTTCAGTCTGCCTCTCCACTGCAGCCTTTTCATACTCGCACTAGACTGAGCAAAAACACAGTGATTTTTCATCTTCACTGTCCTTTGTTGTTCCCTCTCCTCTTGGAACCACAGAACTGGTTTTTTGCTTATAAAATGTCCAGGTTCAGGACGATGATGTCTCTTGTATGAGACGCTGAAACTCTCCGTGCTCCTTTCTTTTTCGGATGTATGTGATATCAGCGTTTGCGTTTTTTCATGAGCAGAAAAATTACGTCACTTGAAGAAGGCATTTTGTTCGTCTGAATATTTCACATTTTCACATCACTTTTTAGTCAATGTGTAACTAAGTAATGTTGATATGCACATTTTTATTCTCTTATTGTCTCTAAATTATTAGTCTATAACATTTTAATTATTCTATTATTAAAATATGTTCTTCCTGTTATTATTAATTTAGCTTCTGTTTATTTAAACGTATTCATTAGATAACTTAGATTAACTCTTTCATTTTTATCATCTAAGCCACCCAAGGAGTCGGGTCCCTCTTTGAGTCTTGGTCCTTTCAAGGTTCCTTCCTTATAGTGTTTAGAGAGTTTTTCCTTGCCACTGTCACCCTAGGCTTGCTCAGGTTGGCCTTGTTACAGTAGATTATAGAAGTTCATAGAAAATTGTAAAGCCGCTTTGAGACAATGCTCCACTGTAAAAGCGCTATAGAAATGAATCTGACTGAGTTTGACTAACATTTTTTTTAAGCGAGGGATGAATCACACCCCGAGGAACCGACATGCAATCGGACAAACTGTCAGACGTACCAGTGACGCTCCGGTTGTACCGGATTCAAAATGTCCTGTTAGGAAGCGCTCTAAACATCTAATCCGTACCTGTGCTATTTTGACATTGCTACACGTTACTCCTGCACTGCATTGCCATACGTAAGGTTCTAGCTTTCCTTTTCTCAAAATAAAAAAAGAAAATTCAGAAAACTGCAATGCACCTGTTCGTCTACAAAAGCCTCGCAAGAGAGCTGCTGCTGTTCGTTACATAAAACGTCGTTATTCTAACACTATTTTTACTTCGTATTACACAACAGCGAACGAGAGTCAAATGATTTCCCAATTCCATCCTGCTATTCTTAGACTCTTTCTGCTCTGGCTTTCTGCAGGGCTCTGCGCTCCGCTATCACATGTCAGGAATACAGAGAGGCCCTGATGACTCATCCAGCTGCGGCATGCTGGGCTCGACCATCGATCGGTCCAGACTCGGGGACAGGAGGAAGAGGAAAGGCAGAAACAGAGTGAAGTGACAAAATGTCAAATCAGAAGTGTGACTTCATCATGCTTTAATCTGGTCTTAATATGTCTGAATCAGGATTTGGTTTGGGATATTAAAGGGCCCAAAGGGCAAGGGCACAAGCCTGGGATGCTGTAGCCCATCTGCTTCAAGGTTTGTCATGTTGTGCATTGTGAGTTTGAGGGTTTTTTTCAGTTACTGTTGCCTTTCTATTTACTCAAACCAGTCTGGCCGTTCTCCATTTCCAAAGGTGTTTTCACCCAGAGAACTGCCCTCACTGGATATTCTCTCTTCTTTGGACCATTCTCTGTAAACTCTAGAGGTGGCGCTGTGTGTGAAACCCCCAGTTGATCAGCAGTTTCTGAAATAAAAGCACCAACGACCATGCCAGGTTCCTTGCCAGGTGTATCTAATAAAGTGCATCCAGACGTCATTCTGCGACTTTAAAACCAGCAGCATGAATCATGCATATAAATAAATCTTCATTATTATCTGGCCTCCTCCATCCTACCCTTTATATAAAAGGTTAATTAACTTCATTAGTGGCCCATAAATAACAAAGTGTCCAAGGAAAAGCCAAATTAGAGGATGGGATTCATGTTGTGATTAAATAAAGAGGAAGAAAATGGCTTTGCGCTGCTGGGCAAATAAAACGTCGCCGACATGCAAATGAGCTTAATGCTGCGTTTTGTACACAGAGCTCATTAGGAGTTAATAATACTCTCTATTAATATGGTCATAGGCAAAAGCTTAATGGAAAAGTATGAGAATTTAAAGTAGCCAACAGTAAGCTCTATGCTAAAGTGTGCCTTGTTACAGGAAATTAAAAGATATTTTAAAATGATTCCAACAATGGCGTACTTTATAACTCGCGACATTTCCAGTAAGTGCAGCAACAAGGTTCTTGTTTTTCAAGAGTTGTCCCAACTATTTTTTTAACTTGTTGCAGGCTTGAAACGCAGGCATGATGTTTATTAACAAAAAAAAACTTGAAATATCTCAAGTTCATACTGTCTACTAAGAAATAAAAATCAGAGTAAATGTTAGAAACACCTGTTTTTTTAATTAAATTTTTTTTATTTCATTTTTCTCACACCTTTTTCTGATTCGGAGTTGTAATAAACAGGTGTTTTGTGAGTGTCGTTTGCAGAAATCCAGGTCATGGGATATTTTTTATGAATTTCTGGCTCTACGGGACAAAAAACAAACCTAAAGATACGCTTCTGGAAAAACGAAACAGCTCAATGTGATCTTTGTGCTATTTATACATAATTCCATACGTGATCTGCATTCAGACTCCATGAATGAAATCTGCCTGCAGCGTAAAACCATGAATAAGAGAATATTCCAGGAAGCATCTTGTTTCTCAGAGGAAATGGCTCAGGGTTCGTTCATGCGGCACATTAGAGATAAAAGCTGCAATCAGGAGAAAGATCAGAAGACAAGAAGAAGGTCATGCATGAGACTCTAAATAAAGGACGATGAGCAACTCGAGATCAGATAAACCACACACTCAGACCTTTATGTGCATCGATTAGAGATTGCGTGCAACTGATTTGCAGATGCATTTTCGATTTAGTTTACATGCTTATTTATTGTAGATGTTAGATGTTCAGGACTGACTTACATCAGAGATGCTACAGCATCGCCTATAAAATATTCTATTCTATTTTATTTGTAATATTTTCCTCAAATGTGTTCTCTTTTAATCTTTATAACTTCTGTGAAATTTAACTATTGGTAAAACTTTTAGTTTTAGTAAAACACATATCATCAGGCTGCCTAAGGAGGAGTCTTGATCCCCCCCAAGGCATCTTCCTTATAACTTTTAGAGAGTTTTGCCTTGCCATTGTTGCTCTAGGCTTGCACAGTTTACAGGTGTCGGCCTAGATTGTTGTAAAGCTGCTTTGAGACAATGCTATGTTGTAAAAAGCCATAGAAATAAATTCACAACAGAAGTTTGTACATCTGGTGTACTTGCAGAATCGAACCATTTTCAGGTCGTACTGTAGCATTGTAGGAGGGAGAAGGTCGGGATTCTGACTCGGCTGACCCAAAACACGCCTTTTCTTATTCTTAAGTGTTTTACTGACTTGTTATCATTGTATTATCCAACATCTGAAAAGATTTAAGTGAGTAAGTTGCACTAATATTGTTCTGTAACTATTGTAATGCTTGTTTCATTATTCCATCAGTGTTACCTCAGCTTCACCATGCTTCACAGTTAGTATCTCACATGAACTTCAAGTTCTAGGGATTTCTGCAGACCTTTGCCTGCCTCACTTAGACTTCTTTAGGGTTTTGTGCTTGTTGTGATCTTTGCCGGACACCCAGAAGCAGCATCATGAGTTTTGTAGATTGTAGACCCACTTGAATTAGTTCTGAAATCATTTTAACCTTTTACAAGAACCTCTAAACACGTTTGGTGGATGCACAAGTGGTGCTTGTTCAAGCCCAGGCCTGAAGAGTAAGTCTGAAGTTTCTGCTCCATTAATTTACTACCTGCCTGTGGGTACAAACAGACTTTTTATAAAAGGGAAGATTGTCTCCGACCAATAAAGGCATACAAAGCGCTGTTTTCCTCCAGCGACTCCGTTGACGTCATGTTGCCAAAAGCCACCAGACAAATGGCTGGCTAATTTTAGCTGTGACGTGACTGGTGGTTATCGCTCCAGTGATGATCTTGCCACCCAACCACCCTGCGATGGAGCTGATGGAGGAACAGGGGGCCAGCGAGAATGACAACAGATGAACCATCAGGGGCTCGCAATCAGAAAATCAATGGAGGACTCATCGGTTCTTTTCCTCAAACCATTTTTGTCACTGTGGTCCAGAATGTTTAATGACCCTTAGTGGGACGCAAATGACCTGAACTGTTGATGTAATTGATGTTGGTGCCAGAAAGCTCCAGGGTCTTTGGGAACATCTGTGGTCTAAAGGAGTGATTGAGGTACTTTGTGACTATATGTTTTTGGGATAGGCTGTGGCCACAATCCTTCAGCAACACTGAAGTACTTACTAAAGAGGAATAGACACATTTAAATATGGCATCCAAGTTAAATCTTCACTTACCATCAACTCAGGTGGGCACAGTGCTGAAATACCCTAGCCTAGCATGACCAGGTGGTGCAACCATCAGACACCGACAGAGGTGGTATGGAGTTGAACGAATCTCTCTCACCCCAGAAGTCATGCAGAGGCACTAACTGGCCAAATATTTTGGCATGCCAAATAGGGGGAGAAAGAAGCCTAGCAGGGCCATTGCCGATTCTGTGAGGTACCAGCAGAGGCAAGTACACCTGTGCCAACAGGTTTGGCTCTCTCTATGCCCCCATACATTAGAACACACAGTGACAATACACATTTAGGTAGAAAGTAGGCCCCTCTGATGTAGCCACTGGCACCAGTTTGCATGCTAAAAAATAGATCCTGCACCCTAGACCCAACTTCAAATGGTCTAGAACCGTCAGTGAGCCGGGCGCTCTACAGGCACAATTGTGCCACCTGCAAAGATGTCAGATGGAAAGTGTCTTCTTTTGCTTGCAGGTGAGAAAGAGAAGAATGTGCTAGCGTCCAAGAGTTTGACAGGGTAACCAGCTGGTCTACAGCCCTCAGTAAGTAGGGCGTGGTTGGCATGGAGCTGGCAGCATCGAAGGGTATTAGGCATAATTGCATTGTGGTGGAAACGTGGGAAAGAAATAAACAATACATAAAGAAAGAGAGATGTACAGTCCTGTGTAAAAGTTTAAATGTTTAATATTGTTCAGAAATGTTCTAGGTTTGTTACGTAACATCTTTTCATTGAGATAATTAATGAAACGTTCAGTAATTTGACTGGGGACTATATAAGAACAAGCTTCCACGTTCTTGAAACCCATTCGCACCTAATCAGAATGAAATACGTCAGGCGCCAATTATCGCACTGACTCCAGGCTTGGCGTCGTCTTCCTAAAACAGATGGTGGACACAGGGGACATCCTCCGTTCCTCTTTTTCTTAATGAACACTCGTCTCCAGGGTCCATGCGACTAACCCACTTACGGATTATGCAAACGTTTCCTCTTATGCAAAAGCGACATCCTGGTGTCTCTTAATTTATAAGCTGGAGCTCCTGAATTAAGGAACAGAGGGACTACATTTCAAGAACGTCGCAGCTGTGACGGAGGATCATCTGATGAGCACAGAAATAAGCTGGAAGTGAGTTAATGGGTTGAATCCCTCACGGTGACTCGTTTTATAACAATTCCTCACTCATTCATACTCATGCAGACGATGATAGAGGCTTGTTATCCTCGAACCATAGGAGCAGACAGCCTACAGAAGGATTCGTGTGCTTTTATAAAACAGCTCCTGAAATACAAGAGTTTAATTCAGTTAATATTTCAAGGTTATCCATAGTATTTTGCCCAACCTAGATCACGAGACTATCAGGAGCCAATTACAGCACAGTACTGCTTAGTATATTGTCACTCAATAGCCAGAGGAGAGATTGGATGCAAATGCAGCAGGATTGATGACAAAACTCTTCAATATTTCAAACAAATCCAAAAGTAACACAGACAAAACCGAAGGCAAAACAGAAGAACAAGTCCAGAAATCAAGACACCAGCTATCCAAAGTCAAACTGTGAAAACAGAGAGAAAATCCTACCAACCAGAAATCCAAAAAGGCAAGCAGAGAACAAAAGCTTACTCTGATACTCTGAGAGATACTCATTGATAGTCAGATAGAAATGTTGGATTGCTACAAATCGCGGCATGCAGTTCTGTCTCAGGCTGAGAGGTAAATGATTACAGGTGTGGTCTGATTAGACACTGGATCTTGCCACAAGAGGGCGTAAATGTTTCCATATAGCACTGCCCTATAAAAAGGCTCTCAGAGGCTACTTTTGGGTAGTGTACAGTGGTGCTTGAAAGTTTGTGACCTAAAACGCCATCAGATTTTCACATAAGTCCTGAAGGTAGATAAAGAGAACCCAGTTAAACAAATGAGACAAAAATATTATACTTGGTCATTTATTTATTGAGGAAAATGATCCAATATTACATATTAGTGAGTGGCAAAAGTATGTGATCCTCTAAGATTAGCATTTAATTTGAAGGTGAAATTACAGTCAGGTGTTTTCAATCAATGGGATGAAGAACAGGGATCTATCAATGTCTGCTCTTCACAACACGTTTGTGGAAGTGTATCATGGCACGAAAAAAGGAGATTTCTGAGGACCTAAGAAAAAGAGTTTTGATGCTCATCAGGCTGGAAATGGTTACAAAACCATCTCTAAAGAGTTTGGACTCCACCAGATTGTGTACAAATGGAGGAAATTCAAGATCATTGTTACCCTCCCCAGGAGTGGTCGAACAACAAAGATCACTCCAAGAGCAAGGCGTGTGATAGTTGGCGAGGTCACAAAGAACCCCAGGGTAACTTCTAAGCAACTGAAGGCCTCTCTCACATTGGCTAATGTTAATGTTCATGAGTCCACCATCAGAAGAACACTGAACAACAATGGTGTGCATGGCAGGGTTGCAAGGAGAAAGCCACTGCTCTCCAAAAATAACATTGCTGCTCGTCTGCAGTTTGCTAAAGATCACGTGGACAAGCCTGAAGGTTATTGGAAGAATGTTTTGAGGATGGATGAGACCAAAATAAAAGCTTTTGGTTTAAAATGAAAGCGTGATGTTTGGAAAAAGGAAAACACTGCATTCCAACATAAGAAGCTTATCCCATCTGTGAAACATGGTGGTGATAGTATCATGGTTTGGGCCTGTTTTGCTGCATCTGGGCCAGGACGGCTTGCCATCATTGATGGAACAATGAATTCTGAATGATATCAGAATTCCAAAGGAAAATGTCAGGACATCTGTCCATGAACTGAATCTCAAGAGAAGGTGGGTCATGCAGCAAGACAACGACCCTAAGCACACAAGCCGTTCTACCAAAGAATGGTTAAAGAAGAATAAAGGTAATGTTTTGGAATGGCCAAGTCAAAGTCGGAATGCCATGGAAGAAGTTCATCTGAGGAAACCCACCAACATCCCAGAGTTGATGCTGTTCTGTAAGGAGGAATGGGCATGGGGAGGTTCAAATACTTCACATACTTTTGCCACTCACTAATATGTAATACTGGATCATTTTCCTCAATAAATAAATGAACAAGTAGTTTAAGTTTAAGGTCATATTTATGCAGAAATATACAATTTTTTAAAGGGTTCACAAACTTTCAAGCACCACTGTACCTCTTGGAAAGAGATAGCTGACTGATTTTGCCCAGTTGACAGACTTTGAGAGGGGGCGCATCATTGAACTGAGAGTAGCAGGATGGTCATTTTGATAAATTGCCTCCATCTGAGCCGTTCTGACCTAGCTGTTAGGGGGTGTTGGGAGCAGTGGTTTTATGGGGGCACACACATACGGTGAACAGGCACTGGTAGATAGGAACATTTAATCCACTAACAAGCACGAGCAGCTCCTACAGTTTTGTTATCCACCATCCTGACACATGGGACACCTTCACTACACACCCCTGTCTCTGCCCGAACCATTTGGAGGTGCTTAGCAGAAGGAAATTTGCCATCGACAGCCAGCCACCGTCGTTTGCAGTGGTGTCATGAACGAGAAACATGAACCATATCATCTTTAAAGAGATCTTAAAGGTTTAAAGATGTATCAGTGCATCTGGATTGTAGATGGAACCAGCATTACACAACACATACACACACAGATACACACTGGTGAGGTTCAGACTGACCCGGCTCAACCTCTGTCTGAAGAGTGTTGGGTGCTTAAGATGATCAGACTATTAAGTAACGCGTCACTATCAGAACATCTCACATGCTTCATGATCCTGCAACCAAACCCTCACATCAGCAGGTCAGAATGTTACACACACTTATATAAGAGCTCATAACACTAACACTAACACTCCTCCAATCAGCACACAGACAGTTTCTGCAGCCCATAATTCATGTCTGCATTTATCCCTCATCTGACTCACGGCGCTGCACAGGTGAATTATTTCTTAATTCACTTTCCTACTTCCATTCTTTGTTTGTTTGCTTTCTTCTTTCCATCTTTCTATGTATTAACTAATAATTTCTGCTACATATCAGTTTATATGTTCTGCTATTTTTCCTATCTACATCTTAATTAATATTTTCTTTTCTTTAATTCTATTCTTCCCTATTCTTTCTGTCTTTCTTTCTTTTTTCTTTATACACACTGACTAATAAACATTTGTTTCCAATTTATATATAATAATAACAATAATAATAATTATTATTATTAGAGCAATAATAATAATAATAATAATAATAATAATAATAATCTGTAACTGATCCCAGGGATTAATGCAGCTCCCTTGGCTGAACAAAGTGCTTATGATGGGCTATACTGCTTCAGAAGATCAGTAAGCTAAAACTTTTGAATCCTCATATGAGATTATACCAGGAGAACATGAACTGTAGATATCACGGCAAAAACACCTGAAATATAGCGTGTGTGTGTGTGTGTGTGTGTGTGTGTGTGTGTGTGTGTGTGTGTGTGTTCTCCTCTGTCTTCAGAATAACCAGGAGAATGCAGGTGAAGAACAACAAGAAGTTTAGAGAAAGGTTCCCTGATAGGACGGGTGGTTTACTGAGAGAGATAAAAGATTTCAGGCCAGCGTTGCGAGAGACTTCATCTATCAGGAAGAAGAAACAGACCAGGAAATAAAAAATGC
This sequence comes from Ancistrus triradiatus, assembly GCA_025084515.1. NCBI lineage: Eukaryota > Metazoa > Chordata > Actinopteri > Siluriformes > Loricariidae > Ancistrus > Ancistrus triradiatus. The sequence continues at coordinate 585,091 of JAJAGP010000048.1, read as the reverse complement.
ACCTCCAGTGACTGCTATTACAGAAACAGTGACCTATTTTAAGCAGTACTATCCGTAACATGCTAAATCGAAATCAGACCCTGAACTGACCTCTAATCCGTACTCAGAGCAGGTCATGGTCCTGATTATTTGGAAGTACAGACTATTTAAGGATAGGAGAGCACAGGTACATCGTGCTTACATGTCTCAAATGGGAAACACACGAGGCCAAGCAACCGCCTGCTACCGAATGTGTTGTTGCTGTTGACCTGAAACAAGCCATGTCTCGCTTTTCTTTCTCTGAATTATTTTCGCTTTTATACATGGCCTACTTCTGTCCAGGGGGTAAAGTGCTGGAGGGAAGATGGAAGCCTTCTAAAAAAGGAAAGAAGGACCAAATAGTTTGCTTTTGCTTTGACTGCAAAGCTCTGCCCTCTGGCAACAGAAAAACATTGTGATTAAAGGTCCTGTTACCACAGCACCACATCTGGAATTCATATTTTTCCATGAATTACCAAATCTAACTATTTTGATGCCTGAACTTCTAATCTGCCACTGCTGGGTCACTGAGTAAGGACTCTAACCCATAATTGCTTGTACTGTACAAAACCAAATCAGAAAAATACGGGACAGTAAATGTAAGTACAAAAACTCCTGCAGTGTTTCTTACATTTAGTTTGAATTTTATTTCATTGCAGACAGTATGAACCTGAAATGTTCCATGTTTTTTTTTTGGTCAACATCCATTCTTGCATTTCAGGCCTGGAACATATTCCAAAAAAAAGTCAGGATGGGGTCAATTTAGGGCTAGAAATGAGATTTTAAAAAACTACATAATGATGTGATTTCAAACAGGCGATTATAATCATGATTTCGTCCAAAAGCAGTATCCACTGCTCTATCCAAAGGCTGAGTCTTTGAGGATTAAAGATGATCAGAGGATCTCCAGTTTATCACGAACGTGTGAGAAAATGACTGAAATGTTTAAAAACAATGTTTCTCAAAGACAGATTGGAAGGGATTTCCATATTTCTCCCTCTTCAGTACATAATATCATTAAATGAATCAAGGAATCTAGAGAAATTTCCTAAAAAGGCTAAACTGGAGGTGTGAACTCCGATCCCTCAGAGGGCACAGCATCAAGAACCGTCATTCATCCATAGCTGATAGGACCACATGGACAAGAGATTACTTTATCAAACCTTTATCAAGCTCTACAATACAATACAGAGTTCACCTAAAATGTTAGTGTGCTAAAAGATGCCTTATGTTATAACCATGTCCAGATGCGGCGTAGACTTCTCTGGGCTCAGAGACACCAGAGATGGACCATCACACAGTGGAAATGGGGACTGTGCTCAGACCAATCAGTATAACCAAATACCAATACAAATAGAAGAAAAGGACCAAAAGCCAGGCTCTGTCATTGTATGGGGTCGGGTCAGGGCCCTTGGTAAAGGTCATTTACACTTCTGTGATGCAGCATTAATGCAGAAAAGTACACTGAGATTTTAGAGCAACATTAGTTGCCTTCAAGACGACATCTTTCCCATGGAAGGCCATACATTTTTCAACAAGACTAAGCACAAAACAAAACCACATTCTGAACACCTTACAAAGGCATTGCTGTGGAAGAAGAGGGTACAGGTACTGGACTGGCCCATCTGCAGTCCTGACCTGTCCCCAATAGAGAATGTGTGGAGAATTTAGAAGCAAAAAATGCGACAACAACAACCGTACTGTTACACACCAGAAACACTAAATCATTCGGTATCCTCGGTGCCAAAACTCCTTTTAAATGTTGGGAGAAGGAACAGCACTACATCGAGCTTCTCCTTATGTTCTTGTTTGGAACTTTCGGTTCTGTTTCAAGTACCACTCAGAACTGGCTTGGTTTACCTGGCAATGCAGACAACAAACTATGTGTTGACAGATTTGTAAAGCTCTACTGTATCTATTGTCATCCAAAAATATACGCCATTTTTTAGAGTCAATACTCCTTTTTTCCCCCACTGTTTTTTCCCATTTCTCTCTCTCTGTGATATTTTTATCCCCGCTCTGAGCAGCTTGCAAATCAATATTTTATTTCATGGCCTCATTGTTGGAGATAAAATACGTTCTGGGCTAATAATACACACACAAAGGGGTCATCACTCAAGAGTCTTCAGGTGTTTGGCAGATATTTCGCTGTGGATTTTGGCCTCCGGCGATGCTTTTCCAACTTAATATTTCCTGGCGCAGATCTGACAATAAGCCCTAAACTGACGGCTCTGATAGTGTCCAGGTGAGGACGAGGAAAGAGACGGCAAATCAGAGCGAAAAGGATCACATCTGGAACATCATTATAGCCTTGCCCGTCAAACCATGGGATGTTTTGTTTGTGGGCGGCCTGGTTGGCTTTCATCAGCGCCAGGTTGGAGGATAAATATAGAAAGAGAGGAGTCACAATTTGAAACAGCTGGAAAATTAATCATCTAGAAGTCTTGGTTTTGGGAAAAATGAGCAATAAACAAACATGAAGCTCTGAAGTTTTAATCACATGGATGATTGGGTACATGGGCACCATTTAACTGGGGAAGTGATGGCACCAGGATGCACTGTGGGCAGAATATGAGCTGGTAGAGGGAGCGTGATGCTTGGGTAATACTCTCCTGTTCAATCCTGGGTCTGGGCCTTTTTTTGTGTGGGTGTTAATTTGACACGTAAAAAGTGACCTAAAAATGGCCCAGTTCTGGGTTGCCATGTTCATTGTAACACATATTGCCATGGAAAGACAGCAATGTCTTCAAGCTTTAGGACCTGGCTGCCAATACAGATTTGGCCAAAAATGCAAATCCTGCACCAAAGCTATCGATGACCATATGTGGCCCAGAATCTGATGCAGTGATAAACCTTTATTGTGACTGGCAACACTTGGGTTGATTTTGGCCCACAGTACCATTGCCATAACTGACCCCCAAGTGTCTAAATTTACATTTACATTTACAGCAAAAAAGCAGACGCCCTTATCCAGAGCGACTTACAATTGATACAACCTTACAATCCAAGCAATTGTGGGTTAAGGGCCTTGCTCAAGGACCCAACAGTGGCAGCTTGGCAGAGGTGGGATTTGAACCCTGAACTTTCTGGTCCAGAGTCCAGTACCTTAACCACTAGGCTACCACAGTCCTAAATCTGGGTAACTGTGCCCAGAAGCGGCAGAAGAACACCAATACTAGTAAGTACTACTAATCTGATAAAAAAAAATACTCAAGTAAAAGTTGAAGTATGGCTTATTTATTTGACTATACAGTAAGTAGAACCTTTAAAAGCCTTTCTAACTCTGTTTTTGAAGCAGGATGCCTTTGTGGCACTGAGGCCACATAATGGATCATCTGCAAAAAATCTGCTTATCATCTTTAGCTAAACCATTTTCAGACACGAGGAACAAAAATATACAAAATACTTTGGATAATTTTCTACAAATGCTGCTAAATCTCTCACAACTAGACATGGAACTATACTAGACTATAGTTATCATCAACTCTCAGAGTCATTTTAGTTCAACAACCTGCAGCTTCAACAATTTTTTACACCAGTTCTTCTTTTAAACTCCGCTTCACTACTTAATTTATACAATACTTTCGCATAACCTTTATATATCGCTTACATTCATGACAGAAACAGAGTTCAGTGTCCCAGGGACATGGATAGACCTTTAGTGTCCGATTAATAAAAAGTTTAAAGTGTGTACAGATATTTTTGGGAGCAGAATGCATTATGCTGAACGTTAAAAAGGGTTAGAAAGACTTTATAAGGTTTATGCTTTCAGAGTGTCGTGCACACTTGGGCATATTTGAAGCATCCTGTGATCTCTCATAGATTTATTACAGTGGTGCTTGAAAGTTTGTGAACCCTTTAGAATTTCCTATGTTTCTGCATAAATATGACCTAAACATCAGATTTTCACACAAGTTCTAAACGTAGATCAAGAGAACCCAGTTAAACAAATGAGACAAAAATATTATACTTGGTCATTTATTTATTGAGGAAAATGGTCCAATATTACATATTAGTGAGTGGCAAAAGTATGTGAGCCTTTGCTTTCACTATCTGGTGTGACCCCCCTGTGCAGCAATAACCATTTGTACAATCTGTCTGACTGTTATATAAATGCCCTTTGAGTTGTACCTTCAAAATAGAGAAGCAGCAACAAGTTGAACAACGTCGATCGCATCATTTTTGCCCGTGCACCCTTGCGGCAGTTGCTGTGCATCAAATATAAACCTAGGTTTTCGATTGGCGCTTTATTAGGCCTGACTACGATTGCCTGAATAAAAAAGAAAAATAAACAGAGAGGTCACAAAGATAAATAAATCGATTCACAAAAGCTAAAGTAACGAGCCTGTTTTGAAAACGTAGTGAATAAGAAGTACAGATTTCTCTTGAAGTGTCATGATTAAGTAAGTGTGTGACGCTCAACCTGGTCTGAAGGTATCGCTGGGACACGCCACCATATATAGCACATCCTTTCTTACCCCTGCTTATCGTAGTAAAGGTCGTGCTCGGTCCAGAGTGTGGATAATATACAAGTTTCAAAGAAGGTGACCAGAAAATGTGCCAAAAGTTTTCGACTAATCCATGTAAATAAAGACAAAGCAGTGAGAGTGACCTAAGAGAGCTGCTTTATGATCAAACAAACCAGTAAACATTTTAAGCAGTAATAATTAACGTTCCCAGGGCAGACATTACAAACCTCCCACAAAGACAGAGCCAGGAGTGAGTCATGACCTCTGGACATGGGAATAGCAGCCGGTGTCACCGTTAGCTATGAGGAAAATGCGTTGTGGTGGCTTCCATCCTCTGACTAAGGCCTAGAGCAGACCGCAGCGGCGACGTGGACTTCCATATTCATCCCTGTTCCACTCTTCATCTGGAAAATATGAGCACCTGAGCGGCCGAGCTGAGGGGAATATTTCGCGATGAGGTCAGCGTGGGTGACATCAGTGTTTGGAAGAGGTTACAGTTTTTGGTGTTTATTTCTACAGTTAAATTTAGACTCACCCTACCCTCCTACAACTTTCATAGAGGAATGGTTTCTCTGCTTGAAGTTCCACGTCATGCCTGTGGGTCACACCAATTGACAGCGTGATCTTTACATCTTCGTATGAGCACGTGAGGAAATAACACCGTCAGACTAGGATTTCGAGGATTTCAAAATGTCAGCGTGTACATTTTTCTCAGCCTGCACACCAGACCGCGGATGGATCGATAGCTCTGACAGATGGATGTTCCACCGAGCTGCTTGCTCCCGTGCTTTTCCACAGCAGCGAGCCAACGGAACGTCAAGTTCCGCTTCGTTATCCATCATCCTGAGAGACACCTGGAGGAGACAGCGATGGCTGCAAGAGCATCGCTAATCAAAACAATCAGCAGTCTGTGTGTTTATGGCATCCAGCAGCAGTTAGAGGGTCAGTTCTTTTTGGTTAACCAGCTCAAATTGGCTGAGGTCAGATTTTCTCCTCTCCTGTTCCATGACTCTCCCATTTCCAACAACAAGCACATTTTCAGGCTCGGTTACCATCGTTTCCTTCATACTTTCCTGACTCAGATGTGGATTTCATGAGTTATTTTCTCTTCTTTCTCATCCTTTAAAAAAACCTCGCTTTTTACTGAGGTCTATTGGTGTTAGTTAGTAGTTACATTTATGTCATCTAGCAGATGCCCTTGTCCAGAGCGACTTACTATTGATACATCTTGCAATCCAACCAATTGTAGCAGCTTGGCAGAGGTGGGATTTGACCCCTGGACCTTCTGCTCCATAGTCCAGTACCTTCACGTAGGCTACCACAGTCCAGTACTAGTAATTCTACAGTTCCGATTCTGCAAACACTTTTATTCACCAGCTTGAGATGATTTGAGCTTTGATTTTTATGTCTTTCTATCAGTTCAAACCAGTCTGGCATCAACGTGGCATTTTCACCCAGAGAAATGCCCTCACTGGATATTTTCTCTTTTTCGGACCATTCTCTGTAAATCCTAGAGGTGGCGCTGTGTGTGAAAATCCCAGTAGATCAGCAGTTTCTGTAATAATCAGCACCAACCACCAATCATGTTCAAAGTCGATTAAATCACCTTCCTTTCCCATTCTGATGCTCGGATTGAACTTGCATTGAGCTGCTGTCGTGTGATTGGCTGATTAGATATTTGCGTTAACAAGCAGTTGAACAGTGTACCTAATAAAGTGGCCAGTGGACTGTATCCCCTGATTTTCCAGACATCCAGAGCAGAAAGCAAAATGTTGCAATCTCACTGGCGGTTTATCCAAATGTTTGTTAGGTACACTGAGGTTTCAGTTGCTTTTCTAAGCAGGGTTCAGGATCAGGGTTGGACTGGATGCAATGTTGCGAAAAGTGTTTCGGTCTGAAATTCCAACGGCTACAATCAACAACTGCCTCAATAAACCAAGCCAAAGATGTAAACAAACCAGAGTTTGACTCGAATAGACTAAATACAGCACCTTTAAGAAGCTCTGAGAATTCAAAGTGGAACCACTGGTGCTGGTGCGGTGGCAAATGCAGAAACCAACGTTTCAGCATCCTGGTGCCAGTGGGAAAAGTCCTGCACAACATGTAAAGTTACTGCTGGATCGCATTTCATACTTTAAAAGCTGATAGGTGTGCCACAAGACCTCAATGTAACCCAGAGACATTCACAAAGCACTTCATGAGAGTCCAAGTCGAGCTTCGGGTCTCCAGTCTTGAGTCAAGTCTCTGATGTGTGAGTCCAAGTTGGGTCTCGAGTCCCCAGCATGCAAGTGATGTAAAGCACACCAGCACTGTAAAAACAAAAAAAATCCAAATCTGGTGCAAAAAAAGTTTTAGTTTTATTTTGTCAAATTATTATTTTTTTTGTAACGACAGCAAACTGGACTATGGATAAAATCCTTTAGCTGGATTATTTATTTATTTAATAATTAATTAATTATATTTAAATTAAATTAATTAATTACTTAATGAAATGTAACAAAAATATCATTAATTAATTTGTTTATTTATTATTTTTGTTTATTTTAATTTTTCAGACATTTCTTTTAAAAATCAGCCTAAGCTGATTATTTTTTATTTAATTATTTGTTAAATATTTAGATTTCTTTGGTTTTATTTTTATTTTCAATAATTGTGTAGATAAATGACCACAAGTGATTTTTATCTACATTATTTATTTATTTATAAAATTATAAAGTTCTGGATTCGTTTTTTTTTTTTTAGTATTATTTAAAGTAATATCGTTTTTTAATCGTCTTATTTTAAGTATTATTTTATAGTGGCTACAATATTGACTACAGAGGAAAGGTTTTAGAAGGGCTATTATTTATTTTATTTATGCATTTTATTTGTATTTATGCATTTCATTTATTTGTTTTTAATGGTGTAAAACATTTTTTATGTTTTAGCAGGACTAACTAGACTGGATTGTTTATTTATTTATTTATTTATTTGTTTGTTTATTTATTGTTTATTTTCGTATTTTAAAACATTCCTTTTAAATGTGCCTGAGTTGATTTTTTATATATTTTTAAATTAATTTATTTGAATAATATAGAGTAGTATATTCAATAATATTGAATAGTTTTTATTGGGCTACAAAATGGACTAAAGATTAAATGTTTTAGCAGGATTATAATTTATTTTATTATTTATTTTATTGTATTTGTTTAATTAATTTGTTTATTTATTTAGTTTTATTAATACTGCCAAACATTAGTTCTTACAGACACAAAATGGGCCAAAGAGGAAATATTTTAGAAGGACTATTTATTATTTTATTTGTTTAATTAATGAAGTAAGTAATTTATTTTGTTTAGGCTTTCTCATTTTATTTTGAGTTATAGAACTACAATTGGACTTAAAGGATGGGTTTAAGCTTCAAGCCCTATGATAATGTTACTTGAAAGTATTTTTAGTGTGATCTGCTTTATGATCTGTAAGTTCTGGACGCAGCTGAATCGTAAGCGCTGGACACAAGCGTGTTCATGCAGCGTGGACATTTAGCATTAGCTGAAAAATGCAAACAGCTTAAGATTTCAGATGGATTCGACGAAGCTGATTGACTGAAGGCTTGTGGCGTTACGTAAATAACATTCTGCAGTAAAGAAAACCTTCTGGAAAGAAAGAATGTCACTGTTAAGCTTAGAAGATGGAAGCCATGCATGATGTTTGGTGGTTGCTAGGATCTTCAGGGACATGGTTTAAAGTGTTTCACTATCTTTTTCCTGGCATTGAATAGAAAACATGTCTGGGAGATCCATTCCTGCCATCTCGTCAAATCCCGAGCTCTTTATTGTATCTCTCTCAGGGTTTATGGACGTCTCGTGCAGCTGCGGCTTTCTTATTGGCCATGTCGCCCGTGGGTCCCATCCAACTACGCAGGATTAGGTTTAAGTCCACAATAAACCGCTGGAATCAAAGAAACGGCTGGCAAATTCCACGATGCCAGGCGTTACACATGATCCGACCGCCAAGCCACCAAACGGAGGGGGTTTTAATTCTGCCTCGCCTCGCTGTGGGAAATGTGTGGGCTCACGTACCGAGCGTGATCCATGAGAACATCATCGTACGGTAATCAGTGCACTAGTCATCGCCTCATACACAAAGCCCAGCTTTCCTGAAGATGATGGTGCATTATGGGAAATGTAGTGCCTGTAGAGAATACAGGATAAACTGATTTTTACCAGAGAGCAGCAAAATTTAACTTGAGCATGTGTCCCAGTAAAGTGGGTCTGATGACGCCCCTGATGAGAACCGACAGGTAAATCCCACTCCGTAGGGTGATTCGGTTATGAGTAAGCTCTGACGATCTTGTTTCGAGAAATAATCTGATCGTTTTTACTTCGTAGTATATTCAGATTCTTCAGTAAAGCAGCAGGGAGGAATGGTGTTTAGCTGGTAACAAATGAGTCAGGTTTCCGTGTTGGAGCGGGGCACTCGAACCCCCCGTTCGCACCCCAACATAACAGCGTATGAAGCAGCAGGGGAATACCCGCCGTCCAGTTTAGTTTCACACCACACAAACCGGAGCTTAGCAACCGCGGGCCGGCAGAGGGGAAACGAGAAACAGAACCACGGATAGAGCCGAATTCCAGCTCTGACAGCAACCATCAGGGCTGCTGTATGCTCTATGGTGTGTGCGTGTGTGTGTGTGTGTGTGTGTGTGTGCGCGTTATCCAAATTGATATCAGGCCTGTAAGGTGCCAGAAACATTCATCTCTTTCACATAATGAAACCAGCGTAACGCTGCTGCAGATATATTACAAATCTGCTATTTATTCTAAGAGCACGAACATCGTTTATCATAGGTACAGTGCAGGAATACACACACACACACACACACACACACACACACACACACACTGTGGGAGTCCTGCAGCAAGTCCATTTATAGGAATAGTATAAAGAAAGTTCAAATGTAGAGTCCTACAAAAGATTGGCTCCAAAGGTTTACTTCTTTTTCTTGTGTTTGTTTGTTATTTGTGTACTTATGTAATGTCACATAGTCTCAAAGCAGCTTTATACATGCAGTATCTACATCCACAGCCCAACCTGAGCAAGCCTAGGGTGACAGTGGCAAGAAAAAACTCCCTAAATGTTATAAAAAAGAAACCTTGAGAAGACTCAAAAAGAGGCCCGACCTCATTGGGCAGCCTAGAGCCTAGAGGATAAATGTAAGAATTAAAGTAAGTTATCTAATTAATACGTTTGTAGTAACAATTTATATATATAGACTGTGATAAATTAAACAGAATACAATTATGAAGAGTATAAAAATAGAAAATATAAAACTATAGAAGATTTAACAATAATATACAGTAAATAAAAAATAAATGAATAAATAAAGTAGACAATATGAGTATTATATTGTCTACACATTAATATGAGTGTCAGCGTTATTTAGTTATGAAAGTTCTCATGTCGTCAGTGGCTTTTTGAAGGGGTGGAGGCACTATTGCCCTCTGATGAGGTCTGTGTAATGGAATGAGGACTGGAACTGGTACCAGAAGAACATCTTAGTGTGAGTATTGGAACTGGTGTAAAAGTGGTTGCGACGCCAACTTCTTTATACGTATGTCCTGGTTCGCTTCACCTTCGGGCGAACTCTCCAAGGGTTATACGGGCACTGGAATAAAAGGAAACCGGCGCTCGAACTGGCCTAACAGGAAGATGCTTTAATTATTCTCCTCGCTTTTACCCACATCACACGCGCCCCCACTCAGCACGCGTCCGCTCACTCATCTACTCACTCCCTCTCTCTCTCTCTCGCATGCACACCTCCAGCCACACCCACAGTCAACATAAAAGTCCTATAAACATGTTTTTTTCACTGGTACCAGAATATCTTAGTGTGAGGACTGGAACCAGTACCTTAACATCTTAGTGTGAGAACTGGAACTGGTACCAGAATATCTTAGTGTGAGGACTGGAACTGGTATAGGAACATCTTAGTATAAGGATTGGAACTGGTACCAGCAGAACATCTTAGTGTGAGAACTGGAACTGGTACCGGAATATCTTAGTGTGAGGACTGGAACTGGTACCGGAACATCTTAGCGTGCGGACTGGAACTGGTAGAGGAACATCTTAGTATAAGGACTGGAACTGGTACCAGCAGAACATCTTAGTGTGAGGACTGGAACTGGTACCAGAATATCTTAGTGTGAGGACTGGAACTGGTACCAGAAGAAAATCTTAGTGTGAGGGCTGGAACTGGTACCAGAAGAACATCTTAGTGTGAGGACTGGAACTGGTAGAGAAACATCTTAGTATAAGGACTGGAACTGTTACCAGCAGAACATCTTAGTGTGAGAACTGGAACTGGTACCAGAATATCTTAGTGTGCGGACTGGAACTGGTAGAGGAACATCTTAGTATAAGGACTGGAACTGGTACCAGCAGAACATCTTAGTGTGAGGACTGGAACTGGTACCAGAAAATCTTAGTGTGAGGACTGGAACTGGTACCAGAAGAAAATCTTAGTGTGAGGGCTGGAACTGGTACCAGAAGAACATCTTAGTGTGAGGACTGGAACTGGTAGAGAAACATCTTAGTATAAGGACTGGAACTGGTACCGGAACATCTTAATGTGAGGGCTGGAACTGGTACCGGAACATCTTAGTGTGAGGACTGGAACTGGTACCAGAATATCTTAGTGTGAGGACTGGAACTGGTAACTGGAAATTGAACTAGTGTGAAACCTGGAACTGGTAGAGGAACATCTTACTGTGAGGGCTGGAACTGGTACCAGAATATCTTAGTGTGAGGACTAGAACTGGAACTGGAACTGGAACTAGTGTGAAACCTGGAACTGGTAGAGGAACATCTTACTGTGAGGACTGGAACTGGTACCAGAATATCTTAGTGTGAGGACTGGAACTGGTAGCGGAACATCTTAGTATAAGGACTTGAACTGGTACCGGAACATCTTAATGTGAGGGCTGGAACTGGTACCAGAAGAACATCTTAGTGTGAGGACTGGAACTGGTACCAGAATATCTTAGTGTGAAACCTGGAACTGGTACTGGAATGTCTTAGTGTGAGGACTGGAACTGGTACCTGAACATGTTATGTGTGAGTACTGGAACTGGTACCAGGAAAAGAGTACCCATACCGGTGATGAGGTTCCATCAAGTTGAATTTTTATACTAATAATAAAGCAGTTCCTGATCTCATCTTGTGCATCCGTTTATTTTTAACAAAGGAGTGGAAACAAATTTAAAGAGTTGAGATGAAAGTTTGCCACATTCCACTGAGCGCTGTAACATCCTGAAGATAACGCTTCGTGCAGATGTGTGGAACTCACAGTGTGTACGAGATAAGCAGCTGCGAAACAACGCCGGCAGAATAAAAATAACCACAGATTCACTAAAAACCAGACACTGAGGACGTTCCTGTTCCTCAGTCCAGTTTAGGACCTACTAAAGCATCTCCCTTTAAACTGAGGAGGAAACTGTCTGGTCCAGAGAATGGAGAAAACAAACAAACAGTCTTTAAGATTCAGGAATGTAGATGGAACGTGGTGAGGAATGTACAATATGTGTGTAAACTACAAATCACAACCACAAACACATTTTAGTCATTCCAAAATCCGGATTTGATTTTCCTTGTTCTATCAAAGGTTATAAGCGGTCCAGAAGCAAAGGTCGATGTTCCTCAACCAATTGGGAGTTGGAACATCTAGCTTCATTTTCACATCTATTTTTTTATACCTGAGAATCTGAAAGTGAACTTTAAAGAAGATTCGGTTCTCTTTCTGCTCCTCTTAAGCCCTGATGAGATATCAGACCATGTGATGGTCACACCACGACTCCTTTAGAGCTGTGTAGCACTGAATTATGGGTAGGGTACTGACTATGAAGCTAATGAGCAGACCTAATGAAATTGATCTAAAAACCAGAACTGCTGACAAAATAAATTACATTAATCACGTTTATTTATTCATTCATTCATTTTCATATCCGCTTAGTCCGAATCAGGGATTGTGATTAAATAAAAAAATATTTAGCTTCATTTTAGGCCATCTGTCGTTAGGCCACCACAGTCCACATGATTAGTAGGAAGGTGGATCAGCTGGATCTGAAGAGTGTAGTATATTTGGTCGTAGTTCTCGTTTGCGGGTGTCTTTTTATTTCATTCTCAGCTTGTTTTCGTCGTGAAAAACGAATGTGAAGGAGTGAGGCTCTTAGCTTTTAATCGAGTACAGAAGCATCGTTTGTGGGACCGATAACGATAACAGTAATGATAACGATAACATCTGTGACCTTTCTCGGATTGCTTTGGTTGTACTAAACTGTATGAGGTCTTTCATCTACGAGCGATGTGAAGTGTGCAGTGAGTGCTTGCTTTGTGCCAGAATGGCCTCACGGTTGGTTAAGTGTTCCTCTCAAAAAGAAACGTGTGACTCAAGGTCAGTGAAGCAAAGCCGCCGAGTGTGTGTTAGTGAATGAGGACTTCAATGTCAAAGGAAAATCGGGCAGAACGAACAACTTTGTATCTGATTGAAGAGCCACGTGAGGTCGAGGTTCAAGTGTTTGTTCCATGAGAACATTTCGAGGAAACAGAAACACTGTAGAAAATGTGTTGCAAGATGGTGTAATCCTGATCTTATTGTTGAATCGTTACTTAAAGCCTTGACTTACGTTTAACTTTGTATTATCCTTGATCATCAGGTGTAACAGTGACGTGCTGAACCTCAAAGCTCAGGCCTTCTACGTAAAACATTCCTTCCAAAAAAAGATCTGTTATACTGACTGGTCTGAGCACAATCCTCATTTCCACTGTGTGATGGTCCATCCCAGATGCCTCCGAGCCCAGAGAAGTCAACGCCGCTTATGGTTATACTAACATAAGACTTCTTTTTAGCACAGTAACATTTTAAGTGGTATTTGTGAAATGTAACTCTGTATTGTAGAGCTTGATAAAGGTTTGATAAAGTAATCCCTTGTCCATGTGGTTCTGTCAGCTATTGATGAATGACGGTTCTTGTTGCAGTGCCGTCTGAGGGATTGGAGATCACCCCTCTTCAGTTTAGGTTTTTTAGGAAATTCCTCCAGACTTCTTGAATCTTTTGATGACATTATGCACTGTTCTGCAGTACTGCCCTATTTTTAGTCTCCACATTAGCATTGACCAGACGGAGCTTTCACTTGTAACCTCAACCTGAAGCTCACTGACTGATCAGAATATTCAGCAGGAGCTCCATGAACCTGAACGTTAAAACATCTCATGCATACAAACCTCTGCATCGGTAAATATTCATGCAGTCACTCGTACCGCCGTTCTCCATCACATGCTTTCCTCCTGGACTTTATGCCTTTAAAAGCTCCACTGATTTGATTTAGAGCTCTGATTATATTATCCGCCTTCGATGTGTCTCAAAAATAGAAAATAACAAGCACCAGCCAGCCAATTAGAATCAAGTCCTGCAGCGATGATCTCATCTTACAATGTTTTTTTTTTCTTGGAATACATGCCTGAATGAAAGTTTCTGGTCCAGTTCTGGGAACAGAGTCCGGCCCAGTTCTCATCAGCCTACATGACTAGGTGTGTGGAGGTGTGCTTAAGTGGGGCAGGTATTTCTGGGTCTCCTACCTCCTGCTCCATCATGGGATTTGCAGCCAGCCAGTAACTCACATGATCTTGCAGCTCAAGGACACAGAAACCATTCACCCAACCTGCAGGCTCTGCTCAGCTTCAACAAATCAGACATAGGGAAATTAGACTCCTGAGGGTCATTTGGGACAGACTAAGGATACATTAAGGTAGATGGGCCAAATTGGCACACACTGTGAGGCTGTCTGGGCCTTTAAGGGCAGTGTCTGTGGCTCCCAGGGCAGGGGTATAAGGCAGATTAGACTACTGAGGCATAGAGTGTATGAGATTGTACCTTTTGGGGGCAGAATGTGTGGGTGCCTGGATCATTTTGCGGGTAGAATGTGATGACCTTGAAGGCATAGTGAAGAGGAAACTGGGTCTTTGCGAGTCCAGTGTAAGGGGGGAAACTGGACGTTTATGGGCAGAGTGCTATGAGCGGTGGTTAAGGTACTGGACTGTGGACCAAAAGGTCCTTCAGGCCAGATTTTAAAAGTGTTTGAACATTTGCTTACTGTGTAAAGGAGGAAAATTGGACGTTTGGGGACATAGTAAGGGGGAACTGGACCTGTCAAACCTCTAAATGTAAACTTTTAGTAGGAGACTTTCCAAAAACATTGTCCCAACTGCGATTCAAGATGGAGGAGCATTATGTTGTGAAATTTCTTTGATCGATGTAGAGCATTTCTTGGAGCCCCCCCGAATCACAAGAATCTAAGAAAAACTACAGATTATTTTCCAGCCAGTGTGTTACTTTCATTTTATATAACAGGTGCAAATTGTATTTTGACAAACACAGAGCACCTCAGAGCAGACAAAGCCTCGTGCACCCTCTCTCTGTGATGTTTGGCGCCTCCTTGAGGGGGATCCTGATGCCAAGTTGGGAACGATGGATGTAGAGGAACGTCAGAACGTCCTGGAGTGTTTGTTTAGTGAACGTTCTGCTGAATCAGGCTGGAGGATTCATAATTAAATCGAGAACTGGCTCCAGAACACATCCTGTCACTATGAGTAACGCAAAATATCACCAGATCAAACCGTCGGCATGTTTCTGCAGATCCTGATTATTCAGACCGGAAATCCTGCTGATCCTCGTCATGGTAACAAATATTTCACGCATCGTGTGTGACATGAAATCTGATTTATTTCTGGTTTATTTATCAGATTTCTTGACATGCTTTCTGATCTCCTTGTGCTTCCTAATAATGCTTTCAACGTTACTCTGTATCCTGCTCCTAGCTGGTACCTGTTCCACCTCTTATGCAAGTTGTATTGAATTTACTCAGACATGCAGAAACAGTCCAAAGTTTTAATTTCGATTTGAAAGCAGCAGGCGTGTATGAACAAGACGTTCCATATTTTGGCGCCAAACTCTCCAGTGCTGGTGGTAAACAATTATTTGGACGAGGCCGTCTCGTTTGTTTGTAGCTCACGTCACTGGCGCGCTTTGGCGAAACCGTAGAACCAAACATGAACACCGAACCCGAGACGTAAACAAACGGCCAGTGCTACCTGCATCTCCCGCCATTCACAAGGCGTTGTTTTTGCAGACGCCCATGACCTCATGCAGACTGAATTACAGCCTCGCTGCAGACTCGCTATTCATTTCCAGAGCCGGTGCGGTGTGGTGTAAGGGTGCAGTCAGAGACGTGTGGCCGCGTTCGCGTGTTTACTCACCTTGATTTCGCTCTTCCTGTCCGTACTTGCTAAAGCTTTCCACCCTTTTTTGCACCATTGCTGAGATCTGCAAAAACAAAGCTGAAGCAGTCGTGCAGAAAAACAGACAATCGGGATAGAATGAGTTTGACGTCATTCGGAAATCTTACTGTATGGTATGCACTTAAAGTAAAGAGACAGCTCTTTGGAACGACTTGAATGTGGGCATCAAGTCAACATTCGGTATAATTACACGTTGCGCCCACAATGTTTACACCACGTTAAGCAGGACTGGAGCTTTGAGGACGTAGTTTGGGGCCTCAATGCAATCCTGTGTGGAGTTTGCATGTTCTCCCTGTGTTTCCCAGGTACTTGGGTTTCTTTAAAGGATCTCAAGGTTGTATTCTGCCTTGCACCCAAAATGATCCATCATTCACTACTCCTTATTCTCCATACCATACCCATTGATCATCCATAACATAAAAACCACCTGTGTAATATGGTTTGGGTCCCGCTTGTGGCGCCAAAGCCCTGACCCGTCGACTCCACATGACCTCTGAAGGTGCCCTGTGGTATCTGACGCTGAGAATTTAGCAGCAGATTCTTTAAGTCTTAAAGTCGTGAGGTGGAGCCTTTATGGTTCGGACTTGTTTGTCCAGTACGTACCACAAATACAAGATTAGACCCAGATCTGGGGAATTTGGAGGCCACGGCAACACCTTGAACTCATCTTCAAACCGGTCCAGAACTAGTGGGCCCGCAAAAATTTCAATTCTTAATAGCGTAAAATGTCCTTAACACGCAGTCCAACACGCCAACTGAAATTTGGTCACTGTGACACTGTTGAACAGGACATAACATGTATGTAAAGTCTTTGTATTGCGTTCTCACAGCGTCTCACAGACAAGCATTCGTTTATGACGTAACCAGAATGTATGGTTACCTTTTTTTTTATGGGCAGTTTGGAGAATCTTAGTGACAAATAAAAAACTGTAACTTTTGAATACTTTAATGCATCTGTCCCAAATTTTGGACTTTATCGTGCAAGACTCTGGTGAATCAGGAAATGTAAAGCATGGCTGATTTCTCATCCCCAGCATCCACACACGCTATATAATCCCCCAAAATAAAAGACGTTTTTTGTTTGTTTTTTTGACATTTTATACTGTATTTGATGTTCTCAAATGGAACCTAAAAGATGGGAATAAAATCGTGGAGGTGAATGCTTGTCCACTTCAATATAATCCCTGAATAGTCACTGTGCTGTATGTTAACATTAAAATAACTAGTTATAATGTACCGTATTTTTCGGACCATAAGGCGCACTTAAAATCCTTTAATTTTGTCAAAAATCGACAGTGCGCCTTTAAATGTGGTGCGTCTAATGTATGAATTAATTCTGGTTGTGCTTTCTGACCTAGAACCGATTGTAGATGGTACACGGCGCTCATAAATCTGTCAATATGTTTTAGCACGGTTTTTGGTAGGTTATGAAGCTTAAGGCAAATGTGCGCAGCATTGCGGAGGAATACGGTAGGTGCTTCAGCATTAGGGTACCTGCATTCATTCATTCATTTTCGAAGCGGATTTCAAACACAACACTATCAGTCACGCAGTACAACATGGTCATAGAGCAGCTGTGAGAGAATTCAACATTACATGATACGGAAGTGGAGGAAGCAAGAAGACGTCCTGTGCCAGGTAAAGACCAAACTGAGCTTCCGACGGAACTTAAGAGTTTTGTTTCATTTCATGCGTCTTATAACCCGGTGCGCTTTATGTATGAAAATATACCCGTTAGCAGCCGATCGTTGATATTGCGTCTTATAATCCGGTGCGCTTTATGGTCCGGAAATTACGGTAATAGTGCAAATCGCTTGAGAATGAGCTTAAACTTTGCACTGCATTAATGAACAGCGTTCCAAAATGCATTTATTCCAAGCCATTAAAAAGAAATCTTTCTATATTTTTCATACATGTAGTTTTGCAGATTATACAGGGTTATCCTTTTGATTTTCATGCTGGGATGTGTCCCAAAATCAGGAATGAATGGAAACCTGGCAGCAGGTCAGAAGCCGTAGTAGAAGAGCTATGTGTCCTACATTGATCTGTGAATACACACACGTTAGTCAACGGCCCAGTTTGTGACTCACTGGTTGGCTTTCATCACCAACACTCATGCAATAACTAACAATATCGTGTTTATGTACGGGAGGGTTGCTAGGAAAAATCTTTCTGCCGTTTCTCATTGTCTTAAAGGTCAGCGGTTTGTTTCTGATTAAAAGCGAAATGAACGCATTGGCCGGTCAAACAATGCATTATTGGATCTAAAGGGCAGAGCTAATTCGTCCGTTTAGAGCCGATTTAATAACAGGAGGTCTGTCCTGAAGGACCTCGCCCGCCTGCCTCGAGGCCTGCTGATTGCAAACACATGGACTTAATGGCGCGTGCTGTGTCCATGCCCACGTTACAGTTCTTCTCCTGTATCCTCGCAGTGTTTGGCTCATATTTTGTAACCACAGCGACAGCGATGTGTTTGATGATACACGATGTCAGGGCTGTTCAACGTTTCACCCAGGGAGCGTTCCTCTGACAGAGAATTAATGAAACGGGCTTTTAAAAACATCCCAGTACCTGTTTTGTAACCATGAAACCAACTTACGCTCTTGTAAACCTGCTGGATTCATCTTTGGACGATTAGCAAACAGAAAGCTTGATTTGAAAGGCTTGTGAATGCTTTTTAGAAGCTCATCTGATTAAACTATTCGCACATTTATTCCTCATGGGACGCTGGAGCATCTCCCTTACTCATAGCGTAAGTTTGCTTGGATGACACGCCAGTTCATCCCCTCCCTCAAATGTAGTAAATTGTGGCTGCACGTTGCTCACGGACGGCACTCGAATTCGAGCAGAAGTCCATGTGGTATTGGGCTGGCATATTAGACAGCTGTGCCACCCAAGTGCCCACAGTAATAAAACCTAATGCCTACATGAAGCATGGTGGAGGAGCATCATGTTTTGTGGACAAGAAAGTAGAGATATACCTAGGGGCGTTTCTAGGGTTTGAGAAGATTAGCCCAGACACATGCAGAGGGTCCAGCAAGGTCCTCCACCGAATCGAGGCGTTTCAATAACACTTTTTAAACAGTGGAGTATTGCCTCAAAGCAATTTACAATTTTAAAGCTTTACAATTTTCTATTATCTTCTAATATCTAAGCCCAGCTCCAAACTGAGCAAGCCTAGGGTGACAGTGGCAAGAAAAGTCCCTAAACCTTATAAGAAAGAAACCTTGTTAGGACCAAGGCTCAAAAACAGACCAACTTGCTTGGGCAGCCTAGATGATATGTAAGAATTACAGAAGAATAAACAGAGGCTAAATAAATATTAACAGATAGAACATATTTTTAAAATCTAATAATTAAAAGGAAATATATATAGACTAATCTTTTAGTACTCCAAAAAAAAAACATTAATTATAAGGGTAAAGTTTTTAAGCCCACAAAAGTAGGCTAAGTAAAAATGAGTCAGATCGGTTTGGTTGTGCCAAAAGAAGAAATAAATAAATTATACCATACACTGTGGCAACATTTTAAAGGGTTTAATGTTCAAATCTAAACCATAACAGACAAAACCTCTAAGGGTTACTTGAAGTTGGATGATACCAACACAAAGAAAACTGATTTAAAAGAGTAAAGTTGGAATTTTTAAACCAACTTTTTAAAGTCAGAGATGTGGTTTTAATCTGAAGTTTGTGTTCTGAAGATCAGTCCAAGAATATAAGACTCCAGTTTCCCTCCACATTATGTCCACCCTCACACTGTGTCTGCAAAAGTCCAAGTACCCTTAAAATCTGCCCCCAAAGTTCCCTGTGCCCTTCACATGTCAAGAAGATCCTGTAAAACAATCAAAGACATTTAATAACCTTCCCTTATCAGTATTACATGCTCAGTTTATATGTTTATGGGAATTATTCTCTTTATTAAACATATGTTGGAATGAATATGTGTTTTTTTTTTGTTTAGGTGGCCCAGAGAAGGATTGAACATCTTCTGGGCTTTATTAAGGTGCCACAAAGAAGCTGCACGGAGGTGCGGATCAGAAACAAGGGAAAAGGGTAGGAAAAGAAACAATAGAGTTTCAAAATGGTATGAAAATCAGGAACATAAAATTGCGTCCAGCCTAAAATCTCATTAAATAACTACATAACAACAAACTCCAAACTACCCATGTAGCTTCAGCTTCAAATTATTTTCTGAATTAAATAAACGTGCAGGTTATCTACTGATAAGAGGGTGTAGGCAGAGGTGAGAAGCTGCTCTGAACATCCTCTACGTTACACTGATACACACTCTGTCCGTGTGGAAGTTAATTTCTTAGCTCTGATTTTCACATTGCTGTCCCTGGAGTGGGTTTGCGGTTCAGAAAATGTGTTAAAGGATTAAAATACCCCGTACATTATAGCGTGGTTTGACTATATTTATACTCAAAGAGTAAGAAAAGTAAGAAAACCCCCTCTGAGGCCGGCCTGGCCACATGCTTAAGTTCCAAAAAATGCAGCATGTCATTGTTGGCGAACCATAAACAACCATAAATCGCAATCCAATGGTGACGGAACGGCCAAAAACAACCACAAGAATCCGCATATCCCACGCTGAGAATCTGCTAAACCCAGCGTGACACGGGCGTAGATTTCGGCGTTCCTCCTGCAGGTCGTCCCCTCACACCAGGGCTTCTCTTGCAGGGAGCTACGCATTTCCGATCGGCCGCCCGCCCGCCAAAGGGCCGCGACTCACGAGGGACGACTGGTAACGACTGCTCTCCAGATTGAGCCTGAAAAATAACAGATGGTATTTCCTTCAGCGCCCAGATTCACCCCGGAGATTCGGAAAATGCTTGTGCTTTATTTTCCAGCAAGGAAATATAAACACTGTGGAATCCCAGATGTCTCGCTGTGGACTTTTCCAATCAGCTGATAGTAAATCATTCACATTTAGAGCAATTTACAAAAGCGCGATGGATTTAAACTCTGAGATTGGAACATTTTAGTCTATTGGGGTGAAAAACACCCATCTATGGTTTTTGGGGTGTTTTGATTTTGGTTTCTGCTCCAGCTGTGATTGAAGGGACGTGTTTGAAGATGCCAGGACTAAATCCTTCTTCAAACCTTCACTATTCATACAGTTGCAGGAAAACCCTTCTGTTTTAAACTGATCCAACCTCCAACAGAAGCAGAAACATCTCCTGCATGTTACAATGTATGTAGGAATTGAATGTGAGAATTATCATCTTGGAATACAGAGATCAGAATATTCTGTTCTTCAGTAAAATAACAAGAAAAAATAAAAACTTAATTGTCCAGCAGGCATTGGGGTTCAAATGTACTGTCACCTCAACCAAAAGATCCATTTCAGCGTAATTAAAATACTCCAAGAACTTTGTTTCTTTCTCTTCTTTTCTTTGTTCAGCAATCATTGCTTTCTTTCTAAATTCCCTTTTATCCAGTGGAATGTAGCACTATGGGAAACATAGTTTAACAACAAATGAACCAGCACGATACCTCTCTGCTGCCCTCTCCAACCATTTCAGTGTTTGTTGTGAATTGGGCTGGACGTCATTACTCACCTGCTGCCTGTAGGGAGAAACAAAAGGGAACTGATTTTTAATTTGAAGGCAATAAAAGTAATAATCTTTCAATCTTTTTTTTTCTTTCATCCTTTCTTTTTTCTTTCTTTAGCAACAACTGTTTTCTTTCTTTCTTTCTTTCTTTCTTTCTTTCTTTATCATTCATTTATTTCTTTCCTTCTTTCTTTCTTGCTTTCTTTCTTTAGCAATGATTGCTTTTTTTTTCTCTTTACCATTCATTTCTAACTTTCTTTCTTCAGCATTCATTTCTTTCTCTTTCTTTCTTTCTTGCTTTCATTCATTAGCAATCATTGCTTTCTTCCTCTTTCTTTCTTTCTTTCTTTCTTTAGCAATCATTGCTTACTTTTTCTTTCTTTCTTTCTTTCTTTTTCTTTCTTTAGCATTCATTTATTTCTTTCCTTCTTTTTTTTCTTTCTTTAGCAATCATTGCTTTCTTTTTTTCTCTTGACCATTCATTTCTATCTTTCTTTCTTCAGCATTCATTTCTTTCTTTCTTTCTTTCTTTCTCTCTTTCTTTCATTCATTAGTAATCATTGCTTTCTTCCTCTTTCTTTCTTTCTTTCTTTAGCAATCATTGCTTGCTTTCTTTCTCTTTCTTTCTTTCTTTATTTCTTTCTTTCTTTAGCAATCATTGCTTGCTTTCTTTGTCTTTCTTTCTTTTTTCTTTCCTTCTCTCTTTCTATTTCTTACTAATCATTGCTTAAGTTCTTTCTTTCTCTTTTTTCTTTCTTTCTCTTTCTTTCTTTCTTTCTCTTTTTGTCTTTCTTTCTTTCTTTAGCAATCATTGCTTACTTTTTCTTTCTCTTTCTTTCTTTCTTTCTTTCTTTCTTTCTTTAGCGTTCATTTCTTTCTTTCCTTCTTTCTTTTTTGCTTTCTTTCTTTAGCAATCATTGCTTTCTTTTTTTCTCTTTACCATTCATTTCTAACTTTCTTTCTTCAACATTCATTTCTTTCATTCTTTCTTTCTTTCTTGCTTTCATTCATTAGGAATCATTGCTTTCTTCCTCTTTCTTTCTTTCTTTCTTTCTTTAGCAATTATTGCTTGCTTTCTTTCTCTTTATTTCTTTCTTTCTCTGTCTTTATTTCTTTCTTTCTTTCTTTCTTTCTTTCTTTCTTTAGCAATCATAGCACGATACCTCTCTGCTGCCCTCTCGAACCATTTCAGTGTTTGTTGTGAATTGGGCTGGACATCACTACTCACCTGCTGCCTGTAGGGAGAAACAAAAGGGAACTGATTTTTATTTGAAGGCAATAAAAGCAACAACACCAGATATTTTTGCACAGATTTGACACTTAAAGGCCCAAAATCGTAGGATTGAAGTAGTGGCTCCTTCCTTTAATTTCCCACAACAAACATTAACTAGGGATCGAACCACCATCATAAAGTGAGCACTTGTTGCATCATCTGTGACGCATAAGGTGATAAAGCTCCACCCTGATCATCGCTCGTAACAAATTGTTCTCACAGTGATTATGATCCAGGTTTGTGCTGCTAAAGAGATGAAGACAAACAAGCTTCATCAAAAATGATCCCGCTTTATAACGGCTGTGGTTAAATCATGGTAACATTTGCGTAGTCAGTCCGATGGCAGCTGTTCTTTGCAGGACGGCCGCTGCTAGTTAGAGGAGCAAGATTGATACACGGCATGATCTCTGTATTTGATCAGGCCATGGTTTAGAGGATCACGTACATATCCAGTGATGAATTTGGAAGAAAAAGTGGGTCAGGAACGTTCCTGCTGAAACATGCTTGCTCTGTATTATCGCCCGAGGAACGGCTTTTCGAATATTTCCTGAGCTACTAACAAAAAATAAGGCTGCAGCCTGAGCCTGGGTAGGAGAGGGAATCTGTGAATCATGCATTTTAATAATGAATGACTCTTAAAGCTTGTTCTGTTAGGACTGACTGACTCAGCTCTGCCACTTTCCACGAGGCACGCCTTTAATGTACATTAACCAAACAGAGCATGGGATTAATGCAGCCATGCCTGTCAGGCTGGACATGCCTTTTTTGTGGTTTTACACAGCAGCCTGCAAATCTCTCTTTCCTGTTCCTTAATCCGTCTGCACACGTCAGTCGTCTCATTAATGGGCGACTGGTATGTTTTAGGTAGGAATCATTCCATTCATTACCAGAGTGCGATCGAAGGTGTCGCAGAACTGTGACCTGTCCAACGCAGCTCGCTTTAAACCACACGACAAGGCCTAAAATAAACCCGCAGTGAGTCACAGGCTGTAAAGATTTATTCAGAGCGTTCAGCATGGGCGTAACATCCACTGGCAGACACATCCGTTCTTAAGTTGCATGGATTTAAACAAACAATCAAATATTACAAGTCCAAATCAGAAAGAGATGATGTAAGTCTTGAGGAGTAAAGATGGGCAGAGGTTCTTCAGTGAGAAAATGGTTGAAATGTTTAAAAACAATGTACTTCAAAGAAAGATTGGAAGGGATTTACATATTTCTCCCTCTACAGTCCATAATATCATTAAATGATTCAAGGAATCTGGAGGAATTTCCTAAAAAGCCTAAACTGAAGAGGGGTGATCTCCGCTCCCTCAGACGGCACTGCATCAGGCACCATCATTCATCAATAGCTGATAGAACCACATGGACAAGGGATTACTTTATCAAACCTTTATCAAGCTCTACAATACAGACTTACATTCACAAATGCCACTTAAAACTTTACTGTGCTAAAAATAAGTTTTATGTTAACCATGTCCAGAAGCGGCGCCGACCACTCTGGGCTCGGAGGTATCTGGGATGGACCATCAGACAGTGGAAATGGGGAATGTGCTCAGACCAAACAATATAACAGATCTGACTCTTCAAAAGGGGCCAGACTGGGACTGGAACCCGGATCAGTAAAAAATATTTTATTGTGACCAGGGTGGCACAGGTCAGGGTCCAAGCATGGCCCTTAAGCCACCCACAACAGGATGGATGGAGCCCAAGATTGAATCAATTGTAAGTACCTCTGGATCTGAGCATCAGCTAAATGACTAAATGCTGAGTTTGTGAGCTGGACTGATGTTTTGGAATTGTGGGTAATGTAGTAGTTCAGCCAG
Organism: Ancistrus triradiatus; assembly: GCA_025084515.1. Taxonomy (NCBI): domain Eukaryota; kingdom Metazoa; phylum Chordata; class Actinopteri; order Siluriformes; family Loricariidae; genus Ancistrus; species Ancistrus triradiatus. The sequence continues at coordinate 560,617 of JAJAGP010000048.1, read as the reverse complement.
ATTATTTAACAAATAGCTAAAGTTAGAATGGCTGAGCAATACTCTGTGGTAAAAATAACCCCCCCTATTTTACAGACACCGGTTTCAATGGAGACCGCAGTTCATGTTGAAATCAGTGACAAGTCCAGACGCCGCCGAGGCGTCCTGTTTGCTGAAAAGGCTGGAATTTTGTAATCAAGCAGAAGCTTATCCCACTCAAGAAGCATTGCATGGGCTGAGGTTATTACAGGAGCGTTATTCATTGTTTGGATCCGCAGGATTATGCCGTGTTTTCTCAGCGCACCGCAGGATGAGGAGGAAGCACAACACAGAGCTTTATTAACCAACAACACAAACCCAACCGTCCAGATTTATGAATGGGGAAAACGGACAGTCCCTCATCACCAGCCAGAGCGTCTCAGGACTGCTGACGGCCGGCTCCAAGTCCGTGGGCGAAGCGTCTCGGTCACATCTGACTCACGCCTATGTTTCCTCCTCTGATTAAAGACTGTCCAATGTTAAACGTTAATTTAGAATTTATTTCAGGTGAAAACATTCTTTCTGCACTGGAGTTATTTTTAACCTCAGTTAACTACTTGTTCCTCGTACCACTGGGCATGACTTGATAACATCTTGCAGACATGCCCACATATGACATAAAGTCAATCTAGAACCTGCTCGGTCTGGTTTGGTGGCATTCTTGACCAGAATAAACATCAGAAAAAACGTCCTGTCTGCACCCTCCACAACTGACCACGTCTGAGTCTGAGGGACTATACTCCAAACCCCACAGCATGATCCTAATGAAGATAAGCAGGGCCTAAAATAGGGGAAATGGTAACATTATTGGAACGTTACGTCTTTGATGATTTGTGGTAATGATAAACAGTCTGGGATCAGTAGTATCTGGATCCCTGCAAAAACTGAAACTAGAACTGAAACGGTTTGGAAGCAAAAGTACCTGGACCCCTGCCAAATCCAAAACTGTTTGGAATCAAGTGTACCTGGATGCCTGCCAAAGATAAAGCTAAAAATGTTTGTATCAGTAGTACCTGAACTCTTGCTAAAACTCAAAGTAAAAAAGTTTTGGATCAAAAGTAACTGGATCCCTGCGAAAAACTAAAAATAAAAGCGTATGGGATCAAAAGTAGCTGAGTCCCTGGCAAAACTAAGATGGTTTGGAATCAGCGGTACTCCGATCCCCGCAAAAACTAAAATTGTTTAGGATTGTTTTGGATCAAGAATTCCTGGGTCCCTAAAAACTAAAATGGTTTGGGATCAAACATACATGGATCACTGCCAAAACTAAAACTGAAACAGTTTGAGATAAATATCTGGATTCCTGCAAAAGCTAAAAAAAGTTTGGATCAGTAGTACCTGGTTCTTTGGGATCAACTGTAGCTGGATCCCTGCTAAAACTACAATGATTTGGGATCAAGAATACTCGGATCCCTGCCAAAATTAAAACAATTTGGGGTCAAAAGTACCTGGATCTCTACAAAAATTTAAATGGTTTGAAGTCAAAAGTAGCTGGATTCTTGCTAGAACTAAAATTATTTGGTATTCAAGAATACCTGCCAAATCTAAAACAAAAACTGTTTGTAATCAGGCTGGATAGCAGGGATCCAGGCATTCTATATCCCAAATCGTTTTAGTTTTGGCAAGGATCCATGTATGTTTGATCCCAAACCGTTTTAGTTTTGAGGGATCCAGGTACTTTAGCTTCTGAGAAAGCTAAAACGGTTTGGGATTAAAAGGACCTGGATCCCTGCTAAAAACTAAAACTAAAACAGTTCAGGATCAAACGTATGAGCATCTCTGCAAAATCTGAGATGGTTTGGAATCAAGAGTACCTGGATCCCTGCAAAAACTACAGTGGTATGAAAAAGTTTGGGCACCCCTGATAATTTTCATGATTTTAGTTTATAAATCATTGGTTGTTCAGATCAGCAACTTGAGTTAAATATATCATATAGCAGATGAACACAGTGATATTTGAGAAGTGAAATGAAGTTTATCGGATTTACAGAAGTGGGCAGTAATTATCAAACAAAAATTAGGCAGGGTGCCTAAATTGGGACATTAATTTTGTTGGTTCCCACAGAAAAATGACATCAATATTTAGTAGATAGATCCTCTTGTAGAAATAACAGCCGCTTAAACGCTCTACAGCTTTTTCCCAGTCTGGATTCTGGTTCGAATGTGCTTTGGACCATTCTTCTTTAGAACATCTCCAGTCAGTACAGGTTTGATGGTTTCGAGCCTGGACAGCCACATCTTCAGTTAATATTCATGTCTGGGGACGAGATGGCCATTCCAGAAAGTTGTTTGTACTGGTTCCTCTGCATGAATGCCTTAGTAGATTTGAGCCAGTGGGTTTTGGGGTCGTTGGCTTAGGTGCAACTTGTCACTGATTCTTGAACATGTTCTCAAGAAATCTGGAGATTTTAACTGGAATACATGCGACCCCAAATTAAAAAGATTCTAGTACGGCCACTGGCCACACAGTCCCACAGCATGATGGGAACCGCCACCAAATTTTGCGTTGTGGGTAGCAAGTGTTTGTCCTTGGGATGAGTGTTCTTTTTCGCTCCTTGTTATGGTCCAAATAACTCAACAATTGTAGTTTCATCAGTTACACAGCACTTTATCCAAAATGAAGCGCGAATTTCCAAATGTGCTGTAGACACACCTCAAGTTGACTCTGTTTGTGGCGTGTCTGCAGGAAAGGGCTTCTTTCTGATTCTCTCCCGACCAGGCTCTCATTATGCACAAAGTGCGCGTATAGTTGAACGATGAACAGTTGGACCACCATCTGCAGCAAGATTGAGGTTGTAGGTCTTTGGAGGTGGTCTGTGGCTTGACTAGCTGTTCTCACAATCCTTCGCCTCTGCCCTAATTGAGATTTTTCTTTGGTCTGCACTTCGGGGAGTTCCTTAACTCGAAAATTGTGCCTGGGGTCCTCCATTGGCCTCACTATGTTCCTCACAGTGGAAACTGACAGCTGAAATCTTGAAGAGGAGCTTTTCCCTTTCCCTGAACCATGATGATGAAAAACCTTTGTTTTCAGCCATTTGAGAGTTGTTTGAGCTCCCAGGGTGCCCACTCTTCAGAGAAGATGCAAAGAGGAGAAAAACTTCAATGGCCACCTTAACCCTTTCTCATAGTTGGATTTCACCTGTGTATGTAGATCAAGGGGTCAATGAGCTTACAAAACAAATTTGTGTTCACGAATAGTGCTACTAAAGGTATTCAAATGACAAGGGTGCCAAATTTATGCCACCTGCAATTTTGTTTGACTAATTTACTGCACCCCTTTCTGTAAAACCTATAAACTTAATTTCACTTCTCAAATATCACGGTGTTCATCTGCTATATGATATGTTTACCTGAAATTGCTGAGCTGGACAACCAATGATTTATAAAGAAAAATCATGAAAATTATCAGGGGTGCCCAAACTCTTGGGGCAGAGATTACAGCAATCCCTGCAAACCTGAAACTAAAACAGTTTGGAACAAAAGTACCTGGACTGCTAAAGCTAAGACTTAAATGGTTTGCCACCAATAATACCTGGACCCCTGCTAAAACTGAAACAAAAACAGTTTGGTATTAAACGCAACATGGTTTGGGATCAGCAGTACCTGGACCCTTGCCAAATCTAAAACTAAATCAGTTTGTGATCAGCAGTAACTTAACTGTTTTAGTAGTGGCTTAAAAGTTCTCCAAGGAGAAAAAGATATTAGACTGCTGAGCCAACCAAGTACCACACTTTCATGGAAAGCTCATCAAGCACTGTGAAACAGATTAAAGCCTTCCAGCACCATAAGTGGAAGTGATGTCAGCGTAGTTCTGCATTTAGAAAGTGTTTGTGACCACAGGCTACGTAACCGAGTCATAAAGGCCATTTATTTGTTAGCTTCCGCTAACCTTTTAAAGCCACAATGAAGCAGTTGTTGTGGTTTGATCAGAGCAGCTCTCTCTGACGTCTCGGTTATATTTTAATCTCCGAAACCTCACGCTCATTAAAAACATCCCTGAGTGGGACGCAGGGCGCTGATCCTCTGTTTTACTGCGCTGCTGTTTATACCCAGGATCGGGAAGCTCTGCCGCTTCATTGTTGTGGTTTAAGGGATCAGGCCGCAGCTTCACACCGCACCTTTGTGTTTGTGACATGAACAGACTGAAGGCAGACGGCGGAGGCTTTTAGCAGCTTTATTACTTCATTAAAACTTTTACTGACCATCTAAAATAGTTTTCTCATGGCTGAGCATGTTTCCATCCCTTGTGTTTTCTCTACATACTATTTTTTGCTTTTATATCTTACACTTGCTCTTGTTAAAGGTGCAATAAGTAACACTTCTTGGCCTATAGACTGCTTTCCCAATACTAGTCCCAATCCTGGAGAAAAAATGCATTTAAACACTGATTTTAGGTTTAATGAATTACTTTTAGTTGAGCTGGTTACAGTCTAGCATAAGAAAAAAGCAATAAAAGGAAACCAAGAGAAAAGGAAAAAATATAATTTATGTTAATTTTTCCCAATAGATTGGGTTAATAAATAGAGATAATAAAGGTTGGGAACCACTGATCTGGGCCACACAAGGAGGTCATGTCCCTTTTTGAATCTTGGTCCTTCCAAGGTTTCTTCCATACAATGTTTAGGGATTTTCCTTTTCCACTGTCGCCCTAGGTTTGCTCAATTTGGGATTGGTTTTAGATATTAGAAGATAATATAAAATTGTGAAGCTGCTTTGAGAAAATGCTCTATTGGAAAAAGCACTATAGAAATTAATCCAACTTTCTCCTTTGTCCTTGCATCTCCAACAGTCCTCACAATTCAAACGTTATCTTGCAAGAACCTCTTTACGTGGTTGGTAATCAAAACAAAGAACTTAGAAGAAAGACAAGAAGACCGAGACTGGACCGACACAAATCAAGGAAGGAACGTGCAATCAAGAGACATCACCTCACCAGTGCCACTATACGAACCAGAGACCCTCAGCATTAGGAACCAGTGCTCTACCAACCGAGTCACCACAGTTTGCCGCTGGAGAGGAAGCATGAGGAAGAAACATTTTGATGTCTCATGACTTTAATCAGCTGATCAGATGTGTCATGGCTTACTGATGGTGCCCTAAATTCCAGCTCCAAGATTAGCTCTTCATCAATGTGCTAAAATACTAAAAACTTCGATAATAATCTTTACATGGGCAAAAAATCCAGACTGCAGCTACGGGTGTAAGGTGTGTTTACTACCGACAAAAATAACGCACCCAGAAAGAAATGTGGGATTGTTGCAAAACTCCGACAGATATGTAATGATTACAGGTGTGGTCTGATTAGACACTTGCCCTTGCCACAAGAGGGTGTAAAAGTTTACCCTATAGTGCTGCAATATAAAAACACCAAAGCTACTTTTGGGTAGTGTACCTCTTGGTGAAAGATCGCTGACTGCTAGACATTTTGTCCAGTTGACAGACTTTGAGAGTGGGCACATCATTGGATTTTGACAACTTGCCTCCATCCGGGCTGTTCTGACCTAGCTGTTAGGAGGTGTTGGGAGCAGTGGTTTTATGGGGGCACACATTTACATTTACAGCATTTAGCAGACGCCCTTATCCAGAGCGACTTACAATTGTTACAGTCTTACAATCCAAGCAATTGTGGGTTAAGGGCCTTGCTCAAGGACCCAACAGTGGCAGCTTGGCAGAAGTGGGATTTGAACCCTGGACCTTCTGGTCCATAGTCTAGTACCTTATCCGCTAGGCTACCACAGTCCCACGATGACCAGGCTCTGGACAGCCCAGACAAACCACCGTTAGAGAGGATTGTTTGATCCACCGACAAGCATCCAGACAGAGGGGGCACCTTCACTACACAAACCTGTCTCTGCCCGGACAATTTCCAGGTGCTTAGCAAAAGGACATTTATTGTCATAGACTCCATTAGGTGTCCTGCCATTGACAGCCAGCCACTGTCACCTTTGTTTGCAGTGATGTTGTGAACGAGAAACCTGGTCTGCTACAGAATGGAACCATATCGTCTTTATCGACAAATCCAGTTTCTGTTTGTGATCCGATGACAGTTTGGGTTCGAGTATGGAGACCTCGTGCTGAGCGCTTCAATCCTGTCTTTGCTGGCAGGACTTACCAGGGTCTCTGGTGAGGCGTGTCATCCCAGTACCTGTACACAGACAGGAATGTGCGATAGACTTGAAGTTCTTGTAAACAGTTTTACAAAAAAAAGATAACAGAGATCAAACATGTCTGAACTGATTCAGGCTTGCAGTTTGCTTTAAGCGTTTCTCACTTATCACCTATCGTATTTCAGCCCCAATCGTACGACTTACAACACAAACTTTATCTCATTTCTGATTCAGCTCTTTCCTTTTTGACATCCTCCAAGCTTCCTGGTGCTTTCTGGAACGCCATTTTTTCTCCCGGCCGAGATGGAATAACAGGAAATAACAAATCGCCTCATGTCATCTCCTAGAACAATCCAGTCATATTTTTTTTTATTTTTAATTAAACGAGGCCGTCTGCGATGCATCCGAGGCAGGAAACAGGAACAGCAAGTCGGTTTTCAGAAAGAGAGCCATTTCAGGTGAAGACCGTCAGCATTGTCTGCACTCAACAGGAGGAAATTCCACCTCAGCTTATCAGATACGAGATTAATGATGCGTCTGCGCCCTAATACAACTCGTACTTTGTTTTCCCTTTTCAGTCTGAGCTCTCAGAGCTCTGGGTTATTTTGCCAGGTTTTTTTTTTTTTGCCTTTGATAAACTTTTAAAATGTTATGAAGTGCCTCCTGTGATTTTATTAAGATCACTATTTTTAGAGTTAGACACTCTATAAAAAAAGACAGCATGCAAAAAGCACACAAGAACAGAGAGCGGAAATCGTTAATAATATGTTGTTCACAATTATGCAAAAAGTGTACAGATGTGAACAAAAAACTACAGTATGTGTCATTTTAAGTTTAGCACACATGCTTTTTTTAATGAACTGATTCAATTTTTAAAAGTTAAATGTTATTAGTTGTTAGTTTTTAAGTAATTCTTTTTTTAATGATACTTTTGTGCTATAGTAATGAGAAAATGTCTGTAAGTTGGTGGTTCAGTTCAGCAATTCAGCAAAGAAATTAAAACCCACTCATAATTTTGGAGACTAAGACGGCTTTTGGGGAAACACTTTTTGCTTATGCTTTTTGCTAAGATCGTTATCGTTATCATTATACATATCCCAGATCTGTTTGAACCATAAATGGCCCGAGCGAATCGAGTCCTCATTTTGCGCTGTGTTTGGTTGAAGCTCCTGCTGCATGTCAGACCTCATTGGCCTCCCGTCATTGGCAGCTTGGGTTCTCTGGCTGAGCTCTTCAAAACAATCCTGTAATCTATTTATGAAGCTGGTTGCCATGGTTCCTGATTCTCGCACAACATAACCTGGGTAAAACCCGTGGTAGTGAAATACATTCGTTATGTTATGGTTAGAGTTCAGCACAAGGCATCCTAACAGCCTGAACGTCCTTGGATCTCGCTCCTTGCTGTTCGCGCTCACTCTGTCCTCACGCCGAGGCGCCGAGGGCCCGTACCGCCCACGCCGCGGGTCATCGCAGATCATCCCGTATCGTGACATGGCAGGAAGGAGTGAGTCAACACAGGAAGTGGCATGAGCTCCCACGCTGGCACAGCGGAATCTTTGAGGAGCTGTAAGCCAATTCCCTCATCGCTCACCCACTAACCCGCTTCACACCAAGCCTGTGGCCGGAAGATCCAGGGTTCAAGCCCAAACACTGTCAATGTCTCAGTGTTTGGCCCATGAGCAATCTCAAAGTTGCTTAGATTAGATCTTATAATATTGTTTACGTCATGAGTTGCTCTGGATTTGAGAGTCGTACCATCCTAAAACCATCCGGTTTGCTGTGTGATCCACAAAAAGCTTATGACCCCTTTCGACGCCCATAACATGCTCATCTAAGTCATACAAACATCATCATAAGTTCATTCATTCATTCCTTTTCTGTAGAGACACCAACTGACCTGATACATCTTTGGAATTTTTGAGGAACCAGAAAGAGAAATGTGCAGACGAGGGAGAACTCCACACAGACAGCAGCCAGGCCAGGACGCAAACCAAGGTCTCAAACCAAGGTCTCTGGAGCTTACCACTATGCCACCGTGCCAACCTCCACCTCACTTTTCTGCCTAGTCTACAAAATCTTGCAAAGATCACACCAAGGTCGGCAATCTCAGAGAAATTTCATCGTTCACTACAATCTCTCCCCAACTGTGAAGGATGGTGACGGCGATGCTGTGGCATGTTTTGTGAGAAAATCCCAGAACGAACCAAAAATTCCTTCTCACTGTTATACAAGTGGCTACAGGAGAATGTTATTCCTGTCTCTCTGACCCGGATCTTCAGGTTTATCCAGAATTTCTTAGCTGCCTCGCTCTCTCTCTCTCTCTCATTAGTCCAGCCTCCTTCCGTACAAGCTTGTATCACTGGACTTTGTTTTGATATCAGAGAAAATGGGTCCGCGGCCGAGGGTTTTTACGACGTGTTTGCGTTCGCTCTGATCTAATTCTGGCAGCGTGGTGATGTCATCAGCCACAGGCTTTAGCTCCTCACCACTCATCCTCATGTGCTTTCTCTTCTGTAACATCCAGCCTCACCAACTTCTAAATATAAGCCCGTGCAGGATCCACTCACTTCTGCAAGTGATTAAACTCTGGCCTGGAACATGAACCAGACTCAGGATCTGTATGTGATTCTGTTCTCCGGGATAACAGATTATCCATAAAGCCATACCGCAGCCCCTCATGACCCTGAAATGGATGAAGAAAAAGGTATGAATGTACAACCCCAGGATTAATCCAATATATTTCCTGTTTTTCTCTGGTCAACTTTATTTAATTTGTTAATAAACATCCATTCTTGCATTTCAGGGCCTGCAACACATTCCAAAAATATTGGGACAGGGACAATTTTTATCAAGCTCTACAATACAGAGTTACATTCACAAATACCACTTTAAATGTTACTGTGCTAAAAAGAAGCCTTATGTTATAACCATGTCCAGAAGTGTCTGCAATGACAAAAGTCAAAGTACATATAAGGAAGATTGTCTGATTCATTTACAGCATCTATCTTTTGCACATCATTATAAACCGTCCTAATAATTCTGGAACTACTTTTATGATGCTGTCTGAACCTGTAAGTCTTAAGAAGAGATTATTTTTACCTTTCTCTGAAACCGATCAAACTGCACTCAGGTTAAACAGCATCTGATTAATCACCTGTATGTGATGTGTTGATATAAAAGCCGGTAAAAGTCTCTCAGCGTATGATTAATGTCAAAGTCGCCTCCAGATTGGTACCTGGCTAAAAGCTTCTGCAATGGTGGATCACCAGTGTATACACAAAAGCTGCATACACGTGCACTTTAGTCCCAAAAATAGGAGCTTAAATGAACCGAACGCTGAGGACAGCAAAGCGAGCGAAGCTTCAGACTCCGGATCTTAAGTGCTGCTTTATTCAGTGCACCTAAACAAACGGACCTTTCAGTTTGAAGATGTCCAGCTGCTCGCTGCAACCCTGAACGCTGCTCCTGACCTTCAAGAGCCTCATTTTAAAGTCTAAAACCAAAATGAGCAGAAACAGGCACAAATGGTGAACCCACGCTCTTCTAGGTCCTTATCGGCATTATGATTTAATGAGATACAGCAAGAATAACATGCGCAAAGGTAATACAGAGAAAGACGAGGCACTTACAAACATCTCGAGCTGTGCAGGAAAGAAGTACAGCGGCTCGGTCCCTCCCCAGAGAAACAGGTTCGGTTCTGGTTCCAGTCTCTAACCATTCTGCAGATCATGACTGGAAAACCAGCACTGTTCCAGAGTCAAGAGGGCTGAAATGGCAAAATCCACCAGTTATAAGAGGTGTCTACATACTTTTGAAATTGTATTATGTTTTTCCATTATTAAGATCAGTAGGGGGCACTTGTGCAGTTCGCAAGCCCATGACCTCAGAGACCAGAGTCACCTTCTGAAAATGGCAGTTCTTGAGGGTCTGGGGTCTCCAGCCCTGCCATGGGCCTTTGCCCACCAGCATAGGGACCCAGATCCTGGGGATCATGTTCAACCAGTGCAGCAATAGGGACCCCTGAGATGTTCTGGCATCAAGTGCCATCCTGCACAGGGTGCCCTCAGCACCCTGTGTTCTCTGGGGAGAGATGCTGGAGCCTCAGTGACCCTGACAATGAAATTTTTTTTTGGCATAAAAAAATCCACTAGTTATGAGGCATTATAAATTTTCCCATAAGAAAATACTGTTCTATTTATGGTAAAAACATGTAAATAAAAATATGATCCCAGAACTTTCATTAAAACTGTTTATATTTAGTTATAAATTTAAAAAAAGGAAGTATTTATTTAAATAAAGATAGCCAACGGAAGCATTTCATAACAGAAAACAAACCCAGTCTATAAATAAGGAGAATCACATCCTTGTTGTAATCTTTCGCCTCGATGTAACAGTCATGTGCTTTTTATTTATAGCAGTCAGCTTGGTGTTATGATGAAGCAGAACTAGAGATGATTTAACCTCGTGTTTGTGGTTGAGGAGTGGTTCGGGTAGGTCACTGTTCCTCCCGGTGACATCATCCCGCTGTAGATCTGAATCATGCTGGTTTTGCTACAGCAAGAGATAAGCAGCGGATGTTTTCCTTCAGCGGGTTCAAAAGTGCCAAGGTTATCAGTGTTCCACTGCTTCAAACAGACGGAGATCATTTATCAGAACTCCAAAAGTTATGTGGTTAGGATTAACTGGATTAAACAATGGACAAATTTACACAGACTCTCTAAACTCCTGAATCAGTCATCTGGAGGAATCTGAATCAGTAAAGTCCCATAGCTGAATCCATAAGGTCCAGTATCATAACTGATGAAGTCCCATAACCGAATCAATTAGGTACAGTAACATAATTGATAAAATCTCATTGCTGAATCGAAACAGATCCTTATCTGAATCAATAAGTCCCTTATAAATCGATAAGTTCCCATAGCTGAATCGATAAGGTCCCATAGCTGAATCGATAAGGTCCCATAGCTGAATCAATTAAGGTCCCATAGCTGAATCGATAAGGTCCCATAGCTAAATCGATAAGGTCCCATAGCTGAATCAATTAAGGTCCCATAGCTGAATCAATTAAGGTCCCATAGCTGAATCGTTAAGGTCCCATAGCTGAATCATTAAGGTCCCATCGCTGAATCAAATAAGGTCCCATAGCTGAATCGATAAGGTCCCATAGCTGAATCATTAATGTCCCATAGCTGAATCATTAAAGTCCCATAGCTGAATCGATAAGGTCCCATAGCTGAATCATTAATGTCCCATAGCTGAATCATTAAAGTCCCATAGCTGAATCATTAAGGTCCCATCGCTGCGTGAGTAAGGTCCCATAGCTGAATCAGTAAGGTCCCATTGCTGAATCAAATAAAGTCCCATAGCTGAATCAATAAGGTCCAGTGTAACTCAGTAAACCTCCCTGACTGGACCCTGACCTTTAGTCTGTACTGATGTGCCCTTTGTCCTCAGCCCATGACCCAGATTGGTACGGTCCGTCCATCCTTAATGAGAATGGACTCATCCACGCTTTGATCCATGACTCTTTCCCAAAAGTGAGATAAGCTTTGGGACTTATGGGAAGGTTCATTAAAGAGATTGCATATAGACTTGGTGTGTAATCACGCTTCATGCTCCAATAACATCTGCTCATGCGTGTCTTGTGCAAAAGTATCGGCACACCCAGTTACGCAACGTAAACTCGACATATTTCCATACACATTTAACACCCTAACTGTTACACATTTGTCCCGGACACAGAACCTGACATAGCACCTTAACTCGGGATGCCCCCGGCGAGGTAGGACCCCAGAACTCAGTCTCCCGTTTTGGAGAGTGGTCTGGCACACAGGCTAGACCAAGAGAAACCGAGAAGGGTTCGGAGTGAGGATAGAGCACCTCATATGCTGCACCCACCGCCTGTGTGTGTGTGTGTGTGTGTGTGTGTGTGTGTGTGTGTGTGTGTGTGTGTGTGTGTGAGATGGCATAGCAGAGTTGGATCATCTCCAAATGAAACAGAGCAGCTGGTTCTGAAAGGTTTCAGGTCCAGATGTTTAGTCACCATGCTGGAGATTAAGCGGTTAGATAATAAGCGCCTGCTGGTCCTGACCGAACCAATAAAGACGAGCAGCGCGCGCGCGCACACACACACACACACACACACACACACACACACACACACACACACACATGGACTGTACTGGTTCCTAAGCAACTCCCTGAGCTTATGGGATTGCTGCCATTTGCTCTTAATCAGCTCTCATTGTGAATTTTCCTGATTCACACTGAAAGTCTTAAGGCACTGCTTGGCTCAGGCTGTGCGTTCGCTATTAAACCGACGAGTTACTGGAAAAAGGAGGATTTTGTAAACAAAGCGAACTGATTATGTTATATAAAAGCAACAAAACCATTAACAGACCCTCCTTTCTGCACTGCAGCGCATTTTGTTTATGGCCTCAGCTACTAATCGTAACCGTCACGTTCATACTTAACATTTGCTAATCATTCGCAGCCCGGTCCGCTCTTGCAGCGCTGGTCAGATGCATTTAGACGTTCCTGTAAATGAAAACACAACCACTGCACTTCAATATGACGTGCATAACGAGTCGATTAAATTCTGACCTCTAATAAAAAAACGTCAGCGACTGGAAAAGTGCCCAAATTGTTTTGTTTTTGCTTTTTTTCCAATACTGATGCATTAAAGTACGTCATCTTCAAGTCTGGTTCTGCGATGGTTGTGTAACTGCTTTCCATTTGGAAAATCAACAACACATGCCAAAAGTTTTGGCACCCCCGCTCCAATGACATGAGTCTTGGACCACAGCGTGAGCCGGATGACTGAACGTAAATGTAATGCTGCGAATGTCAGGAACAGACATGGAGCTGGAGGAAGGAAGCCTGTTCAGAGAAGATGTTATGGAAAGTCATGGAAGACTTTATGAGACAGAGAGAGAGAGAAAGCGAGAGAGGGGAAGGTTGGAAGGTGGAAGATAAATGAGGGAAGGAAAGGGCAGGGGAAAACTGATAAGACTTTGGACGACGACGATGCTGCTTTTTTCTGCCTTTTTTTATTTTTATAAAACACCAACATACACTCGTTTTGTTTAAAAGGCTTTCACGTCCACCATCACTCTTTCCACTCAGTATCTCTGATCTCCTATTTTTATCTTCTCTCGCTCTCTCACACATCCATGCCAATTCCTCCAGGTTCCTCTCACCTCCCAAATAGCAGATCGTTAGCAGTTGCTTCTCTAAATGACCGCCATGTGTGACTGGATGACCGTGTGATGCCCTGGGAATGCCCTGGGAATGCCCTGCTATAAACTGGCACCCTTTAAGAATTAGATCACGAAACGTCATATTACTTTAATATTAATGTGTGTAATGCGTTCTGCTGCTGTACCCCATCTGCTTCAAGGTTGGACGTGTTGTGCATTCAGAGACTGAGTTACTTTTGAGTTACTGTTACCTTTCTATCAGCTCGAGCCAGTCTGGCTATTCTCCATTTCCAAGGCGTTTTCACCCAGAACAACACTTATGTATGCCAAAAAAAAGCACCCATATAAAAATGTTGGATTGCTGCCCTATAAAAAGGCTCTCAGCGGCTACGTTTGGGTAGTGTACCTCTTGGTGAGAAATCGTTGACTGTTAGACATGCCTCTACGACACATTTGCCCAAAGCTGGGTCTGTAGATCCTGCACACTCGTAGCTTCTTGAATCTGGTGTCCCAGATAGTCCTGTGAATCGTCAACTGGCGATAAATCTGGCAACCCTGACAGGCCAAGGAAGTGTTCCAATCTGGTGGAGACATTTCTGGGAAACCCTTGCTGTGCTGAAAAATGCAATTTTGAAGCCCTTCCATGAGAGGCAACGCAGGATGTCCTGCACATATCTCTGATTTGTTAGTGTCCCTTGTATCACTACTAGGGGTGACTGACTGTCATAGTCGATGGGTCCCCAGATCATGACATCAGCAGTTGGGGCAGTGTGTTGCTCCACAGCAAGTTTGGAGCACTCACCACGAGGCCTCCATACTCGATTTGTCGCTAAAGATGTAGCAGTCTGTAGCAGTCCAGGTTTCTCGGTTATGACACCACTGCAAACAATGGCACCAATCTGGCATTTCTATCTAGGTGTGTTTTTTTGTCAATGAGTGTGTATACAGTTTTGCTTGAAAGTTTGTGAACCCTTTAGAATTTTCTGCATAAATATGACCTAAAACATCATCAGATTTTCACACAAGTCCTAAAAGTAGATAAAGAGAACCCAGTTAAACAAATGAGACAACAATATCATACTTGTTCATTTATTTATTGAGGAAAATGATCCAATATTACATATTAGTGAGTGGAAAAAGTATGTGAGCCTTTGCTTTTCAGTATATGTGCTGTGATCCCCCCTGTGCAGCAATAACTGCAACTAAACATTTTCCTATAACTGTTGATCAGTCCTGCACAACCGGCTTGTAGGAATTTTAGCCCATTCCCTCATACAGAACAGCTCAGCTCTGGTATGTTGGTGGGTTTTCCTCACATTAACTGCTCACTTCAGGTCCTTCCACAAACATTGCCATTGGATTGGATTAAGATCAGGACTTTGACTTGGCCATTCTAAAACATTTGTTATTCTTTAACCTTTAAAACCTTTGGTTAGTAGAACGGCTTGTGTGCTTTAGGGTCGTTGGTCTTGCTGCATGACCCACCTTCTCTTGAGATTCAGTTCATGGACAGAGGTTCTGATATTTTTTCCTTTAGAATTTTCTGATATCATTCCTCAGAATTCCATTGTTCCATCAATGATGGCAAAGCCGTCCTGGCAACAGATTGCAGCAAAACAGGCCCAAACCATGATATGAACTTAACTACCACCCACATGTTTTTCACAGATTGGATAAGGTTCTTATGCTGGAATGCAGTGTTTCCTTTCCTCCAAACATAATGCTTTTTTCTTTTAAACCAAAAAGTTTTATTTTTTGGTCTCATCTGTCCCACAAAAAGCATTCTTCCAATATCCTTCTGGCTCGTCCACGTGGATCTTTAGCAAAAACTGCAGACGAGCAGCAATGTGTTCTTTTGAAGAGCAGTGGCTTTCTCCTTGCAACCCTGCCATGACACCCATTGTTGTTCAGTGTTTCCTTCTGATGGTGGACTCATGAAACATTAACATTAGCCAATGTGATTAGAGGCCTTCAGTTGCTTAGAGTTTACCTACCAAAACTGGGGTCCTTTGTGACCTCACCAACTATTACAATACGCCTTGCTCTTGGAGTGATCTTTGTTGGTCGACCACACCTGGGGAGGGTAAAACAATGGTCTTGAATTTCCTCCATTTGTACACATCTGTCTGACTGTGGATGGGGTGGAGTTCCCAACTCTTTTAGAGATGGTTTTTGTAACCTTCTTCCAGCCTGATGAGCATCAACAACTCTTTTTTTTTCTGAGGTCCTCAGAAAATCTCTTTTTTTTGGTCGTGCCATGATACACTTCCACAGACGTGCCTGTGAAGAGCAGACTTTTGATAGATCCCTGTTCTTGAAATAAAAACAGGGTGCCCACTCACACCGTGATTGTCATCCCCCATCCCATTGATTGAAACACCTGACTCTAAATTTCACCTTCCCAATTAACTGGCTAACCTAGAGGTTCACCATACTTTTGCCACTCACTAATATGTAATATTGGATCATTTTCCTCAATAAATAAATGACCAAGTATAATATTTTTGTTTCATTTGTTTAACTGGGTTCTCTTTATCTACTTTTAGGACTTGTGTGAAAATCTGACGATGTTTAAGGTCATATTTATGCAGAAATATAGAAAATTCTAAAGGGTTCATAAACTATCAAGCACCCCTGTAGATACATTTTATGTAGTGGCTGTAACAGACTGGACTCAGCTACTGTACAGCGTCTGTTAATTACATTACAGATTTTATTTCTGTCACGTTTATTGCTTAGTTTTTCAGCTACATTCACCACTAATGGTTTTTTCTCCTTTAAGTGAACATTATTAAATCTTACATTAAAACCAGCTGCCTAATATAATGTGGGTCCTTCTCTAAAGGCGTCCAGTGGTATCTGATACAGGATTGTTAGCTTTTATGGTTTGGACTTGGTTTGTCCAGCACGTCCCACAGCTGCTCGACTTGGATTGTGATAGAATCTGGATAATTTGGAAGCCGGGCTAAAACCTTGAACTCTTCGCCATGCATCTCAAACCATTCCTGAAGATTTTTTTTTTTAGTGTGGCAGGTGGATCTTTAGGGAACAGCGCTGGAAAGAAGGGGTGTACTCAGCCTGCAACAGTGTTTAGGTATTTGGTCAAAGTTTGAGTGCTTTGACTTTTTCAGGTCACCTCTTTGGAGACCAGAGAGAAAAAAAGGAGCAAGAAAATAATATTTAATAAAACTTGACAGAAAGAGGTGACACTGACAAATAACCCTGGGTACAACACACTTGTTTCGCTATCTTTCTGGGGACCCATTGACAGAATGATTACTGTAGTTGCACCTATGCCTACATCTAACCCTAACCTTAATGTCAGGACTGTGGTGGCCTAGCAGTTAAGCTACTGGATGATAGAACAGAAGGTCCAGGGTTCAAGAGTATTATCAGAGCTTTCTACTCTTTTGGGGACATTTGGTCCCCACAATGTAAATAAACATGACACACACAGACACAAAGCAAGCTGAGATCAGGAATCGGTTTTACCAGTCGTTTTATTTCATTGTAATTTTTTTGTACAATGACACCAAGTGTAACCTAGTTTTCCTTTTCGCTCACTATTTTAGGAGATGCGTCTGAACTGTAAACAGTGAAAATGATAAAATACATTTCGTAAACCCCCCCGCCCGCCCGCCTTTCCCAACAAGCAGTGCACGACCCGGGTGCATCTCACCTCGCGTCGCACCCCGAGCCGATAACGTTACACGTCCTTTATAGCTTCTCGGTATTTACAGATTTACACACGAGCGCGTTTCTTTACGAAACCTTGCGTTTTTTCATGATTTTATTCTTTTCTTAAGAACGATATTTACATCCCAGAAACCCCCGGCTGCCTGCTGCCAGGGAAACAGTTAATAACTGACTTATAGGTAACTAATTAATACACAAATGAATACAGAGCTCATGGGCCGTCTGATATCGGACGGCATCGAAAACAAAATGTATTGCACTTACGACGGGGACAGCGTGGGATCATGGGTGCTTTCAGCTGAGTGCAACGGACCGAACGGCATCCGGCCAGGATCTAAAATAAATACGCAAACGTCTGTACAAGTAAAGCGTTTTCTTATTAACAATTATACAAAAACAAAAACAAACGAGGAACTCCTTCCAGTTCCTGACTCTTATCTACAGAGTGCAGAACCTAATGGAACAGAAGCTGAACGAGCCTGAAAAGCTTCGTAGTCGATCGAGTGCCTTGCAGTCCTGAGGATCTGAGTCTCGCCCCCCAAACCCGGGTCCGTTTTAGAGCGTCAGCGGGTCGCTATGCAGAAGAATCAAGCTTCTAGAAGATGGGCGGTTCGGCTCCGTGGGATTTACAAGCATGAAAAGCGTCCGGGTTTGGTCCGAGTCGTTCGGAGAGAAGGAAGTGCATGAAGTTGATAAATCCGGCGAACGGGTTCATCCGGAAACTTGCCGGGAATGTGGCATGTGTCGTACCAGCATGGGGGGGTAAGAGCGATAAGGAGCGATAAAACAGTACCCGACTGTCTCTGTGTCGAATCCAATACACCGTCTGGAAGAATAAATAAAAAAACATGACGGAAATGAACAGCACTTCATCGACGGACGCCCCTCTCGCAGACCAGGCCACGCCTCCTCTCCGTCCTCCACCCGAACGTCGCTCGCTCCGTCTCGCCCCGGCTCCCCTGGCCTCCCCTCGCGGCTCATCGTAGGACAGGATGGCGGATGAGAACGAAACTCTAAGTGAAAAGTCTCCACACGAGCGTCCCTTTTCTTACGACGAGGACGCCGTGGACGCGGCGCTCGCCTTCTTTTGGTTCACCAAGTCCAGGTAGAGTTCCGAGCGCAGGAACCGCGGGTACGAGTCCTTCTCCATCAGGCCGTATATCCGGCGCTGGGCCAGGTCGAAGCAGGAGCGCGTGGCGTTTTGCAGGTTCTCCTTGGTGTGCTCTCGCGTGTACGAGTCCAGGTTCACCTGCGGACGGGAAAACAAACGCGACTCAGTCAACATGGCACTGCGTAAAGGTTTCGGGTCGACTGGTACGATTGTCGGGCCTTGTTTTAGGAAAGAGAGGCCGGACACCACAACAGCGACCCCTGCCCAGCCTCGTGACGGGCTGGTCATTCGTTGTGCCCGTCTGTGCCCTCTGAAGCCCCACATGAGCCTGCTTTTTCAAAATGGATACGGTCATCATGAATGCATCACTGCAAACATTTTGACTAGGCTTCAAAGGCCTGGCAGTGCCTTCTGGATCGACTGGCACTATTGTCAGAGAGAGGCCTGCCACTACAACAGCGACCCCTGTCGAGCGTCGTGCTGGACTGGTGTTTCATGCCCATCTGTGCCCTCTGAAACCCCCACATGACTTTGCTTTTTTGGATTCATTCGGCATTGTCATAAAGTAAATCTTTTGGGTGCCCATCACTGCCTAGATTGGGGTTACAGTGCCTTCTTGTTGTAGTGCCCGGCCTCTCTTCCCTACACTTCGCCTAACAATCATGCCAGTCGACCCAGTGGGCACTGCCAGGCCTCTAACCCGAGCGCCAACATCAAAACATCTAGTTTATGACCCAGAAGTCACTGGCAGTGCCTTCAGGGTTGACTGGCACAATCGTCAGGTCTGGTTTCAGGGAAAAGAGGCCGGGCACTACAACAGCAACCCCTACCCAGCCTCCTGTTGGACTGGTGTTTCATTCTGCCCGTCTGCGCCCTCTGAAGCCCCCACATGACCCTGCTTTTATTCTAAATGGAAAGGCGCTAAACTTTCACACAAGATGCCGTCATAATATTGAAACGTGCATCCCGAGGCTCTGAAAGCCCTTCCTCGCCTGCTCGCTCGCTCTCACGTTCGTTCTGGACAGATGTTCCAAATGGCAACCTCTGCAGCTGGTGGGGGGGGGGGTTCAGAGAGTTGAATTTCCACCCCGTGTGCCAGAGCCCGGAGTGAAAACAGAAAACAGAGCGGAGGGAGGAAAAAAAAAGGCATTATCCAAATGCATTACTCAGTAGGTATGAGCTCACATCCTGCTGGAGGCTCCGTGTGGGAATGGCGCACACAGACACTTCATTCACAGAGAACCAGGGGGAGGAGGGCACGACTTCCACCCAGCTGCCCCTCCGTCTGCGTGTGTTTACTTAAACGGCGTCAAACTGACCTACACGATGGACGGGCTTTGTCTTTAATCATAATCTTTATTTTATTCTAGAGAACGCCACCTTCCCCAGTTCATGTCCCACATGCCCATCTCACCAAGGGAGCAGGGACGCAGGTTTTTAGTGGCACCTAAATTGGGGCACTGATGCAGCAAAACCCGTGCCAGCTTCCCATTCTCAGAAATGGCCTTGAACTCACGTCTCCTCGGGGACAAGCTGACGTTTTTGACAGCTGGAGTTTATTTCCGTAAATATTCAGCCGGGTTTTCGTACCAGTCACTCATTGCTAAGGCTGCACCATACTGGATTAGACTGCTACGATATGCTCACCTCTTTACAGGACTGAATGGCGATGTATTCGGCGAATATCTTCTTGGCTTTGGATGCCATCTTTGACTGCGACTTGATCTTCTTGTAATCCTCACATGCCAGCCAGAACTCCAGATTCTCCTCGCTGAACTCGGTGCGTAGGAACGCCCGGAACGCCGCCAGCCCATCTGCAAAGGGACGAGAGAGAGGAGAGACGTCTTAATGGACGGAGAGAACCATGGAGACGTGAGCGTAAAACATCTGACCTATCGCTTCAGAATAGAAATCATCTCAAGCCCTTGATTTAACTGTAGTCAAACCTGCGTTACCGATTATTATTTTTATTATTATAAGCAGAACTCCTTTAGAGCCACAAACGCAAAAATGCGGCCTCATTTCCTCCACAGATAGACATCTTTAATCCTACGCTCGTATTCGCTTCCCCGAGGCAAGGTCAGCACGAACGGAAGGAAGCGATGAGTCAGATGCAGATACTCGCCCGCTCCCGTGATAAGGCCGCTGCAAAACTTTAAATTCAGCTCGGGGAAAACGATTAATGTAAATAACAATGTGCTTTCTCTATAGTCCATAGAGCCAGGGACGAAATGTCTGCTGCAATGCATGCATGATAGAACTCCAAAATAGGGCTTTCGGGTGCAGCGAGTACGACACATGGGCAATAGAAGGTGGGCACCAGCACCTACTTATGCCCTGTGCTGATCTGCATTTGATATTACTGACGATTTATAGCCACATGTTGAAGCTATGACAGATATCTTGGTCCTTTTTTTAAATTTTCACCCTAAGCCAAGGTTCACTGCAGGTCTAAACAGGTCCAAAAACAGAGCGGGCGCCGATGATAAACGCATTAATATCCGCTTAATGCACTAAGCCATGCACCATTAAAGCATGCAGAGGTTGACCCGTTTCTGATCTCTGGTCTGATCTTAGGCTAAAACTAAACCCAAACTAAAAACATGATCTAATGCAAGTCCTGACCGAACAACCAGCACCTCGTGCACTAAAAATATTATACTCCGCTAAACCATGTTGTAGTAGGACTTATCCCTGGATCTCACCCCAACACGATCATATTAGGATGATCCAAAAAAATAAACAACGCGCCTAGAGTAGAACTAAACAAGCCCGAATTAATCCAGGCTGCACGCATGTTACACTCCCCGGAGAGTTATAACGTCTGTAAACAAGACCGCAAAGCTTAACGGCATTTAATAACTAGACCTAGATCAGATCTAAACCCACGAGTGCCAGGCTGTGGGCGAAAATCAGGCATCAGTCACAGTTTCGTTCCAGCGCTGCATTCGTGTGCAACACACACACGCAACACACACAGGCTTTGAGTCATGTTCAGTCATACAGCAGAGAGAAAAGACGTCTCGTTCCAAAAGCGAGACCAAACGAAGGCTGACTTTAGATAGAAACGATTGCAGAACTACTCCTGGACGTTTAGGTTTCTTAAACAAGTAACGGGTTAATTAATCATTAAATGAATCGTACTTACATTTATGGACCAGCAGCTTGTCGAGGGACTCTCCCCACTTGGTGGCCTCCTCCGGCGTGGGCCTGCAGATGAAAGCAGATCGGTTCTTGAGCAAGCCCATTTCTGCCAGGTTTCTCATTGTGTGACCCATCCGAAGAGTCTTGTGCTGCTTTTGACTACCCTTGACACACACCGCCTCCGTATATACACACACGTCTCTCTGACGGTCCCTGGTGGAGAGCTCCTTTTATAAATAATCTCAAACCAGGGGGTGGAGGAGGGCTTACGGGCAGCCAATAGGATCAGGTCTGGTCCCGCAGCTCCACCTTCACCTCCTCCCACTCTTTCTCCCTCTCTCTCTCTCTCTCCATTGTGCCAGCGTACCACTTAACAGCCGCCAGCATCTGCTGCCGTATTGACTTTAGCAGTCTCTCGGGCCGCGAGGGTGGCATTAAACCCGATTCACGGCCAATTAGGCAGCGTTAGTCACGCCGAAGACGTTACACCCCCCCCCCGCATATGTTCGGCCAGCTGTGGGACGGAGGAGTGGATTCATGATTTATAGCTGCCTTTTACGACATATTGTTTACCGTTCCTGATCAGTGTGGCATGGTTTGCCGTACGAAAACTAATATTTCGGTCATTTTTCACTTCTAAACAAGCGTAAACCCTGGTATTCTGCGACAGCATGGCATGATTGGTACAGTATGAGCACTTTATAAGCACCATCCTATCGTATATGCAACGGATTTGTACACAAGGCAGCTCAGGGCGCAAAGGCCTGACACTAGGAGTGCCATGCTATGCCTGGCAGCTTCATTTTAGCACTAACGGATACATTCATTTTTAATCCAGTTCAGACACACGGGCATGAGGCAGCACAGGGTGCAAGCGTCACCCTAGACAGGGTGCCCGTCCATTACACATGCTCACTTACACCGGGACACTTTCGAGATGCCACCTGACATCACGCGTGTCTTTTTGGGAATGCAAACCCATGCAGGATGCAGGCCACACCGTGACTTGAACTCTGGTCTGTGGAGCTGTGAGGTGGTGGTGATAACCACTACGCCGACGTGCTGCCCCTTTATTCCTAGTGCCAGTGTGGCATGGGCTGCATTCCATTTCCAACAATACAGGCTTTAAATTGTTTGCACCCTTAACACCCTTAACCAACACCAGGGTCCAACAATGGCAGCTTAGCAGTGCTGGGCCTCGAACCCTGGACCTTTTGGTCAATAATCTAGCACATCATCATTACAGCCCTTGTTTAAGGTTTAGAACAGGACATTAAACAGCCGGAGTTTTGCAGATTATGCGATAATTGTACGTATTACCATTACCTAAATGTTTTGGTACCCATTTCCATTAACAAAATGCTGACTGTTCATGAAACTGAGGCTGGAGAGGATGGACGGCCCTTAACCCACGATTGCTTGTACAGTTTGGAAGTCGTTCTCGATGAGAGCGTCTGCCTAACAACCATACATAATGGCACGTTATTGCAGGGTGGCATGCCAACGACACCCCTAATTACAGTCAGGGGTCCGAGTCACATGACTCGAATCAGACTCGTGTCGCAAATTTAAGGACTTGAGACTTGCTTGACTAACGTTGATAAGACTCGATTTGGTATTCATGACTTGACTTTTTGATTATTAGGTATTTTTAGGCTTTGTTTGTTGCTGGTTGGGTGATTTCTGTTTCAACGAGCACAAACCTGGCAACCAGCAGAGACAAATGTACGAAGAAGCTCGTAACATGAAGTGGGCATTCCAAAAATAGTGACGTTTGGATGCAAGGCTTATGGTGACGATGAAATTAAAAAAGAGAACAGCAATAGGCAAAATCAGCGACATCACCACGACTTTGAGAAACGCAAGATTTGCATTAAGAAGATATTAATTACAGCAGCCAATATTCAGAAACTGGACTTTAGTATGTGAAATGGTCAATTCAGTAGGATTTTGGTGTGTGTGTGTATTTGGTGTGAAGACTGTGAAGTCCAAGAAGAAATGCAGCAGTAATTGTTAGCGTTGAAAATAAAATGAATCTCTTTATAACTGCTGTCTTTTGGCTGATTTAAATGTGGAAACTGGAGTTGTAGTAGTGGTGGGTCATATGACAATGTTTTATAATATCGTGATCAATTTTGTTATCGTGATAGATATGCTTTTCTGAGCGTACCAAGGACATCGTCAGCGCTTAAAGGACACTGACCCACGCAGCACATTTTGAATAGAAATCACTTTACTAAGTATGGGATTACCGTATTTTTCGGACCATAAGGCGCACTTAAAATCCTTTAATTTTCTCAAAAATCGACAGTGCGCCTTAAAATGCGGTGCGTCTAATGTATGAATTAATTCTGATTGTGCTTCCTGACCTAGAACTGATTGTAGATGGTACACGGCGCTCATAAATCTGTCAAAATGTTTTAGCACGGCCTTGGTAAGTTAAGCTTACGGCCACCGTAGTGCGCAGTATCGCAGAGTAATACGGTATGTGCTTCAGCATTAGGGTACGTGCATTCATTCATTCATTTTTGAAGCGGATTTCAAACCCAACGCTATCAGTCACGCAGTACAACATGGACACAGAGCAGCTGTGAGAGAATTCAACATTAACGAATCAGCGATACAGAAGTGGAGGAAGCAAGAAGACGCCCTGCGCCAGGTAAAGATCAAACTGAGCTTCTGACGGAACTTAAGAGTTTTGTTTCATTTCATGCGCCTTATAATCCGGTGCGCTTTATGGTCCGGAAAATACGGTATATATGAATAGTAGTTTTAAATGATCTTTTGCTACTGATGGATTTATTCTGCGATCACATTTATCCTGATAAATATCGTGTATCGTGATAATGTCTTTAAATATTGTGATATATTTGTACCATATCGCCCAGCCCTAAGTTGGAGCTTCATAATTTTGTATGACTTGACTTGAGTTACTTGAAGATTACCACAGTGACGTATGTGACTTACTCCTACCTCTAACACATCCTTGCTTCATCTAGAGGGATTTAAATAATCTCTATCCATCTCTATCTAAGTACTTTACATCAAGTCATGTGACATGTAAGTCTGCATATATCACGCCATTAGACGGTATATCTGTAGTTTCGTTGTGTTCATCTATCACCATATCAGCCCTGGAGCTTTATTCATTCCAGAAATGGTGATGATTTCTCATTTCAGGGGTTACAATGCTGGTTACGAGCGCTCCTAGGCCTGCTTCTGGTGGAAATTTGATGAATTGTCAGATGTAACTCTAGCTTTTGTATTATAGTCTCTGGCAGGCCAGAATGGAAAGCATGAATCAATCTTTCAGCGTTGTGAAATGTTATTTCAAATGACACACTGTAGTCACTCCTAGATTTTTTTTTGTCCTGTAATGTATTCAGTTTGTGGGACAGTTTCTCTCTCCAAGTTTTCGTGCCAATGAGCAATACTTCTGCTGCTCGAGTCCTGAGTAAGATGAGAGCACATGTTATTCGCCTATTTCCAAGTCTTACGCTGGTTAGTTTTCGTATCAATTTTGAAATTCTCTCATTAGCTTATAAGTTAATACATGGCCTTGCACCAGAGGAAACACCAAAAATGCTCTTCAGTCATGGATGAAGCCCCTCAGATCCTCCTGCTGTTCTTTTAGTCGCCCCTCAAAGCAAAACAAAACTTTTTGGTGAGGCTCAAAATATCACAGTTTTAAAGTCTAGCTTTTATATAGTGATTTATAGCTTTATGTTATTACGCTTACTTCATTCATTTCAGTCATTCATTCGTTTTCTTATCTTTTTCTATTTCAAAAACAGTGGGGAAAATGGAAAGATACTTTGCATTACAACTTGCTGCTCTAACATTGTTTATTCTTGCAAGTATCTACACGTTTACGTCCCCCCAGAAATAAGATGATGCTCTTACCTGGTTATAAATGTTGTTGCTAAGTGCATTGAAACGTTTTATTTATGTTTTATTTATTTAAAAAAAGAACGTGCAAAGAGAGAAAGTCATATGGCTTAAATAAATGCTCGTTTATGGTCAGCAAATTTTGTGTCTCGTTTAATATTATTAGTTTTATCAGCTGCAAAAAATACATAAATATCGGCATTTTATATCCTCCATCGGTCACCCTGCTCTCTAAATATCAGCACTGACATCGGTTATTAAAAAAAAGTGTTGTTTAGCAGGATATTTTGGTTCGATTTTAATCTTAGACCTTTAAAACCATCCTCTCACCCTCCGGTACGCCCTCACACCCTTAACAGTCCTAGTTTTTGCAGCCACACATCCATTTTCAGTCGTTTCTCATTTCCTTTTCTGCAACAAGAACATTTTATACTTCACTGTAACACAAATTCTGGGTAAATGAGAGCACTGCTGGTGATGCTCGTGAAAAAACATGCACTAAAACCTGACTTCTGCGTGATGACCTCTTTTCCCTCCCACCTCATTCATACAAGCACTTGTATAAATCCAGCCTGAAGGATGCCCACACACACACAAACCAAAATAAGACCTATTTACCTGAGAGACTTCATGGTTTTGTCTAGCTTGCTGGCCGGAGTGCTTCCAGGAGACTCGCTCCTTCTCCTCAGGAACGCCAGTCGGTTCTTCATGTCTTTGGCCCTGCACAAACACACACAGGTAAAGAGGTTTGAGTGTCGGATCCGGACGACCCGAAGCTTCGGGAAGGCATCGTCACAAGTTCCTGACTCAACAAAAGCCAGCAAGCGAGAGAAAATAATCCACAGTCCGTACATTTTCTCCTTAATCGATGCAGAGTGGCATTAAAAGACTCCCGAAAATCTCTCTGGCTCTCTCTCTCGTCCTGTCCTTCGTCCTCGTCTTCCTTTCTTCCTCTCTCTGCCACTACTGACTGACTGAGTGACGTACTGACAGAGCCTGACTGCGCTCTCTACCTCCACACCTCCGCTACGCCGCTCTCCGTAAGGGCCCCCAGGGCCTGGACCTTGGGGTCAAGCCCCCGAGGGTGAGAACAGCCCACAGCTGCACCCCTCTCGGTCCTGCCAACCTGTCCTCGCTCATACGTTTCTGCCAGCTCGTCCGGAATCGTGACAGGATCGGTCCCTCCCCAGGCGCCCGTCCTCACCCGAACACCTATTTCCTGCAGTCTGATTTCCACCGTGGCTTCCCGAGGCCTCCACGCTCATCAGCGCGCCAAAAACAGTCACGGGATCCATTTTTAGACCTCCCCAGCCGTCGTTCCTAAATCTGGCCATCTGTCCTGGCCTTCCCGTGCCCCTTTTCTATAATAAGAGGCGTCACTGGAGAAGGTTTGTGCTTCCAGGATCTATTAATCTGTCACTCGAAAGCCGTGCCGTGTTTAAGCCGGGCTTTCCTGACTCCGCTTAACGGCTGCTCGTGTGGCTTTCGTTCGTTCTGTGTCATCGATTGTAATCAATAAACAATACACCAGACTCCACACCCACGGGACCCACGGGACTGAAGGTAAAAACGAGTGAACAAACCGGTGAAACAAAACACAGCACAAAAACACATTCAGCAAACAGAGGAATCATTCTCGAAAAAAAAGAGTCTTATGACAAAACATATGGCAAGAATAGCAAATACTGTCACAGATTACATCGAGAAAGACACTGTGCCAAATCAGGAGGTTGAGAGGGATGGGTTCAAACAGCTTTTGGATACTTTAGACCCAAAATATACCCTGCCAAAGTGTCGGCTAATTACCATCATCAGACTCGCTTAGTAGAGAGTCAAACTCAACTTGGACTCGCCTACCATGATTAAAATATATTCCAGAACTTACTTGACCAGAAAAATGTCTCGGTTCTCGTCTTTGCTCGGTAGTTGTGGACTTGCTTAAACTTTTATGAGTCGAGCAGCATGACTCGTTTCAGTCGAAACTCGATTTGTGATTCCCCATTCAGTACACAGTGATTCAGATTCAGATCTGTGCTGTGTTCTACAGTAGTGTTCTTAGTGCAAAATCTCTAGGAGTCCTAAAAAAGGTTTTAAAGAGCCAAACGAAAGGAAAACAGGAGCTGGATCCTCCAGAACACAATAGAGTAAGTGTTTGTTTTTACTTTTCACTTTCAATATCACTAAATGAGATGGGATTTTTCAACAATTCATTATAAAATAAGCTTTGTGTTAATGATTTTGGGTAACTGTAGGTTCATGTAAGTGCTAATGTGTAATCGGCTCCTCTACGATGCAGTACAGACTATATTAAACTCATCAGTTCATGATCCATTTATCTTATGATGGATTTGTTGAACATATCCCCATCATAAATCAGGGAGCAGCTGTACAATACAACTCCATTAGTGCTTATAATGCCTTATACAGGGGGGATTTTCTGGGGGTCTGGAAACAATGCATTCAATTTATTATGTCTTAGGGGAAAACTTTGCTGTATTAAGAAGCAGCCTAAAATAGCTCTTAAAATCAAATGAATGCTTTTACTCTCATTTAACTCTCGCCTGAATCGAGTTCCTGTTGAACCCACTCGTACTTTCCTTGCAGCATCGCCGCAAAACCACTTCTTTTTCCCCCCAGATTCGGTCGTCACGCTGTAAAGACATCAAACTCTACACCTCTACCCACCGCTGGTTAACTGTTTCTGGCTCGGCGACGGATGAGGACAGAGCAGAATGCAAGCGCCTACAACTCAACAGGAAGTCTGCAACTACTTATGACATCATACAGTGTCGGGCTCCCCCCCACCTCTCATGCTGGGGCTGACCAAAAAATGAGCAAGCGCCCAAAACACGAGCAGGCAATTTGGCAACTAGGTGAGTAATGACCCACTTCCGAAAGATGCGGCTTCTCAGACTTCCTCTTTAACCCCCGACCGCAGGGTTATTCTGGGTCAGTCCATATTTAGAGCTTCCATTACCACATGCAGACGAGCGAACACTAACGGTACGACCACGCCATCAGCTGCTGCGCCAAGCCAGAACCAAATGCCAATCCTGGCAAGCTGGTACTGTCTTTATTGTCTTTGGAAATAACAAGAATCCAAGAAAGCCTTCATTATTAAACAAATATAAGCGCTTGGTTGCTGACGGTGCCTGGCACCTATGCCCGGGGAACACATCCTGGGCAGAAGGGATTCGAAGTCAGAACTCAGGTCAATATGGTGTTGGGCAAGCATGTTGTGCCACCCGAGCGTCCTTAATATATTTAATCATTGGTTTTCTGCCCAATTTCCCTGGTCGACATTCCCTCCATGTGCCAGTCGCTCTGTCTCTGAACAGTTCATGACTGCCAGCCGCTTCTTTTCACCAGCAGGTGGCAAACTAGGAGAAGCTAGAGCACGGACGAACCCAACTGGCACCATGCCTGCAAAAGGAACGCACCACGTACTCGATCTGTGCCAGCGCATTGATCATCTGACAAGGAGATACCAACATCTGACTTCCCTCCTTCACACATGACCAATGTTTACAATTTCGATGCTTACCTTCAACGCTTACATCGCAAGATGAACGCGATTCTATCGTAACGTAACGAAAACATTTAAGAACGCGACGCTTTCAAGAACACCACTTGTTCTTAGAATTGCCTTTAAGAAAAGAGTTAATAACAAAACTAAGATCATTCCTAAGACATTATTTGAAGAATATCACACATTTAAGAAGATCTTTTTTCTTAAGTCACTTTCGTGAATCTGATCTCTGGGGCCGGATTCGCAAAAGCTTTCTTCAGAAATAACGTGCAAAGGTTCTTAAGACAAACACTAAGAACGTTCTTAAATGCAATTCTTAAACAAAACTTTAGAAGTTCTCAGATCTTTAGAAAACCGTAATTATTTCTTTATATCTTCTTTTTTTTATTTTGCAACTTACTATATATGGCGTGAGACACATCGTCATTTCCGTTATCTACTCAAAGAAAAAACATCCAGCATTTAGCAGACGCCCTTATCCAGAGCGACTTACAGTTGACCCAATCTTACAATCCAAGCAATTGTGGGTTAAGGGTCTTGCTCAAGGACCCAACAGTGGCAGCTTGGCAGAGGTGGGATTTGAACCCTGGACCTTTTGGTCCAGTTCTAGTGCCATTAATGTACCCTGACACCCCTAACCAATCAGTGTGGGACGATATTTACAACCCCAAATCAAACCTTTATCAAGCACTACAGAGTTACATTCACAAATGCCACTTAAAACGTTACTGTGCTAAAAACAAGCCTTATGTTCTAACCATGTCTGGACTCGGATCAGGATCCCATAAATGTGTGAAACAACTCTTAATGCAAAACACTGATCTGAAAAAGCCTCCGGCAGCAGAGCGCCCTTTTTTATAGACCTTCCACCATTTACAGAAAGCACTCTTGTTCTTTCCAACCTTGGAATGCTCTGATTTTGTCATTTCACATACACAAATACAGATGTGCTGTACAGATGTTCTGGACAGGGCTCGGGACGAATAAATATCATTAATATCATGGCTTTAATGGATCTGGTCCCATTTGTCGCTTTGAATCAAAGAGGCTGCCAGAAAAGTAACCTAAACAACAAGCGAGATCGGAACCTGAAACGAAAACATGAGCTCATCGCTGCATCTTGGCATCTTCTAACGTATGACGTCACACAAAAATGGGAGCCAGATGATCCTGGAGGGAACGGTTCCAAATAATCAGCGTGACGTTAAACAGAGCCAGGTCCGTACGTGAAACGGAGCGGTTCTGAGCTAGCTCGGGATCTCAGGATTTATTTACGCAGGTTTACGTGGGGGCGATGATGCGCCCCGTCCCTTCTGCGCTGTCAGAGCTGATAGGTTTTGATCAGGCTCCTAAAATGGGCCACCGCTCAATGCACCCCGTTCCCTGACTGTTAGCGACGAATATAAAAAACGCACAAACGGTTCAATGGTTCAATAAAAGCCTGCAGTTGGAAACCAGAGGGAATAAAATCTTTTTTTAGACGTCCTAAAGCAGAAGCAGATGATCAGGACCTGTTTGATCTCCTAACTTTTTCACTTCCACAGGGAAACCCGGACGCTCCCCGGCTGAGCGCAGAGCCTTCGTCAGCTCCCGGCTCCTGGAAACTATCTGCCACTTCAATAAACCCGGTTTACGGGCCGGATCTGGTTTGGTAATGTAACGAGAACCTTCTACGGAGGGTCTGCAGATCACAGACACGGTTCGAGCGTCGTGTTAAACTCAATGCTGCCGCCTTGTGTTCGGTATGGCACCACGCAGATGAGCTTCATAATAATAATCCCACTACATGGTCCCTAAAACATGAGGAATCTTTGAGAACTGGTGGTTGGTGGTGCAGAGGTTTTGGAGCCTTGAGCAAGGTTGTGAACCCTTAATTTCTCAGACTGTAACTTGTAAGAATGTTAGTTGTAAGTCGCTCTCAATAAGTCGCTTACAAGAAGAAATTCAGAGATGCATGAAGCTGCCATAGGTCGCAGAAGCATTTCTAACTGAGTGATGCTAATCATCTCAAAATAAAACAAGAGTGTACACAAACAGAGGAGGTTTTTTGAAGAATAACAATTTTTCGTCATTGTTTCTTAATGATGAACACAAACAGAGGTGATGGTGAAAGAAATAGCCAAGAAGGAAAGAAATCCGATAACAGCCTAAGACAAGTAAGGTTAAGAAAACATTTAAGAACGTAACGCTTTCAAGAATATCAGTCGTTCTTAGCATTAGAATAGCATCGCTCCAAATAAAACAACGCTCTTCACAAACAGAGGACGTTTATTATTATTATTGCTGCTCTCCCTTGGCTTGGTTGTCATGCAGAGCTCCCATTTCTGCTCGAAAAACTCGAGTTCGCAAACTTTCCCGTCTTGCACCATCAACGAGTGTGGACGTGTCTGATAAAGACATGAGTTTGAGGGTGTGTGTACACACACGTTCAGCACAGTCCCTCAGATAAGTCACGTTCCACACGGACCGTGAATCCGTCCCGGTACGAGGCATCCGTGCTCTCAAGCTGTGCGGCTCAGAGCTGTTTCAGATCCAGCCTCGTAACGCCCCGGGCGAAATGCGTAAAGTCCGCGTCGTGAACTTGAAGTTAAGATTTATTCGACTAAATCACGTCCTTCACAACCTGTCCTAAGAGACTTTAGTTATGGGCATCACCGTGACTCCAAACCAAAAGCTTAGTGGCGGTTTAGTTGGGTTTGGTGGCACAGATGTTGGCACGGTCGCCTCACAGCTACCCGGGATTGAATCCCTACCTAGAGACCTGGGATTGAATCCCAGTTTAGACCCCTGCTATAACAACAACAGCTATAAAAATCCACTGTTATAATGACATCAAACTCAACCAGAGCTGAGAAGCTCCGGGACGACACAAAATCCCCAGAAAACAGAAGCGTTGTGACCACAACAACCTCAGATGCCACCACCATGCCAACCAACTATTTGGAAGGTGTAACAACGCATCTCCTTTTCTCTAACATAAATAAAGCAGTGGTTTGGTGGCTCAGCAGTCTGATGTTGAGAGTTCAAGCTAGACGCCAAGGGTCTTGGGTAAGGCCCTTTATCCTGAGATAAGGGATGTGGATGCCAGGGCAACACCTTAAACACGATGTTCCTCAAACCATTCCTGAACAATTTTTGCAGCTGGGTAGGGTGCGCCAAGTGTCCGATAGCCGTTTCACTGCCATTAATTCTGTGGTGTGTTTGATTCTGGGGTTGCCAGATCCAACAAGAAACAAAAGCCAGAGGTCAATGGAAAAAAGCCCAGGACAAGCCAAGACTTTAGAATAAGTGGAATGCTTGTTTAGTGATTTTTAAGACCCAAACATAAGATGCATCCTATAGTCAAAAGTTTGTGGACACCCCTTCTAATGATTGGGCTCTGCTATTTCAGCAACACTTGCTTGTAAGCACATTCATAATATAAAGCGTACATTATGGATTCTTTGTAGACACAGTGGCAGTAGAATGGGTCGTACTGATACCTCAGTGACTCGGCATCCAAGTCAGCTTTCTGTCCATAGAGAATTGGTTTGCCAGCTTCGACTGAGAACTTTCCTGGCTTGCAAGTCAAGAACATTGACCTCAACTCCATCAGACAACTCAAAAATGCATCGGAATGCCAAAAGTGCCAAAAGAACCGACCTCACAGTCATGTTCGAAAATCTAGTTCAAGTGGAAATCACTATTAGAAAAGCAATGGCATTCTTTAGGGTGTCCACAAACTTTTGTCTACTTTCACCTTCTAATTCCACGTCCAGACTCTGAACCATATTTTAAATAAAACCTTATGTAAGCTTTTTTTTTTTTTAAATAAAAGCCTATGCAATAGTAGCTCTTTGCATTTTGAAATGTGAAACATCTGCAAGTTTCACCAGTAGATTTTATTGATATTTGTGATGCCAGATTTACCACAGTGGTGGCAAATATCACACATCTTTAGCTTCAGTTTGCTTTGTATCCTGTTCAGGGGTCAGATCTGATCTCCCCAAAACACTGGGGAACACGGACAGTCCATTACAGGGCATCCCAGACTCACTCCCACACATCGGGGTTATTTAGAGCAGTACTGGTACATTTTGGGAAGGCAACCCCATTCAGAGACAAGATGAACATGCCAAGCTCTATCTAAGAACAAACATCTGCTAACCAAGAAGAAATGATGCAGCATTGCTAGTCATCCCTTCAACTCGCTATCACCTCCTGAACACTCGCTTCTTTCCACCCACTCCGAAAAAAAACCAAAAAAGCGCTCTGATCCTGTCACCCACATCCGACAAGCCAAGATTACGAATCCCAATCGTCTCCTGGCTCCATTTCCCTCTCCGACAGGCCCTTATTATCTCTCAGCGCCGCTCCGAGCTATTCTGGTGCACCAAAAACCAGGACGCTTGCAGTGGGAAAGACATTTAAAACGTGACGAAGCCCAGAGAGGCTCTGCAAAACGAAGCGAGGCCTGAAGTCGAGCCACAAGCATGCAAAGGTGCGAGGAGAGGCTCGGTCT
Organism: Ancistrus triradiatus; assembly: GCA_025084515.1. Lineage (NCBI taxonomy): Eukaryota > Metazoa > Chordata > Actinopteri > Siluriformes > Loricariidae > Ancistrus > Ancistrus triradiatus. Next base: position 527,424 of record JAJAGP010000048.1, on the reverse strand, counting down.
TATTCCTCACTTAAACAAGTTTTCCTCAAATTCCTCATATTAAACAGCGTGGGGAAGTGGATGCACCTGTAGTTTGATTATTTGTGCTCTTGTTTCGGTTTGATTTCCATCAGTAATTAACCGCTGGATCATCTGGAATGAGGTCTGAACTTATGCACATCCAGCTTATTATATTTTCCAATATAGAGCAATATCAATTTGAAAAGTCATTATAAGCCATCTAATCAGCACAACAACAAAATGAACCTGACGTGGACTTTCACACGGACACAGTCACCTGATTTAAAGCCCATCATGCATTTATGGGGGCACTATTATTCTGGATAACAAAACTCTGTGCTCTAGTGCAGTTACAGCAAAAGGGGGAACATACCAAATACTAATCCATTCTGCCATTCAACTTTTCACTTGGGAGGTTAGGCTTATCATTTGTTTTGTAAAGAAGTCACAAAGAAAGATAAATAAAATCGCAAAACAGAAAGAAATGTCGCACATATTCTCAGACGTCGAAGATCTAAGATACGGTTGGATCTCTTCATTAGGAGAGAGTTGTAGTTAAGACCAAGACTTTTAGTAGTCAAGTCCAAGTCAAGACCGAGACCAAAAGTGGCTGGGACCAAGACCAGATTAAGATTTTTTTTAACCAAACAAGAATAGAAAGAAGAAAACGGAAAAATTTATAGTTTGTAATTATAGTTTGTAATTCACTTTACATTCATTATCATTCATCATACATGATATATTAAGTAATATTATATTTCATCATATAGTTTGTGATATATAACATTAAACAATAAGTATATAGCCTAAAATTATTATTAATTATTATTACATTCTATTCTTACTCAAACTAAGGTAATGTAACTTTTGGAAGTAAATGCTGGTGATGTTTCTGTAACCCTTCTTCTCTCAAACTTAATCAGAATCACCACAAAGTCATCTGAGTATAAACAACAACATCCATTCTATACATGTATTATTATTAAATAAGTTAAGAAACATAAGAATAATAATAATAATAATAATGATCCTAAACTAAAATGGAGGTGTAGACTATTCCAAAAACTAATCCTGAACCAGAGCAGCCAATCAGAGTGCAGATTTATTTAGGCATGTAGAGAAAGGACTGATTTATTCTGTTTGAATGGATTGTTCATATTCAATAATTGACGTTAAATCAGACAGACGGACTCGGCTGGTCTCGACAACAATGAGTCCACCTTACCCCAAGACCGGGACAAGACCGAGCCTAAATGAGGTGCAGACTGAGACTGGACTCAAGTACTACAGCATTACCCTAAACATAGCACGAACAAGTCAGGTGATTCTATTTTAATGTGTTAAAAACACACAAAGAATGACCACACAATGAGCAAAACCAGCAACACTTACTGGAACCAGAACCATCAGACGGAAAAGGCACATGCCCAGATCTGGTACCAAAACCTCAAGTGCTTTGAGTAAGAGACTAAAGTGAATCTCTTAAATAACGTGACATGGCAACCTAAATATTCTCTCTAATGAATCAAAGTCTGTTTGAACGTGTTGCTATTCATAGCACGGCGGGAATGTTTGCGTGTCTGCTCGACCCCTAGAATGTCACTCTCTTGTGTCAATATGAGAACGAGAATCCTCGGCTCGTACCGGAGGCACCTAAAACCTTAAAGTCACAGGCTGTCCAAAAACAGCTCAGGAGATTCAGCTGATCAAAGCGACGGCTAAAACGAGAAACCAGAGGAGGAACGTGATCCACGTGAGAGGTGAACTCCACACTCCCTCCTGTCTAATCTCGTCTAATCTAATATAAGATCATCCTCCCTCCCTTCAATCCACCCTCAATCTGTCCATCACAGAGCTCAGGGCAGCAGCAGCAAGACGAAAGAACAGACGAACGCCTACCTTTCCAAGTACCTCTCGGAGAAGTCCACCATGGCGTGGAACATCTGGGTATGGGTGTATTTGGGGCAGCGTGGATACATTCGTCTAGCCCCGCTCTGCTCCTCTGAGCCTTTTTAAAGTGAGGGGAGGGGGCACGGAGGCAGGATCAGGCCTCAGCCAATGGCAGCCTGTGTTGTGTATGGGAATGTTTACAGGTCCAGCAACACAGCTCTGCAGCTTTAGAATGCAAAATAAAAGAATGAACGCATACTGCCCTGCTTCAGCCATGACCAGAGGCTTGAGTGAGAAGATGGTTTTAGGATCCTCCCTAAAACTGGACTAAATTTTGCACGAGAGGTGGCGAAAATCCCCGACAGTTCCCAGCTCATACATTCCCAGGCTAAGTGTGAGACCTATCAGAGGGTCTCGGTTCTATCCCAGTTTCTCTCACCATGGGGTGAGGGTCGATCGTCCTGCCACAGCAAAGGGGTTGCAATAAACAGAACTACATCATGCCAGTG
>JAJAGP010000048.1:465025-520025 GCA_025084515.1 Ancistrus triradiatus | reverse complement strand
TTTAACGAACACACGGGACGATGCGGTTTGCAAAAAGAACCAATCCTGTTCATGTTTAGTGCTTAAACAAGTGAAAATAAAGCCTCTTAATCTCTAAAACGTGTCTCTGGTTAAGTGTTCGTTAAAAGTACAACAATGAACATGAACAGATCATTACTGGACTCTTGAGCAGAAGGTTCAGGGTGGGTGAAAGTCCTGGCACTGTTGGCACCAGGCTGCCACAGTTGGGCCCTTGAGCAAGGACCTTAAACAAAATTGCTTTAACTGTCCTGCTATGGGAGCCAGATTCAGTTTTTGACTGAAAATAATCAGGTTTGTTCCCAGGACTTCCCAAGTCATCTGAAGACTTTGGGGCCACTTTGGCTTGGCCTCATCTTCATCTGCCCACCCAAAGTAGGTACATCATGCCTGGAAACATGTCTAGACATAAGACAATGCCAAGGGAGCCCCAAAATACCAGACAGGGCACAGAGGTCCCTCACAGAGCGTTGACTGTAATTCAGTCAGCTTTCGAAATACAGCCACGAAAAGGCCCAAGACTCATTATCTGAAGTCTTTGGGACCTCCTTGGCATGGCAAAGACCCCATACTTGTTTCCAGCCCACCAAAAGTAGGTACAGCATGCCTGGGGACATGAAATGTCATAACAATTCCATGGGAGCCCCAAAGTGCCAGACAGGGCACAAAGGGCTCTGGGAGGACACTGACTGTAATGCAGTCAGCTTTCGACCTACCAGACATCCGATGCCCTTGGGGCCCCTGAGGTCCCTGACTGGGCATAGACCCCATACACAGGGTCCCAGTCCACCCAAAGTATGTACAGCATTCCAGGGGGCATGTTCTGACATAACACAAAGCCATGGGAGCCCCAACATAGCAGACAGCCACAAGATCTGGCACACTCGACCAAGAACACTCGATCGGCATTGTGCCACCCTTCCACATCCCAATACTCTGGCCAGAACAAGTGGGATCTGATCAACAAGATCTTATCAGCAGCTGCAGGAAACGTTATTACTGCTAAACGAGGATCTACCAGATACCAGTTCACAGAGCTTCCCCAGGCTTTGATTTAAGTCAGATCGGGTAAAATGTGTTTGTACATTAGGAGGAGTAATTAATTTAAAATTCTAGGGCATTCCCAAGTCTTGCAGCACGAACTGGCTTTCTGGGACGGTTCTCATTGGGACAGCACAGCTGCTGCGAAAGCGCCAAACCACAGCGCCATAAGAACGGAAACCTGAGAGCGGCTGGTTCCTAATCCCACGGGGGCAGCAAAACGTTCAGAAGCGCCATCAAAATAAAGCGGCTAATCTTAGAGCCGGAACATGAGAACCAGGGTAAAGAAACAAAAACCAGACCCAGGGGAGACGCAGTGCACGGGCCATTCTGGCGCTGCCAACGGGGTGCAGAGGGAAATCTGGGCATATCGCATATGCGGCTGTCCTGAACTTTCCTCCAGATAAAAGAAAACAAAACGATGACAAGATATTTAGGTAGAGGAACGTCTTCAGATGGCGATGGAGGACTCGTATTCGAGCCGAAAGTCCCATAAAGCCACTCAGGACGAGCGCCAGTAATGACGTCCAGCTGTTCTGCAGACGTATCTGTGGTCACCAGAAACTCAACTATTTACTAGCGCTTCCTCAAACAGGTCCTTTACAAGCTCCGAAAAATGTAAACCGTCTCCCCGATGGGAGGTCAAACGGCAACGAGGATTAACTTAAACAGATGATTCATCCCGCTGATATGCGACCGAGCTTACCGCGTATAAAAAATGTTCCGGGACGGTTCGGAGTTAGCAGATGTTTTCCGACAAACCCGATAAACATACAAGCACACAAGCTGTTAGTGTTTACATGCTGAATAATTCAATTAAAGGCAACAATCTGATCATTAGAAACCTTACCAGTTTCTTAGAGCTGCTCACTGACAGTCAAATTTCAATGGAGCAGATTATAATATAATTTTACATTTACATTTACAGCATTTAGCAGACGCCCTTATCCAGAGCGACTTACAATTGGTACAGTCTTACAATCCAAGCAATTGTGGGTTAAGGGTCGTGCTCCAGGACCCAGCAGTGGCAGCTTGGCAGAGGTGGGATTTGAACCCTGGACCTTCTGGTCCATAGTCCAGTACCTTATCCACTAGGCTGGACTTTTATTTCATCGCAGACAGTATGAACCCTGTTTTTTTCTGGTCAACTTCATTTCATTTGGTAATAAACATCCATTCCTGCATTTCAGACCTGCGACATATTCCAAAAAAAACAAAAAACTAGCCCTGAATTGCCCCCATCCCAACCTTTTTATGGAATGTGCTGCAGGCCTGAAATGCAGGAATGGATGTTCATTAACAAATGAAATGATGTTGACCAGAAAAAAATGTTTCGATTCCTATCTGGGTTGATGCGTATCTAATTAGGCTACGTTCAGACGAATTTGTGTTGGTTTAATTTACCATCTTTTGTAAGAGAACATAAATCGTTAGATAACCGCCGAACTAACGAGCGCACACAAGCACACGGTACACATACACAAACTGTCACACCCTGCACGGTTCGGTGGAAGTGTGTGCTTTTTGTTTTGTTTTGTTTTGTTTTTTGCGATGTACAATTAATATTGTTAACACCAGGGCCTGCCAGATGTTCCTGATTCAGGTTAAAGCATGCGTTCTGCCTAAACATTCACACATAATCTCTATTGTATGAATTACAAGGAAGCGGCACGAGTGCCATCTGTTTAGCACACCTTAGCTATATTTAGCTACACACGCTACAGAAGTGAGCTAATGCATGGCGAATAATGAAAGGAGAAGAATAGGACAGGCTGAAAATACACAGAACACGACACGCTTAAAGAACACACATCACGCAGCAAGATCTATCTGTCTTTCTTTCTTTCTTTCCCCATGGTTTCATTTTTTTCTTTGTTCTTTCTTTTCTTGTTTTCTATTTTCTTTCTTTTTACGTCATGACCATCTTTCCATTTGTCTGTGTTGTAATCGGCTTTCTTTTGCTCTTAATCCCCCCAGTTATCTTTCTTACTTCTACTCAGCTGCACTTTCTTTCTTTCTTTAATTCCCTATTAACAAGTTTTACGTTTTTTGTTACTATTTTTATCTATTACTATGTTTTTATGTTAATATGTCCTGACTTTCATTCCACTTGTCTGTGTTGTATGACGTTACTTTCTTTCTTTCTTTCTTTCCCCATGGTTTCTTTTTCTTTGTTCTTTCTTTTCCCATTTTCTGTTTTCTTTCTTATAATCCCTCATGACTTTCTTTTGCATTTAATCCCCAAATTCTTTTTTTCTCTCTCATAATCCCAAATTATCTTTTTACTTATACTCAGTTGCACTTGCTTTCTTTCATATCCCATGGTTTCTGTCTTTTCCTTTGTTCTTTCTTTTAATGACATGACTTTCTTTCCATTTGTCTGCGTTGTAAGATACATTTCCCATCACATCCGTAAGCTTCATCAGCATTTTATTCATATAGTGCTTTTTACATGCAATTAATAACCTGATCACTTGCTACTGATTGTGTAAGTTCTCCTACTTAGAAAGATGAGAGAGGTCTGTAATTTTCATCATAGCTACACTTCAACTATGAGAGACAAAATGAGAAAAAATCCTGGAAATCACATTGTAGGATTTTTAAAGAACTTAACTGTAAATCGTGGTGGAAAATAAGTATTTGGTCACCCACAAACAAGTAAGATTTCTGGCTCTCACAGACCGGTAACGTCTTCTTTAGGAAGCTCTTCTGTCCTCCACTGGTTTACCTGTATTAATGGCACCTGTTTTGACCTCGTTAATCTGTATAAAAGACCACCTTTCCACACCTCAAACAGTCAGAACCTCCAAACTCAACCTGACCCAAGACCAAAGAGCTTGTCCGAAGGACATCCAGAAGAAAACTGTAGACCTGCACCAGGCTTGGAACAGTGAAGCGTTTCCAATATATGCAAGCAGGTTGGTGGTGAATAAAATCAACTGTGGGAGCAATTGTAAGAAAATGGAAGATATACAAGACCATTGATAATCTTACTCGATCTGGGGCTCCACGCAAGATCTCATCCCGTGGGTCAAAATGATCATGAGAACGGTGAGCAAAAATCCCAGAACTACACGGAGGCACCTGATGAATGACCTGCAGAGAGCTGGAACCACAGTAACAAAGGCTACCATCAGTAACACACTACGCCGAGAGGGACTCAGATCGTGCAGTGCCAGGCGTGCCCCCCTGCTTAAGCCAGTACATGTCCAGGACCATCTGAAGTTTGCCAGAGAGCATATGGATGATCCAGAAGAGGATTGGGAGAATATCATGTGGTCAGATGAAACCAAAATAGAACTTTTTGGTAAAAAACTCAACTGGTCATATTTGGAGAAAGAAGAAGGCTAAGTTGCATCCCAAGAACACCATACCTACTGTGAAGCATGGGGGTGGAAGCATCATGCTTTGGGGCTGTTTTTCTGCAGAGGGGACAGGACGACTGATCCGTGTTAAGGGAAGAATGAACGGGGCCATGTATTGTGGGATTTTAAGCCAAAACCTCCTTCCATCAGTGAGAGCATTGAAGATGGAACGTGGCTGGGGCTTCCAGCATGACAATGATCCCAAACACATCGCTCGGGCAACAAAGGAGTGGCTCCGTAAAAAGCATTTCAAGGTCCTGGAGTGGACTAGCCGGTCTCTAGACCTCAAACCCATACAATTACAGACCTCTCTCATCTTTCTAAGTAGGAGAACTTGCACAATCAGTGGCTGACTAAATAGGTTTTTGCCCCACTGTAGCTCAGCACACGTATCCCTTTACTCTGATTTCAATCGTTTATGTGAGTCATCAAACACGGTTGCCAGGTCTGCTTATTCGATGTGACTTTGGGCTTATTTTTCTAGAAAGTCACTTACAAATATTGGTCATTGCAGGTCGCAGAACTTTGGTGCTTGTTTCTAAACTGTACTTGTTTGTTTGGGTTTGCTCCCTAATCTTGTCTCTCTCACCAATATTGCAGTTTTTTTTTGTTCAATCTCTAAAGTTAAAAGGAAAGTATATATTATTACTATTTTTAACTGATCACTTTCACATTGTGGTTGGTTGCCTGTTTTGGGATTTTTTTAGCCAAATCTCTTCTTTTGGGCTCGTTTCCATAGACCTGGTTGTTTGCTTCTCTTGTGGGATCTGCCAACCCTGGAATTAAAAGCAGCACCTGAGAAATGGCTCGTTCAAAACAAGCTCGTCTTTGTGTACCATTAGCATCCATAAAAAAATGCAAATTTTACAGGTAACGTGGGTCCATGTTTACAAAAAGCAGCGGCAGGAAGTTTGAAGTTTACGTTCCATCCTTCTGTGTGATTACTGGCTGGCTGCCAAGTAAAAATCCGATTACTGTCCGAGTCATGTTTTCCCATGATCTGATCACCAAAGTGAAAGTCGTTTAAAATCAGATTTTCTACAGTTCTGGGATTATTACGTGTATGTAGACGCATTCGTTGACCTCTGGAGGTCTGTGATCACACTGTAGCAGGAGTTCCAGCGTCTACTGTCAGAGTGACTATTGCACTTACTTTCTTTTTTCTCTCTCTCTCAATCACAAATTATCATTCTTACTTATACTCAGTTGCACTTTCTTTTTCTTTCTTTCTTCCTTACTTCTTTGTTCTTTCTTTCCCAATTTTCTGTTTTGTTTCTTTTACTACCGCATGGCTTTCTTTTGCATGTATTTATTAAACGATCATTCAATTTTCTTTCTTTCTTTCTTCCTTCCTTCCTTCCTTCCTTCCTTCCCTTTAACTCCCCATGGCTTCTTTTTTATTTGCTCTTTTTTTGTTACTATTTTCTTTATTTTAATGTCATGACTTTCATTCCACTTGTCGGTGTTGTAATACATATTCCTTTCTTTCTTTCTTTTTCTTTCTTTCCCCATGGCCTCGGTCTTTTCCTTTGTTTAATAACCTGTGGCTTTCTTTTGGTCTTTATCCCCAATTTCTTTCTTTTATCTTTTTCTCTCTATATCCCAAATTATATTTCTTACTTATACTCCGCTGGACTTTCTTTCTTTCTTTTTTTATTTATTTAATTCCCCATTTTTCTTGTTTGTTTGTTCTTCCTTTTTTGTTACTATTTTCTTTATTTTAATTTGTCATGACTTTCATTCGACCGATCTGTATTGTAATATATTCCTTTCTTTCTTTCTTTCTTTCTCGATGGCTTCTGTCTTTCCCATTTTCAGTTTTCTTTCTTTTAATACCCCATGACTTTCTTTTGCTCTCAATACCCAATATCTTTCTTTTTTTTTTTTTTTACCAAAATTATCTTTCTTTCTTACACTCAGCTGCACTTCCTTTTTCTTTCTTTATTTCTTTAATTCTACATAGCTTCTGTCTTTCCCCATTTTCTTTCATTTAATACTTTGACATCCTTTGCTAATACATACATCCTTTGCTTTTAATCCCCAATTTCTTTCTTTTTTTCTTTCTCTCTCTCAATCCCAATTATCTTTCTTATCAGAGAGCACGGGGCCGGTAAGGCTCACTGTTGCTCCCCAACTATCCTCCCTCGTGTTAAACACAACCTAAAAGTGGCTTCAAAACCACTGCACCAGATAATTCCCTCCAGGCTGCAATCTCACGTTTCCCAGTCTGGCTTCGCCCCAAAAAAAGTCAATAAAAAAACATTAAGCAGGGGTTATGTTATGAGATCGATCAACAGTGGCTCCAACTTTGAGAAGTCGATAGCTGGCATCGAGCTAGCATCAGGTTTGGACACACCTTCAGTTTCTGCTTAATGCTTCATCCAGGACATAAGGGCATCACCCAGGTCCTGCATCGCTACAGCTCACAGTATAACCAACGACCGCCAAGATAAACAGAAAGTAAAAGCCAGAAATGACTCCATGTCTCTGAAGGATGATTCATGATCTCAGTGGGATGCTTTAAGATAATCCTCCTAACGAACGGATCTGTCTCTGCATGGATGCTCTACATTTTTAGCATTTTATCTGGCAGCCAAACCCCTCACTGAATTCCTGCCTGGGACAAAGTCGGGTCAGATTCTGGCTCCTTCTGAGGGATCCCAAGATGATCCAAGGCTGACTGAGATGTAAACATTTAAGTCCGTCCACAGGGACATGATTGGAACAGCTCTCACGCGAGCCAACAAAGAGGGCATCCTTATGATAATCCCAAACCACCTCAGTTGCTCCCTCTCAACCTGAAAGAGCAACGGTTGTACCCAAAGCCTCCCACGAACTGAGGAACGCCATGTCCTGTCATGGAGCGTAAGCCCAGAAACTAGGGATGCACCAAATATTCGGCAATTGAAATTATTCAGCCGAAGATGGCAAACAGCACTTTCATATTTTGGCTGTATAAATGAAAACACCAAATAGAGCTTTGCCGAAAGTTCATCAGGTCTGTCTCATTATCTAATGAGTGCCCTTGCTGCCTACTTCCTATCTGGGGCGCTCTCTTTGTAAAGCTTCCTAACCGACAGTAGGACCCTAAGGCGCTTATACTCATGACCTTAGTCTTTTGGCTCATGACCATATGTGAGGATCGGAACGTAGACTGACCAACAGGAAGGACCAAACTCCTGCTTCACTGGCTTGACCAAATCCGTCTGCCAATATCAAGGCGGGTAGACAGAACAGCCCCGCAAAAACGCTAATTATTCTTTTGGGATTATTTCACTTCAAAACTACACACACTGGACAGATTCAATTTGTTTCGCAGCAACAAAACAAAGACAACAAACATCCTTTTGCTGCTCATGAAAAATCACATTTGGTGTGGAAGATGCCATCATTATACACAGGCACGAATTCATTTACTGCCATCTGAATGTAAACAAGATCCCGATGTACTTGTACTCCTCCACTAGGGGCAGGATTTCTCCCCTCACCTGACAGTACCTGATTTTTCTCTGACTTCTTCAGGTGAACAGCAGACATCACGCCCACTGAAACACAAACGCTACATGATCTCATTTCCTAGCTACTCCAGGTTCTCGGTTGCTGAGCCTGATTTCCTGTTACAGGAGCCGAGCTGGTTCGAGGTCTTCCTGTTAGTCGGGGCTTCCTGTCTCTCCTTGCACCTGCGCCGGGTTCAGGTACCTGGGTACAATGAGAGGTCCCACGCGACTCCTCTGAGCTCACATGAAGGCTTTGAGTCTGGGTTTCCTCACATTGTGCTGGCTGTAGGTGGAGCAGAAACGCAGGACGTGGCTTCATTCTCCCCAGGGTAACCGTCTGACAATGGACCGACCCAAAGCTCGAGATACGGACGGAGCAAACAAGTCGCTGGATAAAGACAGAGCAGCCGAGGAAACGAGCAAGGCCAACATCAAGGGGAAGTGAATTTATTGTGTTAAATAAAACACCGGACTGGAGGAGGGAAAAGTTCATAAACAGTCGAGATAAATCTCATCACAAGTCTCAGAGATTGTCAGAAAAGATACACTGTAGGGACAAAAGTATTGGGACACCTCTTATCATTTAGTCAGTCATTAGTGAGAGAATGGGTCGCTGCATTGGAGTGTGGTACTGTAACAGGATGGCACCATTACAACAAGTTCGCTTCCGAAAAATAAAAACTGCATGTATTACAACAGAAAACTAAATAAAGACAGAAAAAAAGAAAGAAAGTCATGGGATATTAAAAGAAGGAAAACAGAAAATGAGAAAAGAAAGAACAATGAATAAGACAAACTATGGGGAGTTAAAGAAAGAAAGGAAAGAATAAAGGAGAAAAGAAAGTAAGGAAGGAAGAAAAAAGAAAGAAAGAAAGAAAGAAAGAAAGAAAGACCTGGGGTATTAAAAGATAAACAGAAAATAGAAAAAAGACAAAGTATGGGGAGTTAAAGAAAGAAAAAGCAAAAAAGGCACATGATATTAAAATAAAATGAGAAAAGAAAGAACAAATAAAAATACAGAAATTATAGGCAGTTAAGAAAGAAAGACAAAAAAGAAAAAGTCATGGGGTAAGAAGGCATGGGAGATAAAGAAAGAAAGAAAGAAAGACAAAGTAATAGAGTTTTAAAAGAAATAAAATACAAAAAAAAACAAAAAAAAAACAGACTACGGCACAAGCTATGGGGAGTTGAAAAAAGGAAACAATAAAGAAATGAATAAAGCAAGAAATAGAAAGGCACAGGGTATTAAAAGAAATTCACAGAAAATGAGAAAAAGAACAAAAAAAACACAGAAAGAAAGAAAAATTCATGGAGTTTTAAAAGAAAGAAAATAAAATATGAGAAAGAAAGAACAAGACAAAGACACGAGCTATGTGGAGTCATAGAAAAAAGGAAGAAGTAAATAAAGAAAGAAAGAAAGAAAGAAAGAAAGAAAGAATAAGTCATGGACTATTAAAATGAGAAAAGAAAAATACAGAAACCATTGGAAGTTAAAGAAAAAAAGAAAGAAAGAAAGAAAGAATAAGTCATGGAGTATTAAAGAAAGAAAAATTGAAAATGAGAAAAGAAGGACCTGAAGAAAAACACAAACTATGGGGAGTTAAAGAAAGAAAGAAAGAAAGAAAGAAAGAAAGAATGAATAAGTAATCAGCATTAACTGAAACTAATTAAAAGCTTCACGGCATGAGTCTAACCAATCACCAACAGTTACATCACCAATCACAATGGAGTGGTGTAAAGCACAGTGCCAATGGACTGCCTGGCAGACTGATGGGTGACTGATGGGTGAGTCTGGGTTTGGTGATCCCTAGAACGCTGGAGTGCCAACTGTAAATTATGGGGTTGTTTTTAGACCCCTTAGTTCCAGTGAAGGGACATTGTAACACTTCAGCATAACCAAGAGATTTTGGACAGCTTTGTGGGAACAGTTTGGGGAAGGCCCTTTTCTGTTCCATAAAGGCATGGTCAGGTCCGTTTGGCTGGAACAGAGCCCTGACCTCGACCCCATCGAACACCTTTGGTATGAACTAGAAAGGAAATCGTGAGTCAGGCCCTCTCATACCAACATCAGTCTCTGAGGTTATAAACGCTCTTCTGGATGAATCCCCACAGTCACAGTCCAAAATCTCATGTTTGTATCAACATGTTTGTATCAACTTCCTTTTGGTGTCACGACTTCCTAAAGTCTGGGATGATTTCCGCAGAACAATGCCGCATTTGGGCCACGACCCTCCTGGCTTCCTCTTCCGATTGCCCATGAGGTTCAAATTCCTAAACCCTGAGCCCATTGGTCAAATCCAGGGCTGACAATTCGGAGACTTTGCATGTTCTCCCTGTACCTTTTCTCCACATTACAAACACACATTAGGTTAGTGTCCGTGGACATTGGCCCATCACAGGACTGGGGTAGGGTCTCTGTCCCTGCCCGGTCGCCCCTCTCTCCCCGATCCTCTGACAGATGTTGCACTTCTGCTCTCTCATAACTCCACTCCATGTCTGGATCACTAACAGACGTGACCGACCGAGTCGTCCAACAAAGGCAGAGTGTTAAAAACAGCCATAATTGGACACAAACCAAAACGGATTCCTGCACTTCAGGAAGACCGGGGTCGAGGGTCGAGATCCCGTCACTCAGGAGGTCTTCCGAGTCCGGCTAACCATCGACCACAGGAAACAGAGCCCTGAGATTAGCACTAGCAGCTAGCTGTTTAATTACAGATGGTTATTTTAGTAAAGGTGAGGGAAGGTCAGAGAGGGGGCTGGGACGCTTAGTCTTATTCAAAAGCGCGAGGTTTAGGGCGCCAATAAAAACTAAAGCAGCATTTATTACAACGGGAAAATACAGAAAGAAAGAACAAACAAACAAATGAATGAACGAATGAGCGAACGAAAGAAATAAAGGCATGTCGTATTAAAAGTAAGACATTAGCAAATGAGAAAAAAAGAACAAAGAAAAATACAGAAGCTATGTGAACTTAAACAAAAAGAAAGAAATAAAGTCATGAGGTTTTAAAAGAAAGAAAACAGAAAATGAGAACAAAGAATAAAGAAAAAGACAGAAGCTACAGGCAGTTGAAGACAGAAATAAATAAAGGAAGGAAAGAAAGAATTAAGGAAAACAAAGAAAAATGCAAAGGAAAGGCATGGGATATTGGGGGTCATTGAGAGTTAAAAAAAGAAAGAAAGAAAGGCATAGGGTATTAAAAGGAACAACACAGAAAATGTGAAAAGAAAGAACAAAGAAAAAGACAAGCCACAGGGAGTTAAAGAAAGAAAGAAAAAAATAAGAAAGAAAGAACAATAAAAATAAAAATGAAAAAACAGAAAGAAAGATGCATGGGGTATTAAAAAGAAGAACACGGAAAATGAGGGAGGGAGGGAGGGAGGGAGGGAAGTAAGGAAGAAAAGAAGACAAAGAAAGGAAAACAAAAAGAAAGAAAAAAGTTATGAGGAATTAAAAGAAGAAAAGAGAAAATAATGAACAAAGAAAGGACAGAAGCTACAGGGAATGAAAGAAAGAAAGAAAAAAAGAAAAAGAAAAAAAGAAAGAAAGAAAGAAAGGGAGGAAGAAAGAGCAAAGGAAAAGTACGGGATATTCAAAGTCATTGAGAGTTAAAGAAAGAAAGAAATGCATGGCATATTAAAAGAAAGAAAACAGAAAATGAGAAAAGACAGAACCAATAAAAAGACAGAAGCCACAGGGAGTGAAAGAAAGAAAGACAAAAATAAAGAGAAAGAAATGGAGGGAGAAAAAGAAGTAAAAGTGAAAGGACATAACTAAAAAAAGACAGAAGCCATGGGGAGGTAAGAAAGAAAAAGAATATATGTATATTACCCATTAGAATTTAATTCAATTAGAAATGAACTAAGACCATTTTAAAAAAAGGTACAGTTTTCTTTTTTGTTCTGTGCTTTCTTTACCCAAGTTTGTTTAAGGGTTTATTTTTGGTTATGAGTTTGGGGAAGGACCTGACCTCTGACCTGAGCTTTGATCTACACCATCCAACAGCTTTGGGATGAACAGGAACTCTTAATGGTGTTAGGCCGTGGAGCAGGATGGAGCGAGCGTCCGGCGGACGAATAAAGAACCTCTGAATCACTGATACATGTTGGATGGTCAGGTCTCCTCAGGCGTTTCTATTCTTCGAGCTCGGGGACTCTGAGGGTCAGGTGATGTGATTTAAACAGAATCAGCAGCACGCGGTTGGGACGACGCGGGAACAAAAAGACATGCAAACGATTCCTCAGCCTTATGACGTTCTGCCGTGTTTTGAACAGCACATGATGCAGGAAAAGGACGGAGCATTTTTTTCGAGAAATGACGCAGGAAATATATCAGATAAGGAAATTAAATAAAGTAAAACGAATCACGGCGCCCCGCAGCGCTAAAGATAGATCCGCAACCATCTGTCTTCAACTGCAAAGGTCAATCACAGAGCCAATCAATTAAGGAACAACACGGTACGAATTCAGCCCTGCCATCACATCAACAAACATCCCATAATATAAGCAAATCAATACAAAGGAGGAGCGGTTCTACTCCCTCACATCCTACCACATACAGACAGATCAGACGCCCAGAACCCCGGCACCGGAACCTCAGACCCAAAAGTCGGACCCACGAGCAGTCACAACCCAAAGCTCATGATCACAGGTCAGGATATAAACAGAGACCGACCAACAAACGGAGAGAGAAAACTGTACGAGGACAGTGAGAGTCAGGGGGTATTAAAATAAGACAAAGGGAAAACGAGAAAAGAAAGAAAGAAAAATAAAGAAGGTATACAGAAGAGAGTTAAAGACTTAAAGAAAGAAATAAAGGAAGGAAGGAAGGATTAAAAGAAGAAAAGACAAAATGAGAAATGAAAGAACAAAGAGTTTAAAGAAAGAAAGAAAGAAAGAAAGAAAGAAATTTGGGATTAAGAGCAAAGGAATGGGGTATTAAAGACAACAGAAAACAAGAAATAAAGAACAAAGAAAAAGAGACAAGGCACAGAAAAGGAAGGAGGGAAGGAAGGACGAAATTAAAGATGAGAAATGAAAGAACAAAGACAAAAGCCATGCAGAGTTAAAGAAAGAAAGAAAGAAAGAAAGAAAAAGAAATTGTGGATTCAGAGTAAAAGACCATCATGGGGTATTAAAAGAAAGAAAATATAAAATGAAAACTAAAGAACAAAGAAAAAGCCAGATACCACTGAGCGTTCAGGAAAGAAAGGAAGAAAGAAAGGGAGGAAGAAAAAATTGGGGACTAAGAACAAAAAGTCATGAGGTATTAAAAGAAAAAAGGAAAAAAAGAAATTGGGTATTACAACAAAAGAAAGTCACGATGTATTAAAAGCAAGCAGGCAAGAAAGAAAGAACAAAAGAAAGAAAAAGAAATTTGTGATTAAGAGCAAAAGACCTTCATGGGGTATTAATAAAAAGAAAAAGAAAAAGACAGACGCCACATTGAGTTAAAGAAAGAACGACAGACATAACAAGAAAGAAAGAAAGAAAAAAAAATGAAATTTAGGTATAAGACAGTCAAGGCAAAGAACAAAACTGGCAGAGTTTAAAGAAAGGAGGAGATTAAAGGTGAAAACAAGACAAAAAACAAGACAGAAAGAAGAAAGAGCAAAAAAGAAATAAATAAAAAATGAAGGAAAGGAAAAAAAAAGAAAATTAATTTTTTGTCGAGAAAAAAGTCAAGACAAAGAACAAAAGGAAAAGGAAAACAAGAAAAGAAAGAACAAAGACGACGACAGATGCTTTGGGGAGTTCCTAAAATGAAGTGTGTGCAGGGTTTCAGCCGGTCCGGACCCTGAGCTCGTGGTCGTAGGTGAGAACGGGACGCAGATGGACCGACAAACAGAGAGGCGTGTCTGAGGTCCTTTACCCCCGATCAGCATGATGCCATGGCATGAGGTCTGGCACCGACCCAATCCAATACATCTGCTTAATGCCACGCTGTTTTATACGAATTATTTTAATATTTATTAATATTAGATTTTTAACTTTTAGTAAAAGCGTAACTGTAACGGAATTCTCCACGGATTCACTCCCACAAGTCAAACCTACATTACACCAATCCACACACTCACCTACCATAAACACTGTAACCATGGAAACCAAACGCTACTGGGTCCAGCTTACGGTAACTGGTCCTCAAACACACACACAGTGACATGGCTGTACACTCAGCAGACTCGGACCTGCTGCCTCGAGCTGGCAGAGACTCTGCTTTAGCAACCAGGACGCACAGGAGCCCGGGCACAGCAGACTCCTGCCCTTACAGAGATGGCACAGCGCTCTGCGGACGTCACACCGCCACTATTTCGCCGTGTTCCTAACAGCTTATTCTGCTCCCGACAGCTGACGTTTATACACTGGAACATATCGTAAGATAAGATGGGACTTTACGGGAAACGTCCGACCAGAGCCAACAACCAAAAAAACAATAGCACGACCAATTAGAGGCGGTCCACCCCCACCCCCCGCCCCCCTCAGGGCTCTGAATGGGCACCGGAATCAGAGGAACCCGAAAGAAAGAAAGAAAGAAAGAAAAGTGAGTATAAGAAAGAAACATTTTGGGACTGGGAGAGAATGTGAAAGTAAGAGTGAAAGTGTCATGGTATTAATAGAAAGAAAAAAGAAAACAAAAGAAAAGAAAGAACAAAAAACAATGAACAAAAGAATAGAAAAAAATAATGGAATTGTTGGAGTTTAAAGAAAGAAGGGATTAACAACACTGCAAGAAAAAAAAAAGACAGGACAAAGAAAAGAGTACAAAGAAAAAAAGAGAGAGAAAAAAATAAATCATGAGGTAAAATCAAACAAAGAAAAACTGGAGGATAGTTGAAGAAAATGTAATAAAATTAGTATTCAAAAAAGAAAGAGAAATGAATACAATAAAGTGAAAATGATTGTAGAAAAACATGGCCAAAAGTAAGAAAGAACAAAAAGCGACTGTAGCACTGAAAGAAAAGCAAAAGACAATGAAAGAAAGAAAGAAAGAAAGAAAGGCTGAGCCTAAATAAGAAATATTTTGGGACTGAGACAAAGCAAGAATAAAGAAAGAAATTGGGGATTTAAAGTGAAAGCAAGGCATTTTATTAAAAAAAAGAAAAGAAAATAATACAAAAGAAAGAACAAAAAAGAAGGAAGGAATGAAAAGAAAAAAACCAAAATTAAAAGACATAGAATGAAACTGTTGGAGTTTAAAGAAAGATGGAAAAGCAAAAAAAGTAAAAACAAGAATGAAAGAAAACACAAAGACAAAGAAAGAAAAGAAACTAAAGAGAGGAAAGCACAAAAAAGAAAGAAAATTCATCATTGAGTCAAAAAAAAAAAAACTGGGGAAAATAAGTTAAACGAAGAAAGAAGAAAATGAAATAACAGAGCAGAATAAGAAAGAGGCTATGGAACTGAAAGAAAAGCAAAAGAAAGACAGAGAGCATGTGTATGTGTGTGTGTGTGTGTGTGTGTTGTGGTGCCCCAACCTAAACAGCGAATGCTTAGACGTCAGATCTAAATCAAACACGCAGCACCCTGTAACAGCGCGAGAGTTTCCACCTGTACCTCGTCCTCCCGGCTTTAAGAGCTGCAGCGTTCCAGCGTCTCACTACGATTACACAAACACCTCAACTCCGCTCTGGATTCGGATTCTGCCACCAGATCTGCTTTGTTTACCTTTAATGAGACCTGCGGTTACGTTACATCATAAGAACGTTTATTGCACTATGAATACGAGAGCAAACAAACACAGGTTCTGTAATAGAGGACATTCTGTGATTTGAACCTTGTGCAGATGTCGTATTATAAGAAGATTCGGAGTGTACACTGCTATACAGTAAACTTTTTATCGTAAGTAGAGGTAGTTCACGTTAAAATAACAATGAGATGATATAGTACAGAACATAACACCATCCAGTAACAAAGGCACACGTGGTACGTACCCTACATCCTATTGTCAGGCATTCTGAGCTCTACTATAACCATATGAATGGAAAGAAAGAAAAAAACAAAAAAACTATGAATGACAAAAGACAAAGAATGAAACTGAGTTTAAAGAAACAAGGAAAGGGAAAAAGTAAACAAAACGGAAAGAACTGTAGATTAAAGGTGAAAGAAAAGACAAACAAGACAAAAGAAAGAAAAAAAGAAAGAACATGACTGAAATGACAAAAGACAAAGAATGACACTGTTGGAGTTTAAAGAAAGAAGGAAATGTAAAAAGTAAAGAAGATTGAAAGAAAACACAAAGACAAGACAAAAGAAATGCGAGAAAGAAGGAAGGAAAAAGCAAAAAAGAAAATATATTAATGAGGGTTTGAAGCAAATTGGGGGAAAATAAATAAAATGAAAAGGAAGACTAGGATAAGAAAATGAGTATTTGAAAGAAAGAGAAGAAAACAAAATCAAAAAGTACTAAATTAAATAAAAGCTTTAAAGCTTTAAATTAAAGAAAAACTTGAATTACAGTATAAAAAGTACAACTGGAGGTTAAGAATATGAAATGAAATGAGTATTTGGAAGAAAAGTAACTATAAGAAAGATATTTTGTTAGAGAGAGAAAGAAAAAGGAACACAAAACAAAAAAGCATGAATGACAGAAGAAAAAATGAAAACGCATTGGTTTAATGGAAAGAAGGAAAGAAAAAAATCTAAATAAGATTGAAAAAAAAAAACAGTTACAAAAACAAATAAGTCAAAGACACCAAAGAAATAAAGAAGGAAAAAAGAAAAGAAGTTAAAGAAAGAAATTAATTCAAAGAACAAAAAAAGAAAGAAAGAACAAAATACAAAACAAAAAAGAATGAAGGACAAAAGGCAAAGAATGAAACAACATGAAGCCAAAGAAAGAAAGAAGGTAGGAAAAAGAAAATAAATTAGTCATTGGGTTGAAACAAAAATAAAATGAAAAGGAAGAGGTTAAGAAAATGGGTACTGAAAAAAAGAGAAGAAAACAAAAAAAACAGTATTGAATAAAAAGGAAGAAAGAACTGAATGGAAGTAAGAAAAAATGAAGAGAGAAACAGGTTATGGGATTGAAAGAAAAGCAAAAGACAATGAATGAAAGAAAGAAAGAAAGAAAGAACTCTAATCTAATGGACCACATTATATAACATCTCATCTAAAACCTTATATAAACCCAGAGTGAAGCTTCTTACCGATAGGAAGGTAGGTGGAAGGTGCAGGTAGAGGCAAACCTCCGCTCAGACGCTCCATCAATGTTAGCCATGTTACACTGATGCCTACTCCCTCAGGCACGGGGATTAAAGGACCTCGTGGAGTATGTTCTAGTGGGAGTTCCGATACCTCCCTGTATTTAAATATGCAGTAAATAATTCGTAGATTTCAGTGTTTAGTCTGGAAAACATAAACAGTAACCGATTCGAGCCTCAGTCTAATGGGTACATCATCCCAACGTTTACTCGCCTCGCAAATATTTACCCATTACCCTCTGGAGTCAGGTCCCGATAAAGCGGCTCGACCTCGTCACCCTTTGTCCAGTTCTGATACCAAAATAACATCCCGAGAGCACGCTGCACCACAAACAGGGCCTGATACATTTACACCTCACGTAAACACACACCCGCCTAAACAGGACGGAGTCCACCGTCTGACCTCATCGATAACGCACAGTCCTGACCTCCGCATGCTAACATGCTAACGCGCGGCGTGTTTTGGTACGCGGTACGATCTGAGCTCGGACTTTGGCTCCGGGTTTCTCCGTGTCTCCGTACGCTTGAGCTTTTCTCTGAAACATGCAGCCGGTTATTTTTAGCACTCAGACCGAGCGTTCAGAGCCCGGACAGGCTGGGACACACCATCCAACAAACAGAATGCATCAGCACTGGGTTGCCAAGTCTTCTCAAGGATAACTAGCCAAAGCCTGCACTAAATAATCATCATATGTAGGGCATTACACATCAAAATGTGGTAAACAAACCCGGGTTCTAACACCGAGCTAACCCAGGCCATCGGTTACGTGGAATATCCAGGTGCGGAGGGCACCCTGAAGGACCAGGAGAACGGACCAAGGTCTGGAGGACAGATTGAGAAGCCCCACCAGAGCCACCTCACTACGGCTGGGTATCGTTTGCATTTTATCAATTCTGATTGATTCCAAGTATCGATTCCAAAATGGTGGAAAAAAAAACTGTGCCAAATGTTAGGGTATAAAGAACTTTTTTTTATTTTTTATTTTTTTTACATTAAAGCTGTGTGATTCATGAATCACACAGAAAGAGGCATCACAGGCTGGCTGCACTGGATATGAAAGAAAGAAACTGTTGGAGTTAAAGAAACAAGGAAAAGGAAAAAATAAACAACTGAAAGAAAAAAGACAAAGAAAGAAGGAAGAAGAAAATAATCAGAGGTTGAAACAAATATAAGGGAAAAATAAATAAAACAAAAAGAACAAAAACTGGAATCGGAAAGAAAAGTGAGTATAAGTAAGAAAACATTATGGGCTTGAGAGAGAGAGAGAGAATAAAGAAAGAAATTGGGAATTAAAAGGTGAAAACAAGACAGACAAGTCAAAAGAAAGAATTAAAATGAAAGAAAGAAAGAAAGAAAGAACAAACAACTAAAGGCAAAGAATAAAAAGAAAGAAAGAAAGAAACACATGACTAAAAGAAAAAAGACAAAGAAAGAAAATAATCCTAAGAAAAAGAAGAAAAAGCAAAATAGCAAAGTAATTAAGCATGGGGTTGAAACAGAAACGCAGGGAAAAATAAATAAAGCAAAAATAAAGAATCTGGAGGCAGAGAAAATGAAGTAAAATGTAAAAAGTAATATAAAAAAATGAGAAAAAGTAGAAAGTAATCTCAAAGAAAAGTGCTACTGAGTAAGAAAAATATATTGGGATTGAGAGAGAGAGATAATAAACAAAGAAATTGGGGGTTAAAGATGAAAGAAACAAGACAAACAAGACAAAAGAACAGAAACGAAAGAAAGAATGACACAAACAAAACAAACAAAAAAGAAGAAACGACAGAAAACAAAGAATGAACCCACATGAATTTAATGGACAGAAGAAAAGGAAAAAAAACACAAGATTGAAAGAAAGAAAAACAAAAAGAAAAAAAGGAAAGTAAAAGTGCTCCAGCGGACCGTATCAAAACAAAACTACATGATGATGTATGTGATTACATGACGCCCTGGGCCTGACAGATGGGTGCCCCCTTAATACAGAGCTCCCCTGAGCTCAGGGCCCACCGAGTCCGAAACTGACGGACACTGCGTTAAATGTTTTATCGGAGCCTGTTCTAATTTCTGCCTTGTTAAAATCAGACTGACCAATCAGACTGACCAATCAGAGCTCGGTTGTCGGGCAGAACAGCTCATCAAGAGCTTATAGGAGGAGCAACACGCTGACTCTAAAAACATGGACATTAAAGAAAAGATCTGGTGGAATAGAACTGAAAGGCTGGAGAATGATGGAGATAAAGCTCACAGAGACTGGATGGAACCATTTGATTACTTATCTAAGTGCATTCTGATCTGTTCATGATCACAAAAGAACACAAACTAGAGCTTCCTGCACTCATCTTCGCTCGTGTTTTTGTTTTTTTAAGTTGACAATGTGAAAAAGACACGGCGAAATCTCCGACACATTAAGAGCAAAGCAAGAAAAAGGCGTTCTCAGAGAGTTTAGACAAAAACCGCATCGGTGTGAAGGTCCAACAACTTAAAATCTAGGGTCTTTTTCATGCGCAGAAATCGGACTCTGTGTGAAAAGGCCTTAACCAGGAGTAATCCAGAGACACGGAGGAAGCCCCCGGAGTGAGTCGTAACACAACAGAGGAGGTTCAGGATCGGTGGCATCTGGTTCTGATTGTAGGAGAGCATGAAGTCTTCTCACGGTGCCACTGCTAATCGGACCCAGCAGCAGCAGCACGTTCTATTCTCCGAACAAATGTACCGCGCTGTTCTGTTCTGTTCTGACACGCTGCCACTCTACACCCACTATACCCGCTCCGGCAGCAGCCCGAGAGGAACTCCCACTCTGCACTGTAGAACTTGCTGGTTTATATTTATACCATACGAGTGTCAGCAGAGAAAGAAACAACAGCTGGCAGAAAAATCATCAAAACAATACGACTGCTCCTAGATCAAATAAGGAATAACACTGATTATATTATAGAAGTGTAGTTTTAGTTATAGCAGAAACCTCGAGTATATTATTGTGATTATACCACAGTTCTGTTGTCGACATTTACCGTTAGAGTTGAAGCTAAAGAGGACCTCTGTTTATCATCACTGTTCCATTCTATCATTACCCAGCTGCTAAAACATCATCATCAGACTTCGAGGAACAGAATTTAGCAATAACTGTTTATTATACAGAAAATAAACACATATATATCTAGTGATCAGCTTTAATTTATTAAAAATAAACTTTATTACCAGTGAATAAAGGCAGGCTGTTACTACGGTATACTGTTCTACCAACAGAAGAAAATCAGACTGAGACCCCGATGTTATAACCAAAGTACCTAATCCTAGAACTTCCGTTCCTTGACTAGTACAGAGTACAGAGTACGTTCGTTTACCCCGCAATCCGATTGACTGAGAGATGTTCTACGTTCTAACCAACGCTCTATACGTATTACACCATGACATGCACACGTAACCTAGCAACAACGCCAGCCATAACAAAGCAGCAACATTATAACTATACAAGTAAAACTGAAAGCTATGATTAGTTCATAAAATCTACTGGTTTGGAAGATGAAGCTATTAATGAGCAGCCTGAGCCAAAGGTTTCTCACCTTAAGGATTTGGAACCGCTGGAAAAGCGAAACAAAGTCAGTACTTTATCAAAGGTCCTGGACTCTTAATGGACTCACAGCTCGACTGAAGAGCGACGAGACTGAAGATCAGTTTTAGTTATTTACAGTATTTAGCAGCCCTTATCCAGAGCAACTTACAATTGGTACAGTCTTACAATCCAAGCAATTGTGGGTTATGGGTCTTCCTCAAGGACCCAACGGTGGCAGCTTAGCAGTGGTGGGATTTGAACCCTGGACCTTCTCGTCCATAGTCCAGTACCTTAACCGCTAGGCTACCACAGTCCACAATCACCAATAATGAACTGAATCAGCTTCTACCTGGTTTGATTTGATGGATCAGTCAGAAATGTTACGGGAGAGTTATACAGCATCAGCAGCTTCATTGGTTCCATCAGCTCCATTCTTTATTTTCTTCATGTCGTTTGCTGGTGTTAAACTCGGCGCTTTCATTAAACACCATCCACGGCTGATCAGAGGGTCATTCATGGATCTGTTAAGCCCAGCTCTTAATAACCTGATCTAGCTGCTGATGATCTAGAACACTAACATTTCTGACGTGAACATTCACGTTCAGAGCTTCAGATAAATAATGTACAGGGATCTCTTACTTTTTCTTTGCTTATCAGTATTCTTTAGCTTTTCTTTCTTTCTATTTTTCATTCATTCTCAGTGTTCTCTTTAGCCTTTCTTTCTTTCTCAGTGTTTTCTTTTCTTTCGTTTTGTTTCTTACTCAGTATTCACATTAGCCTCTCCTTTTTTTCTTCCTTCTATTTCTCTTTCTTTCCTTCCTTCCCAGGATTCTCTTTAGCCTCTCTTTCTTTGTATTGTACTTTTTTTTTCTTTTTCAGTATTCTCGTTAGCCTTTCTTTCTATTTTTTTTTTGTTTTATTTTTTTCTTTCTTTCTTTCTTTCTCAGTATTCTCGTTAGCCTTTCTTTCATTTAATTTCTCTCAGTATTCTCGTTAGCCTTTCTTTCTTTTTTTTCTTCCTTCTATTTTTCTTTCTTTCGTTCCTTCCCAGGATTCTCTTTAGCCTCTCTTTCTTTGTATTGTTCTTTTTTTTTCCTTTCTCAGTATTCTCGTTAGTCTTTTTCTATTTTTCTTTCTTTCTTTCTCAGTATTCTCGTTAGCCTTTCTTTCTTTTTTTTCTTTCTACTATTTTTCTTTCTTTCTTTCTCAGCATTCTCTTTAGCCTCTCTTTCTCTTTCGTTCTTTCTATTTTTCATTCATTCTCAGTGTTCTCCTTAGCATTTCTTTCTTTCTTGCTTTCTTTCTCAGTGCTTTCTTTTCTTTTATTTTGTTTCTTACTCAGTATTCATATTAGCCTTTCCTTTTTTTCTTCCTTTATTTTTCTTTCTTTCGTTCCTTCCCAGGATTCTCTTTAGCCTCTCTTTCTTTGTATTGTTCTTTTTTTTTCTCTTTCTCAGTATTCTCGTTAGCCTTTCTTTCTTTTTTTTCTTTCTACTATTTTTCTTTCTTTCTCAGCCTTCTCGTTAGCCTCTCTTTCGTTCTTTCTATTGTTCTTTCTTTCTCAGTATTCTGTAGCTGTTCATTCTTTCTCATTATTCTCTTTAGCCTCTCTTTTTCTTTCTTTCTTTCTAAGTACAAACAAGAAATTTAGAATCACTAATTGAGTAACGGAATTGATAACGTTGATCCTGTACTTTGGTTACAACACCGGGATCTCACTCTGATTTTCTTCTGTTGGTAGAATAGTGCATCTTAGCAACAGCCTGCCTTATAAATCATGACAGAATCAGAAATATCTTTTGCTTCATTAAAATAAATTCAGGAATGAAATGTTTATGTTACCGATTTGTTTAGCCCTAGCTGGAGCCTCTCGGTTCTTGTCAGAAGACGAGATGTAAGTGAATAAGGAGATTCCTCACTTGTATTTAGGGCATGTTTCTTCTAGAACTCTACTTCAGTGTGACTAAAATGATTAGGCATTTTCATAACAACACTTAGTTTTATTATTAACTGCCCGTATCCATCTTTCACACGGACGTTTACGCAACTTTATGTGTCGCCATTCATTCCGCAATTCTAAACAATGCCACAAGTTTCAGATCTAATCGTGAAAAGCATAATTCCTAAAACATTCTTGCCCATGAAGAAAACAGAATGAAGCTCTGCAGCCGTTGTTATAGGTACCACACTTTAATAAATCTAAAGCGTTATGTAACCCTAGCATACACCCAGCCCTGCTTTATGTAGCGTTATATAACTCGAGCTACTGACAAGCAATTATAGAGTCATTATTCAGGTACTGCAGCAGAACGTGCTATAAATGCATTTCCTCTCATACGTTCATACACTCCCATGACTCATCTCCTCTCCTCCCCTCTCCCTCAGCCCACGCCGTCGAGCTCAGCGTAACACCTTCACATGTCCAGTGGCCTTCAGAGGGATTCCTCCAGTCCAAACGCGTGGGAGACCCAGGAACAGTACTGCCTATCCCACAATCCCCCTGTTCTATGAGATACAGTGCATTTTGGGATGAGAAGTAATCTGGTTGTTTGAAGCGATTAACAGGCAGGAGCTCAAATGCTTGTGTAAATACATTTATAATTGAAGTATTACAGAAGAGTATTCTAAGAACAGTTTTTCTCTGGGCCTTTGTAGGTATTTTCTTCTTCTAACCAAATGTCTAATAAAAGATGCACTGTTTAACGTCCCTTACGCCAGTGCGTTTTTCATCTATGGAAATCCACAAGCATTATAGTAAACCCAGTAATGTGCTGTTGGGACCCTGTGTAGGTTAAAGCTGTAACACTTAAGAGGATGCTATGATGGACCTTTGGTTTGACAGAAGCCAAAAATAAATCTACAGACAGCGTTAGGAACAACACGCAAGATGTCGCGTTTATATACTTTATATCAACCAGTTCAGAGAGAATATACAGGTAACAAAGGAGTACTACTTCAAATAGGACAGGTACATACACAGGTACAAATAATCAAAGGAAAGTGTAGGGATTTGTTTGGTCTTTTGCTCGTTTGTTGACTGGGCCAATTTAGAGAGACCAATTAACCTAAGGCATGTTTTTGTAATGTTGGACGAAAGCAGAGTACCCAGAGTAAACCCACACAGACAAGGGGAGAACATGCAAACTACACACGGGCGGAGTAAAAGGTCAGGATCGAACCGGGATCTCTGGAGCCGTGAGATCAACCAACCTGCGGCGTGAATATGTACAATAATGTACAAGCGAGTATCCGTAAGAAAAATGTTTTGGGACTGAGAAAGTGTGAAAGAAAGACACAGGGAATTAAAAGCAAGAAAACAGAAAAAACAAAGAAAGCAAAGCAAAGACTTAGTTTAAAGAAAGAAGGAAAATAAAATAAATAGTAAAAACATGCTTGAAAGAAAAACAAAGAAAGAACGAAGGAACAAAAGAGCAAAAAAGAAAGGAAATAAAAAAATTGAAAAAAAAAATCAAGGTAAATTTATTAAAAAAAAAAGAAAAAGACATAAAACAAGTATTTGAAAGAAAGGGGGAAAAAAATGAAATGAAAGCAAGCTAGAGGGATAAAACAATGAAACAAAAAGCAAGGGAAAACATACAAGGGAAGAAAAGAGCAACAAAAGAAAAAGAAAAAGAAGGCAGGACAGAAATAAACGAGAGACAAAGAGAAGAAACGAGCAGGGTTCAAAGAAGGAAAGGAGGACGGAAAAAGAAAGAAGGGAAAGAGTTACACACACAAGGATGAACAAAAATAAAATAAAGAAAACGACTTAAAGAAGACAGAAGGAAAATAAAAGTAAATAAACACTGAAAGAAGGTCAGAGAAAGGGCCCAGTACTCGACAGTCCTACTGTGTGATTGTTTCTGCCTCACCAGAGGCCCCTGAGCTACAGAGGGTCCAGGCAGGGGGCACCACTGATGCAGAAAACCTCTACCTCGTTCCTGCATTTTTTAAAAACCTCACACTTTCAGTGATGTAACTTATAACAGTGATGCCAGAGACTCTCTCACTTCAACTGTGTGTGTGTGTGTTAGTTAATCCTAAAGAGCAGCGATACTTAACACTCATAAATAATTAAAACTCGTAAATTCAGACGAGCTGCAGCGTCTGAGCTCAAACACTCCAGAGTAAACAGTTCAGAGCAGCAGGTCTGTAAATCTGCCTCTGATTTGTGACTTTTTCCACTCGAACTTAACTCGGGGCATGTGTTGGCTCCGAAAACCACGTACATGTGTATACTAACATTCACATTAAACACACACACACACACACACACACACACACACACACACACACACACACAGGAGGTGAGGAGCAACAGAAGGTCGTAACACACTAACACCAAATAGCGAACGTGTTTATCCCGCTGTGGAATGCACAACCTGGATCAAGACTCATCCACACACACACACACACACACTGGTCGGGAATCCTGCTGACTGACACACAAACCCAGATCCAGATCCAAATCCCACCCTCTGACCAAGCAAAACACAGATCTACACCCGGCCTTATAGGGGCAGGAAACCGACAGTCATTACTGCCACCTCATGCTGCCCGATCGTTACGAGTGCCCGACGCTTCCCAGTCAGCATCACTTCTAAAACTCTGCGTGGATTCTGGAGTGAATGTGTGCGTACTAGGGGTTGCACAACTACCCTTAGTCATTTTTACTAGTCGTGTTTTCATCTGCTTCAGCTTCACTCAAGCTGCTTCCGTCATCAGCTCCAGCCCCACCACGCCGGGGCCACCAGAGGGCAGTAACTCTCTCCCTCCTCTGGTTATCTGGGGACTCATTTTACTTGAACTATGACTCCATGACTTATTAGTTAAGATGAATTAGTTTCCTTCTTAGATTTATCATCTACGCCGCCCAAGGAGGTTGGGTCCCTTTTTGAGCCTTGGTCCTCCCAAGGTTTCATCCTCATAACACTTAGGGAGTTTTACCTTGCCACTGTCGCCCTAGGCTTGCTCAATTTGGGATTGGACATAGATATTAGGAGATACTCTAAAATTGTAAAGTTGCTTTGAGACAATGCTCCATTGTAAAAAGTGCTATACAAATAAATCTGACTTGACATTTCCATCTCCAGCACTTCTGCGTTTTTATATATAAAATAAAATGAAAATAAGCAATACTAATAAACAAATTTTAAGTAAATGGTATTTATCTGCATGTAACCCACTTTCCAAACACCCAAACGGCTCTTTTTCTTTTCCCAAGTCTTTTTTGGTGATATATTCTATATAGATATTCCATTTTGAAGATATTAGGTGTGGCACTAGGAGCACCATTGCGTGTATTCGTTCCAGGACCTTTTCACTCGATGCCCACTTGCCAGATCCCTTACCTACCTCATGTTTCACAAATGAATCACTGCAGTGCAGATTACTTTAGATTTGGACTTATCTTTTCTGAAGTATTTCCAGACTACTGAAGATTAATTGGCACAGTGTTGTTGAGAAGAGCTGCTTTCTTTACTGTCTTCCTGATCTTCCACTCTCTCCAAAATGTTCTCACGGATGTACCTTTGGGTCAAAGCTGGCATAGATTTAAGTGTTTCTGTCTGAGATGTTGCACACATACATTTCAGACCCATTTCTTGGTGTACGCACCATTTATGAATGAAACCCCTGGTCGTTACAGAAGCTTGGCCCTTCCATTCCTGGTCATTGTAGGTGCCTAACCCATCCGGGTCATTACAGAAAATTACAGACTACTCTCAGTCATTTATCATTGTCCAGAAATGGTTTGAAGAGCATGATAAAGAGTTCAAGGTGTTGTCCCGGCCTCCAAATCCCCCAGATCTGAATCCGATCGAGCACCTGTGGGACGTGCAGAGGATCTACCTCACAACTTACAGGAGCTCCTAACGTCCTAAAGCCAGAATCCACAGGACGCCTTCAGAGGTCATGAGGAGTCCATAACTGGGTCTGGACTGTAGGAGACGGACCCACAGCGTGTTCAGCAGGTGGTTATAAAGTCACGGCTGATGGTTTTATATAGTGATGTCATTAATACCCCATTAATTAAGGCCCTGTTTGTTTTTCTGTATAATCGCCGTGGTTTTATTGAGACGATCCGAGATAAATGAGAAACGGCTCCAAACAAATACACAGCTGGGAAAAAGTGAGCGCCTGACGTCAATAGGTAGTAAAACTATACCGAGGTCCATCCAACGTTTACACACACACACACACACACACACACACACACACACACACACACACAGCATTCCTTCTAGAGTGCTAACACTGCCATTTAAGGATCAGAACAGCCTGGGTTCACTCTCAGTCTGTGTGGGTTTTATACACGTATTAACACAAGGTATCAGGACTTCATGTTATTGTTTTTATTTTTATTTTACATATCAATCAATACAGGCCACCTGACCCTACATGATCAATATGATCGTTATTACACACGCCCGACTGTTCCTGGTCATTATGGGTGTAGGCCCCTTCATGGTCACTACAGGCCACCTGACCCTTCCTGGTATTATGAGTACCTGACCTTACTTGGTCATTGTGGGCACCTGACCCTTCCTGGTCTTTATGACTGTTCCTGATCATTATGGGTGCTTGACTCTGCTTGGTCATTACGGGTGCTTAACCCTTCATGGTCATTAATGGCCATCTGATCCTGCAAGGTCTTTATGGGCTTTCTGGCCCTTCTTGGTCATTATGGGTACCTGACCTTACCTGGTCTTTACGAGAATCTGAAAACAAACCATCACACACATCGAGTCACTCACACTGATAAATTTTAGAGACGCCAATAGACCTAATGCATGGGAGGCAGCCAAAACACTTAAAGGAATCCAAGACAGACACGGGGAGAACATGCAAACTTCACCCAGCCGGAGTCAGGAAACAAGACTGCAAACATGCCAAATTTCCCGTGACTGGTTCAAGAAAGCATAAGCATGGAAGTGCAGGATCATGTAAAAGCCCATGGAAAGAAAAACAGTCTAAGAGCTCCTCCTAGTGGACAAACCTGATAAACAGTTTCCTAAATCATTCAGTTCAACAGTACAGTGAAGAGAAAGGAGAAAGACGGGGGTTTCATTTTTAGAACCAAGTAGGATGGGTAAAATCGATGCTGACTTATGACCAGCAGAAACATTAACACCATGGCTGTGGGAGAAATGTTCAGGGACAAAGATCTGAACAACTTTACCAAGACACAAATCATTGCAGCCAGTCAGCAATTCTCCCAGGAGGGACAAACCAACAACGATCGATGTTCTGCAACGTTATCTTTAAGTAGTTTTACCTTTAAGCACTGATCATTACTCCAGCTGCACTTCTGTTCTACTTGCTCCGTGTGTAACTGCATGTCCTTTATCACCAGTGGCCACACGGTGGCACCATATCCCAGTTTAAGACGCAGGGTGAGAGCGGATTATCCTCATCAGTGGTGCATTTTAACCAAACCTAACCTAACCTAACGGGGTTCAGGGATGTTCTAGGAAATCCTGTTAACTAGGACTCTCTCTCATTAAGAAGGGCGACAGTGTCGAGGAAAAACTGCCTAAACGTTATAAGGAAGAAACCTTGGGACCCCAACCTGCATACAGCCTAGGTGTTATAAGTAAGAGTTAAAGTAAGTTATTTAATTAATACGTTTATAGTAATGGTGGTTCCCAAAGTGAGGGTGCGCCCCCTGGAGGTAACGCAGGGGGGTGCAGCAAGACAATGCTATGTTACTCAGTAAAAATTGAAGATACCCCATGCATGTCACTTGTAGTAATTTCACTGTAAAGGTGATTTGTCACTGTTTTGTTTTGTTTTGTTCAGTAAGAAGTTGCGGTTTTGTACGAATGACAACATTTAAAATTGAAGTTGAAGAGAAAATGTTTAAAGGAAAGACGATCGAACCTCGGAATTCTAACGCCTCTACACGCGAACAATTCGGACATCGAACGGTCAGTTCAAATTTTTTTCCTTCACAAAGTTGAAAAATTCAGACTTTGAACATCGGCACCCTAAAATAAAACACTCAACGGTTCGATCTTCCAAAGGCGATGAACATAATCCAGTCCAGTCGGTAGTAGGGCTGTGCTTAAAATAAATAAATATGTTATCTGTATATTTATTATCTATAACTATAATATATTACATAATTTTTTTTAAGGAAATAAAAAAACAGGGTGTCAAATACAGTCTCCGCTCCTGTAGGTGGCGCAGTACCGTGTTGTGACTCCATTTATCCGCTGAATTATCAGTGTGATGTGATTTTGTTTCTTACGTTTGTGGAAACGAATATTTTTGCTCACCTTGCGTCCGGAGAACAGCATGTAGAGCTGGTGCATGGAGCCTCCGTTCTTGGTCAGCTCCTTCTTGAGCGTTTTGGGCGACGGTAGCGTCCAGCCCCCCTGGCTGTCGGCGCTGACCTCCAGGCGGTTGATGGCGTTGTCGGAGGTGAAGCAGGTGGTGCGAGGGTCCTGCAGGAGGCTGCCCTCGCTGTGGGTGCGTCTACGCAGGGAGTTCTGGACGCTCAGCCCGCCGGAGCCTCCGTGCTTTTCGCAGGATCCCGCCTCCACCATGCTCCGCCTCTTGCCGCGCTCCACGTAATCGTCGCTGTCCTCGTCCTCGTCCTCCTCTTCGTCCTCGTCTTCATCGTCCTCCTCGTCTTCGTCCTCCTCATCGGTGGCGGCCGAGGACAGGGCGTCGGCGCTGAAGGAGCGGTCCAGGCGCAGCTCGGGGATGATGAAGGAAGAGGAGGAGGAGGAGGGCGGAGCGTTCGTGTCATTGTCCTCGTCCTTCCTCTCCTCGGTTTCGTCTCCTTCAGTGCTGGGCAAGTCTTCCTCTGCTTCTTTAGTCTTTTTCTCCTCCTCTTCCTCCTCCTCTTCCTCTCCTCGCTCCTCCCTCCAGATGTCGCTCAGGCTGCCCTCCGTGGATGGAGGAGGCGTAGGGGGCACCAGGTGGCGAGTCTCATCCAAAGGAGTGCTGGCTGTGGTGCCTACGGTGCCCGGGGTGTCACACAGACTGCCCAGAGAGTGTTCAGAGGGGCGTCGCTCGGCCCCCAGGTCGCACTGATCGTCCAGCTTGGGCTCCAACATCTGAGGAAACAGGTACAGCAAAGTTAGAACAGGTACAGAGGCGATGCCTACATTATTAAAACATGGGTACAAAGGCGATGCCTACTTTTAAAAAGTCAGATACACTGGCCACGCCTACTTTATTAAAACATGGGTACAGAGGCGACGCCTACTTTATTAAAACATGGGTACAGAGGCGATGCCTACATTATTAAAACATGGGTACAAAGGCGATGCCTACTTTTAAAAAGTCAGATACACTGGCCACGCCTACTTTATTAAAACATGGGTACAGAGGCGACGCCTACTTTAAGAAAGTCAGATACACTGGCCACACCTACTTTATTAAATCACGGGTACTGAGGCGACTCCTACTTTATCAAACAGATACATAGGCCACACCTACTTAGTAAAACAGGTACAGAGGTACGCCTACTTTAATACAAACTGATAGATGCAACACCTACTTTAAGAAAGACAGATATAGGTCACACCTAGGTTATTAAAACGCGGGTATAGGGGCAATGCCTACTTTATTAAGAAAGACAGATATAGGACACGCTCACTTTATAAAAACAGGTACTGAGGCGACGCCTACTTTATTATGACAAATATAGGCCATGCCTACTTTATTAAACCACAGGTACAGAGGTGATGACTACTTTATTAAGAACGACAAGTACAAAGGCCACATCTACTATATTAAGGCATAGGTATAGAGGCCACGCCCACTATTAAAACACGGATACAGAGGCAACACTTTATTAAGACAGGCAGGTACACAGGCCACACCTGCTTTATTTAGGTGCAGATACAAAGGCCATGCCTACTTTAAGACAAACAAGTACAGATGCCACACCTACTTTATTAAGGCAAAGATACACAGGCCACACCTATACTAAGAGAGACAGGTACACAAGCCACACCTCTTATTAGGACAAACAGCTACAGAGGCCACGCCTCCTATATCAAGATAAACAGGTGGAGAGGGTACATCTACTTCATTAAAGCAGAAATAGAGGCCACGCCTACTTCACTAAGACAAACAAGAACAGAGGACACACCTTTATTAAAAAAACAGATACAGAAGCCACACCTCCTAGATTAAGATACACAAATACCAAGCCATGCCTCCTTTATTATGAGGGACAGGTACTGAGGCCACGCCACCTATATTAAGATAGACAGGTACCAAGGCCACACCTACTTTATTAAGACAGGCAGCTACAGAGGCCACACCTCCTTTGTTAAGGTGCATGTACAGAAGCCACATGTCCTTATTAAGATAGATACACAGGCCACACCTCTTATACTAAGACACAGAGGCCACACCAACTTTAAGATACACAGGTATCAAGGCCATGCCTACTTTATTAAGATAAACAGATAGGCCACACCTCCTTTATTAGGAAAGAATGATACAAAGACCACGCCTACTTTAATAAGAAAGACAGCTACATAGGACATGCCTACTTTATTAAGACAGACAAGAATAGAGGCATCGCCTACTTTATTAAGGCACAGGTACAGAAGTCACACCCACTTTACTAGAACAAACAGGTACAGAGGCCACACTTCCTTTATTGAAACACAGGCAGAGGCGACGCCTACCTTATTAAGACAGGCAGGTACACTGGCCACACCTTTCTTTAGGTGTAGGTACAAAGGCCACGCCTATTGTATTAAGAGAAAAGTACACAGGCCACACCTCCTATACTAAGACAGACAGGAACACAGGCCATGCTTCTTATTAGGACAGACAGCTGCAGAGGCCACGCCTACTTTATTAAGAAAGATAGGTACAGAGAACACGCCTACTTTACTAGGACAGACAGCTACAGAGGCGCAGGTACAGAAGCCACGCCTCCTCACGAAGACAGACAGATACACAGGCCACACCCACCTACTTTATATATATATCGATCAAGGACACGCTTACTTTACTAATACAGACATAAAGGCCACACCTACTTCACTAAGACTCCATTAAATAAAATACATAGGCCACACCCACTTTACTAAGACAGACAGGTACAAAGCCACACCCCCTACCTTAAAACAGAATTTATTTTCCTGATGCTAACAGAGGTTTCATTGCAAAATAGTGAGGTATTCAGTAAGAACATAACAACGAACAAGTGTGTTAATTATGACCTGAAATCCTGCAACACACACACACACACACACACACACACACACACACACACACACACACACACACACACACACACACACACACACACACAGAGTAACGAGCATGTCTCAGTGCTAATTATAGCAGGTGCAGCAGTGTTTATGCTCAGAGTAACAGCAGAGCTATGAAGCGAGTCGTTCCAAACACCTGCCAGCTCGTCCCATCAGCCCATTCTCCATCTCACACTATCATTAGCCGACCGAACACAACGCATCAGGACCGGCGCTCGGATCTTTCCCGGAACGGCGGAACAGTTCCACACCGCGCTTTCTATTCCCCGGTGAGGCTTCTCAGTATTGCATTTGTTCTGCTTCACATGCTCGGAGCAACCGAGCTTTTAAAAGGTCATAGATGAAGAAGCGTTAGTGAAACATTTACAGCGCGGCCGAGAGTCAACAGACAACGAGCACTTTACTGGAACTAGAGAGGACGCTTTTACACAAAGCACGGCTCTGCGGTCAGCTGCTACGCCTTCATCAGAGCAGCTCAGAGATTCAAAAAGATACGAAAAAGTCAGAGTACAGAAGAGCTGCAGCCATCTCTCAAACGTTCTGAACTTCACATGTAGAGAAAAATAGTTCCACGATGCTTTTGTGACGCTGATCTCTGAGTATTGGGACACAAACCCACAGGTAGCCAAAAGTATTGGGACTCAAACCCAATGTAGTCAAAAGTATTGAGACAAACCTGCACATGGCCAAAAGTACTGAAACACAAACCCATGTGTCCAAAAGTATTGGGACACAAACCAACACATGGGCAAAAGTACTGAGACGCAAACCCATACGAGGCCAAAAGTATTGGGACGCAAACCCACACGAGGCCAAAAGTATTGGGACGCAAACCCACACGTGGCCAAAAGTATTGGACGCAAACCCTCCCCACGATGCCAAAAGAATTGGGACGCAAACCCACACTGGCCAAAAGTTATTGGGACGCAAAACCCACACGTGGGGGGGCCCCCCCAAAAAGTATTGGGACGCAAACCCATGTTGGGCCAAAGTATTGGGGCGCAAACCCACATGTGGCCAAAGTATTGGGACGCAAACCCACACGTGGCCAAAAGTATTAGGACACAAACCAACACAAGGTCAAAAATACTGGGACACGCAAACCAACACGTGGCCAACAGTATGTACTCAAACCCAATGTAGTCAAAAGTATTGAGACAAACCTGCACCTGCCAAAAGTACGAAACCCAAACCCATGTGTCCAAAGGATTGGACACAAAACCAACACAATGGCAAAGTAACTGAGAACGCAAACCCATACGAGGCCAAAAGTATTGGGACTCAAACCCACACGAGGCAAAAGTATTGGGCCCAAACCCACACTGGCTACAAGTATCGGGACGCAAACCCACACCCAGAGGGCCAAAAGTATTGGGACGCAACCCACACGTGGCCAAATTATTGGGCGCAACCACACGTGGCCAAAAGTATTGGGACGCAAAACCCACACCCCCACACTTGGCCAAAGTTATTGGACACAAACCCACACGTGGCAAAATTATTGGGACGCAACCCACACGTGCCCAAAGTATTGGGAACGCAAACCCACATGTGGCCACAAGTGACTGAAATACAACCCACGTAGCCAAAAAAGTATTAGGACACAACCACACACGAAGGTCAAAAGTACGGGACACAAACACACGTGGCCAAAGTATGGGACGCAAAACCCACACGTGGCCAAAAGTATTGGGACGCAAACCCACACGTGGCCAAAATTATTGGACGCAAACCCACACGTGGCCAACATATTTGGGACCAAACCCACACGTGGCCAAAAGTATTGGGACTCAACCACAATGTGGGCCAAAAGTACTGAAATACAAACACACGTAGCCAAAAGTTTAGTAACACAACCAACACAAGGTCAAAAGTACTTGGGACACAAACCAACACGTGTCCAAAAGTATTGGGCGCAACCACCGTGCCAAAGTAATTGGGAATTGGGACGCAAACCACACTTGGCCAAAAGTATTGGGACCAAACCCACACGTGGCCAAAGTAACTGGGACACAACCCCACACACGTGGGCCAAAAGTACTGGGACACAAACCAACACATGGACAAAAGTATTTGGACACAAACCCACATGAGGCCAAAAGTATTGGGACACAAACCCACATGAGGCCAAAAGTATTGGGACACAAACCCACATGAGGCCAAAAGTATTGGGACACAAACCCACATGAGGCCAAAAGTACTGAAATACAAACCCACATGGAAAAAAAAGTATTAGGACACAAACCAACACAAGGTCAAAAGTACTGTGACACAAACCCATATGTGGCCAAAAGTACTGGGACACAAACCAACACGTGGCCAAAAGTATTGGGACACAAACCAACATGTGCCCAAAAGTATTGGGACACAAACCAACACGTGGCCAAAAATATTGAGACAAACCCACAGATGGCCAAAAGTATCGAGACAAACCTGCAGATGGCCAAAATTACTGAGACACAAACCCACAAGTGGAAAAGTATTGGAACACAAACCCACATGTGACCAAAAGTATTGGAACACAAACCTACATGTGGCCATGTGGTCCACCCCATTTTGTCATATCTTTCCGCCCGGAGCGTAGGAGAGAAATGAACTGAGAAAACAGCATTTTAAAAATCCAAACAATTATTAAAGTCTCAGCATGGCTCAAAATCTCAGCAGGTTCCTGCAGAACAGACACTTCTAGGTTTGCTTGGCTGCTGAGGCTCTGCGGGGGAGGCCGGCTACTTCGGGAAATCTCTCCCAAAATAAATCCACTTCACACCTCATGCTAAAAGCGTATGCACCCATTTATTACCCGACAAATCGGTGAAACTTGGGATAACGTGCCCAGACGGAGATGTCGGAGTGTCACGCGTCTGCCCTCACAGCCAACACCTAACCAACGGAGCAAACGTGATTCAATAGAACAGATTTCCACCGACTTACAAACTGAACATGGGTAACAACGTCTGATTCATAAACTGGGATCTGAAACTCTGTCTAACCAGAGCTGGGACAATCCGAGTTAGATTTTAGATACAGAGGACAGAAAAATGATTTGTTTATCATTGTTTGAGGTAAAATGGCTCCATTCTGTCCTTCCCCCACTGCTAAAACATCATCATCAGACTATGGGCTTCAGTCCTAACAGAGGAACAGGATTTATCCATAACTGTTTATTATACAGA
Source organism: Ancistrus triradiatus (assembly GCA_025084515.1). Lineage (NCBI taxonomy): Eukaryota > Metazoa > Chordata > Actinopteri > Siluriformes > Loricariidae > Ancistrus > Ancistrus triradiatus. The sequence continues at coordinate 484,934 of JAJAGP010000048.1, read as the reverse complement.
AAATAACCACAAATATATCGATTGATCCGCTTTAATTGATTAAAAAGAAAGTTTATTTCCATTCGTAAATTCCACTTACAGTTCTTCTTTATACGTCAGGCTTGTTACTAAAGATACACTATTCATTCCTACCAACAGAGCCATCAGAGATAGAGCCCGTCCCGGTGTTCAGAAAACCAAAAGTACAGGACCAAGTGTATCTTTAATATGCTACTCAATTTAGGGATTCTATTTGTAAGAGGAAGCTAGATAAGAAAGAAGGAACGAAAGAAATAAAGAAAGGAAAGAAGGAAAGAAATACGGAAGAAGTGAAAGAAAGAAAAGAAGTAAAACATAACCGAATACCGTCACGAAATAACATCAACAGAATGGAAACAGAAATCCCCGTACCTAACTCACAAGACCTAAGGGTAATACTTAGAATTACAGAAGGAAAAAAAAAATTCACAAACAAAGAAAGAAAAAAACAATAGAAAGAAAGATAGAAATACAGAAACAAAGAAAGAAATGCTAAAGAGAACAAAGAGAAAGAAAGAATGAAAGAAAGAAAAACAATAGAAAAAAAAAAAAATAAAATAACGAATGAAAGGCTATAAAGAATACCGAGAAAGAAAGAGAGAAAAATGAAGAGAATAATAAGAAAGATAGAAAGAAAAAACAATAAAAAGAAAAACAAAGAAACAAAAAGAAATGCGAATATTGAAAAAAAGACAGAAAGAAAAAAATAATAGAAAAAGAAAGAAACAAAGAAAAAAGCTAAAGAGAATACCTAGAAAAAAGAAAGCCAGAACAATAGAAAAGAAAAAGAAATAACAACAGAAAAAGGAAAGAACAATAGAAAGAAAGAAAGAAAGAAAGAAAGAAAAAAAGAAAGAAAGAAAGGCTAAAGAGAATACTGAGGAAAAAACAATAGGAAAAAGAAAGAACGAATGATAGAAAGGAAAAGAAAGAAAGGCTAAAGAAAATACTGAGAAAGAACAAAAGAAAGAATCAAAACCAGAAAAAAGTGATGCGCTTTGGCCAGAGGGTTATTACCGGGTAATACTGGCACTAAGAGAAAGTTCCTCAGCCAATCAGGTTCAGATTTGGGTTCAGAGCTAATTGTGGTATAATTATTATTATGCTCGTCTTATGATGTCACTAATTGATCTAATCGAGCCGGGTGTGGGAGGATCATGAAGCACTCTGCCCGCTTCACATTTCACAAAGCCGGGGGTGAATTAGCAAAATGAACCAATTCCATTAGCCATTTCCGCTCCTGCCGTTCATTTCTAAGACGTCCCGTTACGGTTCTCCCATTCCTCACACACTCTGTAGCCACGGAATTATGGAGCCGGGATGCCCCAGGGCCGGGGCCGGGGCCGGGGCCAGGGCCGCTCACATCCAAACACAGTGCACTTCAAACGGCTGGAAACAGAACCAACTGTAAACAACAAAACCCATCACGGTCCTCAGAAAGGACGGAGGGAACTCGGGTGGAACAGAGGTCTGAGAGAGCTGAGGTCGAGTCTCAGCAGTCGCCCATTTCCGAGGGAGAGAAGGGCAGATGGGGATCCTCTCCCTGCTGCACCAACGGAGGATTGTTGTCCGGATTCTTCCACCTACCAAAAGTAGGCAGAAATAGAAAGAAAAAACAAGAAAAAAAGAAACAAGAGAAAGAAAGAAAAACAGGAAGAAAAATAATGTATGAACAAAGGAAAAAAAAAAAGACTAAAGAGAATACTGCGAATGAAAGAAAGAAAGAAAGAAAGAAAGAAAGAAAGAAAGATACTTAAGAGAATACTGAAAAAGAAGGAACAACAGAAAGAAAGAAAGAAAGAAATGTACATACAAAAGAAAAAGACAAAAGATTAAAGAATACTGAGAAAGAAAAAAGAAAGAAAACCAAAAAAGACTAAAGACAATACTGAGAAAAAAACAACAGAAAGAAAGAAAAAGCACGAACAAACAAAAGAAAAAAATACTGAGTACTGAGAAAGAAAGAAAGAAAGAAAGAAAGAAATAAAAAGGCCAAAGAGAATACTGAGAAAGAAAAAAAGAAAGAAAAAAGAAAGAGGCTTAAGAGAATCCTGAGAAAGAAACAATAGAAAGAAAGAAAGAAAGAAAGAAAGAAAAGGGCTAAAGGGAGTACTGAGAAAGAAATAAAAAAAAGAGGCTTAAGATAATCCCGAGAAACAATAGAAAGAAAGAAAAAAATACTGAGTACTGAGAAAGAAAGAAAGAAAGAAAAAGAAAGAAAGAAAGAAAGAGGCTTAAGAGAATACTGAGAAAGAAACAATAGAAAGAAAGAAAGATAATACTGAAAAAAAAAAGAAAAAGGCTAAAAAGAATACTGAGAAAGAAAGAAAAAGAGGCTTAAGAGAATACCGAGCAAAAAACAATAGAAAGAAAGAAAATTAATGGGAGAAAAAAATGCATTTAAGAAGATTTTCTTTTTTAACATACTTCCATGAATCTGGTCCCAGATCTTTGGGCTGAATTACCTTTGGACGGACGGACGGACGGACGGACGAACTGCGAGCTAATGTGAGCAGGTAAAGGAGACGCAGGAGAGTTAGGGAAGGATAACTTTAATCTTAACTAAGCTTAAGTCTTAATTAAGTACTACTTAATTATTACTGATCTATTTCGCAAAGCCCTTAAAATGGCTTTGATGTTTGCAGCATAGAAATCTGAGGTTACACCAGACACTCGCAAAGTAAGATTTGAAGGTTGTTACATAAAGGCAGAATCAATCCTCCGAGGTTTGCCGTCCGTCGTTCTGCAGCATGTAACTAACTAAACGCAGAAAGTTCCGGTTTTAGTGCAGATGTCCGACGATAAACACATTACGCCTGTTTTAAAGTGGACTTCTCCTTTAAAGGTAACATGTTTTGACCCAAATACCACGAGAGCACTCGGTAGTCACAAGGCTTTCGTTCACATGTAGCACATGATCGTATGAAAAAGGGCAAACAAAATGCTACAGACGTCCCTGTAGCCGCGGGCGGGGTCGCTCAGGGCACTTCTTAAGGTCTGTCAGATGCTGCAGTACACACTCAAGAAATCAGGACCCAATCAGCTGATCCCTCCCTCTCTCTTAAATGAAAGAAGATTCTGGTTCAAACATGCAGTGCCATAAATAGTGTTCCCTACGGGGACACACCTAGAGGAACTACAAAACCCCAGATTCGCTTCATCCACCAGCTTTACAGCTCGCTTCGCTAAACAGCCTTTACCACCCGCAGAACTAACAGCGTTTTATTGAGCCTTTAAGCCGAGTGCAGCAGTGTAATGGGAAAAAGAAACAGGAACTACAGAGTCATAAATGTTCCAGAAAGGACAGGAGACGAAAATGGTACCAAGTCGGCCGGCGGCTCCGCGGAGGTCAAGGACGAGGAAGAAACGCAACAGCAGGATTTTAATCTGAGCATCTACACATACAGTATTTAACAGACACACTCATCCGGACTTACAACGTACAAACCAACCAGCTGAGGATTAAGGGCCTCGCCCAAGGGCCCGACACTGGAAGCTTTGGCAGAGCCAGGATCCTCCAGGCCCCATTTTGTAAAAAATAAAATAAAATAAAAAACATGTAGGTTCTGTGGATTAGATCTGGATTAGATCCAGCTCCACGGAAATCCTCACCAGAGCAGAGAACGGCTTTAAATTATGAATGAACTACAGTGATGATCTGAATTCAGAAACAGTGGAAGCAGAGACGGAGACTCGAGTCTCAGACTCGCAACTTAACTCAGACTCACTCAGAGACCTGAGACTCTACTAAATAAGACAGGCTACAGACTCAAAACTAAACAAAACCACACACCAAAGACTCGAGACTCAACTCAGACTCGCATGCCCAGGACTCGAGTTTACTCAGACTCATACAAGAGATTTGAGACTCTCCCTGGACTCACTCTAGAGACTTGAAACTCTACTCTGTCTCACACGCCAAAGAGTCAAGACTCAATTGGGACTCTTACCCCAAAAACTCGAGACTCCACTCACTCATACGACAGAGACCTGAGACTCAATTCAGACTCGCACACCAAGGACTCACATGATAGAGACTCGATACTCGACTAAATGTATCTAAAGACTTTAAACTCTACTCTGACTCACAGCAAAGACTCAGGACTCAAACTCACATTCTACAGACTCAAGGCTCTACTCAGAATAAGACAGACTACAGACTCAAAACTAAACTTGGATGCTTGAGATTCAACTCGGACGCTAGAAACTCAAGACTTGACTCAGAAGCATATGATGGAGACTTAAGATACTCAAATACACACACCAATGACTCAGGACTCTCCTCGAGCTCATGCCAAAGATCCAAGAGTCAATTGGGACTCACGCTAGTCTTGATATTCTAATCAGACCCACACACTGGAGACTCAAGACTCGACTTGGACTCAAATGCCAGAGACTTGTGTCTCAACTCGGAATTGACACACAACAGATTTGAGACTCAACGTGGACTCGCACGATAGAAACTCAAGACTTTACTCTGCAAAGACTCAGGACTCTCCTCTGACTCGCACTAGAAACTGAACACTCAATCGGACTCAAAAATCAGACTCGCACTGGAGACTCGAGACTCGACTTCGACTCTAGAAACTTGCAACTCAACTCAGACTCATATGATAGAGACTCAAGACTCTACTTGAACTTGCACACCAATGACTAAGGGCTCTCCTCAGACTCATGAGAGAGACTCAAGACTCAACTCGGACTCACACGAAAGAGACTCGAGACTCAACTCAGACTCACACACCAAAGACTCAAGACTCAACTTGAACTCACACAAAAGACACTCGAGACTCAACTCAGACTCATATGATAGAGACTCAAGACTCTACTTGAACTCACACACCAAAGACTAAGGACTCTCCTCAAGACTCATGAGAGAGACTTGAGACTCAACTCGAACTCACACACCAAAGACTCGAGACTCAACTCGGACTCACACGAAAGAGACTCGAGACTCAACTCGGACTCATATCATAGAGACTCAGGACACTTCTTGAACTTACACACCAAAGACTAAGGACTCTCCTCAGAGACGGACTCACAACAGAGACTTGGAACTCTACTCTGACACACTAGGGACTCTGGACATGACTCCAAAGACTCAAGGCTCTACTCAGACTCACATGATAGAGACTTGAGACTCTACTCTGCAAAACTAAGGATTCTCCTGTGACTCACTCTAGAGACTTGGGATTCACAGACTCACACACCAAACACTCGAGACAACTCAAACTCCCACGAAAGAGACTCGAGACTCAGCTCAGACTCACACACTAAAGACAAGTCTCTACTCAGACTCCACTTACATTCATACAATAGAGACTTGAGACTCTACTCAGATGCACACAATAAAGACTCAACATTCAGCTCAGATTCACGATAAAGACTCAAGACTCCAAATTGACACAATAGAAACTCCGAAGTCTACTCAAAATCGCACGCCAAAGATGCAAGACTTAACTCAGACTCACCTATTAGAGACTCGTGACTCACAAAAGAGGCTTGAGACTCTACTCAAACCCACACCAAAGACTCAGGACTCTCCTCGTATTCAAGCTAGAGACTCAATTTGGACTCTCAACTCACAACAGACATGAGACCCGACTTGGACTCGCACACCAACGACTCAGGACTCAACTCGCACATTAGACACTCAATTTGGACTCTAAACTGAACTACTCGGACTCACAAGGCAGAGGCTTGGAACTTGAGATTCAGGATTACACACCACAGACTTGACTGAATGCGCACCCCAGAGATTTGATTTGGACTTGCATGAGGAGACTCGTGACCATCTCTGTCTGGAAGTAACCAATACCTCAACTGAGCTACTGATGGTTACCTTGTGCTGCCGTACACTTCACAGCATCTACACAAATATTCTAACTCATCCTTATTTTCCTAAAACAAATCCTGAAACTAATCCACATCTTATGAATCTCAATCGGGAGACACCAGAGGCATGAAACATCTAACGATCAGCACGTTAAACAGCTCCAACTAATCAATAATCAGAGACGAACATGACCAGCATAAACATTCCTCAGTAATAACTGCTGTTGGACAGCGTTATCCTCAAACATGGAGCTTTTTTTGAACTTTTAGGCCAAAGACAAAGTTTTTGAACCCTTGGAAAGGTCTGGATTACATTAGTAGCTCATAAGTCTGGTCTGATTTTTACCCAGGATCTGCCTGAACTAATAACACAAATAACAGAACACACTGATTAATAATTCAGTCCAGACTGAGAGGGGAATCTGAACAGTGCTGCACGCATTCTGGATTCATTCTGGCATTTCTGGCATGAGACATTCTCTCCAGGTCTCGATTGAGTTATTGATCGTTCCGAGCTCTTGTTGATTTCTCATCTCCGAGAGGCCAAACCAGGACAGCGGCCATATCGATGAAACCCGAGTCACTCTACCTACCAAAGGCAGATACTGTCATTTTTGCTGAGCAAATCAGAACATGTTAGTGTGATATACAGTGGGGCAAAAAAGGAATTTAGTCAGCCACTGGTTGTGCAAGTTCTCCGACTTAGAAAGATGAGAGAGGTCTGTAATTTTCATCATAGGTACACTTCAACTATGAGAGACAAAATGACAAAAACATCTAGGACATCACATTGTAGGATTATTAAAGAATTGAATTGTAAATCATGGTGGAAAATAAGTATTTGGTCAACCACAAAAAATCTCCCTTGATCTGGGGCCCCACGCAACATCTCATACCGTGGGGTCAAACTGAAGATGGAACGTAGCTGGGTCTTCCAGCATGACAATGATCCCAAACACACCGCTCGGGCAACGAAGGGGTGGCTCCGTAAAAAGCATTTCAAGGTCCTGGAGTGGCCTAGCCAGTCTCCAGACCTCAACCCCATAGAACATTTGTGGAGGGAGTTGAAAGTCTGTGTTGCCCCAAAACATCACTGCTCTACAGGAGTTCTGCATGGAGGAATGGGCCAAAATACCAGCTACAGTGTGTGTCAACCTGGTGAAGACTTACAGGAAACGTTTGACCTCTGTCATTGCCAATAAAAGTTATGTTACAAAGTATTGAGTTGAACTTTTGTCATTGACCAAATACTTATTTTCCACCATAATTTACAATTAAATTCTTTAACAATCCTACAACGTGATTTCCTGGATTTTTTTCTCATTTTGTCTCTCATAGTTGAAGTGTAGCTATGATGAAAATTACAGACCTCTCTCATCTTCCTAAGTAGGAGAACTTGCACAATCAGTGGCTGACTAAATACTTTTTTTGCCCCACTGTAGGATTAAAGCTCCAATTTAAAGTCATCTCAGCTGTAAAAGTTTCCTGAATCAGAGTCTGATAAACGGAGGTACAACGCAGGGCTGAACGGTGTTAAAGGGAAGAACACGAACACACACGCTGCAATATTTTAGAAACAAATGATACGTCGCATTCGACTGAGCCTGGATCTTCTTTCTTTATAAAGAGAGAGTATTTAACATCACATCAGCATTAAAGGCTATATTCACGACAGACACAAGCTTATTTCAACACACTTCATCTAAACACTCTGAAAACTCCCTGTCTGCTTTCGCTTTCTTTAATTTCCCTTCTTGTAATGTGCCACAGAGATTTTCGCCGTGTTTATTTCACATCGTCAGCAAAGATTAGTGTATTTTTGTGTTTTTTTGTGAGCATGAACAGATCAGAAAGCACTTTGATAAATAAGAAAACGCTTCCATCCAGTCACTGCGAGGCTTATCACCATCATTCTCCAGCCTTTCAGTTCTATTCCACCAGATCTTGTCTTTAATATCCATGTTTTTAGAGTCAGCATGTTGCTCATCCTATAAGCTCTTGATGAGCTGTTCTGCCCAGCAACCGAGCTCTGATTGGTCAGCCTGATTTTAAATTAGAACAGGGTCCGATTAAACATTTTACAGAGCGTCACGGGCATTAACATACGCGTGTTCTGTTTCACAAAGTTACATTACCTTAGTGTGACTAAGATTATAATATAATAATGAATCAATTTCAGGCTATTTATTATTTGTCATATTTTACAAAATATATGATGGAATATAATATGTATTTATATATCATGTATAATGAATAATAATGAATTGAAAGTGAACTACGGACAAGTATTCTTCTTTTTATTCCTGTACGATGAAAAAAAATCTCTTGTCTCGTTCTCCACTTCCACTTGTCTCGACTCGGGTTCGACAACAACACCAGCTCTGTTCCGAAATTGCCCTATTTAAGCCTCAGCATGTCAGAGAACAGCCTTGTGTGTAGCGCAGGAACACAGTGCTCACAGCTAAATTTAAGCAAACGCATGACCGCACGTAAATACATTTGGAGTTTTAACATTTTCAGCAGACCGACAAAGCCTCCAGTGTTGTTGTAGGAACCTGTCCTACTACAGAAATCATGTTCCATGAGCAAAACGGACAACAGAGACTCCACGATCAATCAGGCGTGTACAATCCACCAAGAAACACTCGTTACATCGAGGTCATGTGCATGCCTCAACGGGCTTTACGTGCACTTAGCAACAAAGCCAATCCATCTCCTTCCTGTCCCGGAACTACTCGCTTCATCAAGACCAGGAGGAAGATGGAAGAAGCCTTGAATGGGATGTGCAAACAAAACTTATCGAGCTTGTTAATCCAGATTGATTGATCAGCTCCATTCAGAAGATAAGTTAGAAATCCATGGAGCAAGACGTTTGATGTCCGAGTTTCAAACTGGAGCCATGAGGTTGATTCATAAAAGCTTGGCATCGCTTAGACGCTTCCTAGAATAAATCAGCCAAAAAAGTATTCGGACACCCAATGCTGCCAATGCGTCTGCATCCATGGCTCATCTGGAAGGCTTTTTAATTGATTTAAATGCTTCCTCCCGACCACACGAGCATTAGTGCGGTTGGTTTTATTGCATACGTTGGGCGACAAGAGCTGGCTCAGGGTCAGCTTTCAATTCATCCCAACAGTTTTGAGGTCAGGGCTCAGTCCAGAGTCGAGTCATGAGTCAAGTCCTTCCACAGCAAACTCATCAATCTAGTTTTGTCCTATACATAGAAACGCTGGCACGATGAAATGGTAAGAACCTTCCAAAAATGTCAACCATCAAATACAACTCCAAAGACTTTTTTCCATTTCAGACAGTATGAGCGCAAAATATTTCGTTTTTTTTCTCTTCAACTTAATTTCATTTCCTAATAAACATCCATTCCTGGGTTTCAGCCTGCAACACATTCCAAAAAATGGCATTTTAGAACTAGCAATGAGATAAAAAATTAAATCAACAGCTGATTATAATAATGATTTGTTACAAAGACAGTATCCATGAAAGCATGAGTCTTTGAGGAGTAAAGATGGGCAGAGGATCTCCAGTTTATCAACAAATGCATGAGAAAATTATTCATTTTCAAAGGCACTGACCCAACCCCATACCATGTCAGAGCCTGGCTTTTGGATTTGTTTTGGACTGATAACAGTCTTGATGGTCCTTTTCATCTTTCCAAAAAAAGATCTGGAATACTGATTGGTCTGAGCACAATTCCCATTTCCACTGTGTGATGGTCCATCCCAGATGCCTGTCCATCCCAGATGATCCATCCCAGAAGGCTTCTTTTTCAGCACAGTAACATTTTAAGTGGCGTTTGTGAATGTAACTCTGTATTGTAGAGCTTGATAGAGGTTTGATAAAGTAATCCCTTGTCCATGTGGTTCTATCAGCTATTGATAACTGACGGTTCTTGATGCAGTGCCGTCTGAGGGTCACCCCTCTTCAGTTTAGGCTTTTTTAGAAAATTCCTCCAGATTCCTCCAATTGTTTAGTGATATTATGCACTGCAGAGGGAGAAATATATAAATCCCTTCCAGTCTTTCTTTGAGGAACTTTGTTTTAAACATTTCAATCATTTTCTCACGCATGTTGATAAACTGTAGATGCTCTGCCCATCTTTACTCCTCAAAGACTCAGCTTTTCATGGATACTGTTTGTGGACCAACTCAGGATTATAACCTAGACCCAAACTGCCCCCGTCGTAACTTTGTTGGAATGTGTTGCAGGCCTGAAATGCAGGAATGGATGTTTATTAACAAAAGAACCCACTTTGGTTAAATCTTTGCTTAAGCTGTACCAGTTCAGAGTCTATGGGTGTCCAGGTGAGACGCTTCGGTGCAGCAGGTAGTGCCGGCGATGTGGAAAGGAATAGAGACAAGGCTGTAAGCTATCGCTGGCCCTGCTCAGAAAGGCACGTGAGCGGCCGCTGGCAGATATTAAGGAGGTGGAGGCGCTGCAATCGATGGGAGCTGGTGCTTAATTCGTCACAGCCCTGATGGATCAGCTCTCCTCAATGATGCTGAATTGACCATGCTGCTCAGCGTGTGTGTGTGTGTGTGTGTGTGTGTGTGATGGAGAAGGATCGATCTTTATCGTAGCGTGGAGCGGCATAAGAGGTCGCAGGTTAGGCATGTTATCACACCGGCCAGGATGAAGCACAAGGGCAAATGCATGTACACACGCTCTGGCATACACAGTATGTGCCCAGCATACCAATGTACCAGTCTGGAGGATATGCATGTAGGGTTTTATGGGATTACAGCACAAACGGTGCCACCGAGAACAGCACCATAAAAATAAAGGAAATAAAGCTTGAAATAAAGAAATAAAGATCGCTGCAAAGCTCTTCATGCAGTTCTGTCTCAGGCAGATATGTAAATGATTACAGGTGTGACCTGATTAGACACTGGGCCTCACCACAAGAGGGCGTAAAACTTTCCCTGTAGCGCTGCCCTATAAAAAGGCTCTCGGGCTACTTTTGGGTAGTGTACCTCTTGGTGAGAGATCTCAACGACGCACTCGAAGACATTTTGCCCAGAATTTGAGAGGGGCTGAGAGAAGCAGGATGGTCATCTTGATGAATTGCCTCCATCTGGGCCATTCTGACCTAGCTGTTAGATGTTGGGAGCAGTGGTTTTATGGGGGCACACACACACGGCAAACAGGCTCTGGACAGCCCAGACAGACCACCGGCAGAGAGAGTCGTTTGATCCGCTCCCACAGTTTTGTTATCCACCATCCAGACACAGGGGGAACCTTCACTACACACCCCCCATCTCTGCCCGGACCATTTCCAAGTGCTTAGCAGAAAAATTTGTTGTCACGGCATTAGGCATCCTGCCATTTGCAGTGGTGTCGTGAACAAGAACCGAAACCGTATCATCTTTGGTGATGAATCCAGGTTGTGTTTGGGTTCTGATGACGGGTTGGGTTCGAGTATGGAGGCCTCGTGGTGAACGATTCTATCCTGCCTTTGCTGTGGAGCAACACACTGGCCCAATTGCTTTTGTGATGATCTGGGGAGCCATCGACTACAACACTCGGTCACCCCTAGTGATGATATGAGGGACACTAACAGTTCAGCGATTTGTGCAGGACATGCTGTGTTCCAACTGACATTTCCCAGGGATGTCTCCGTCAGATTGCAACACTTTCTTGGCCTGTCCAGTTGCCAGATTTATCGCCAATCGAGCATTTATGAAATCAGCTGGGAAGCCAGCTTTGCCAACCTACATGTAGTACAACAATTTACATTTACATTTAGGTAATTTAGCAGACGCCCTTATCCAGAGCGACTTGCAATTGATACAATGTAACAGTCCAAGCAATTGTGGGTTAAGGGTCTTGCTCAAGGATCCAACAGTGGCAGCTTGGCAGAGGTGAGATTTGAACCCTGGACCTTCTAGTCCATAATCCAGTACCTTAACAGATAGGCCACCAAAGTCCGATCTACCAATCATCGATCTATAGAGCAAATGTGCCACAACATGCCATGCCAACCATATCTCATCTTGTATCCAGACTGGTGGCGGCCCAACAGGGTAACTAGAGCCTCCTTTTATTTGAATGGTACAGTTTTCCCTGATAAATTCATACTTTCCCTCTAATATTGTAATCACCATTACTTTCACGCATATAAAGTTTCAGTCGATTCCAACAACTCCTTCTTGGTGAGCTATTTTTTTGTGAATAATAATATTTATTAGCATTACAAAGTCAGAAGCCGTTCACAGCGCGATCTACATCCGGATCGTAGTGAGTTACTGGGCCAAATAGCGAGTTAGGGGACTAAAATACCCCAGAGTTCAGATATCGGTGTCGGACTGTACTAATATGGTCACGCCTGTCCACGTGCATCAACTCCAATCCAAACAACTTCACAGCTCTCAAAACTGAAAACTGAAGAATTTCAACAAGCCAACCCTGCACCGTTTTCCTCACTGTTCAGATGCTGATCCAGGCCTGTCTTAAGAATTCGGTATCTGGTCTGGTCTTATTCACCAAGCCCTGAAGGTCAAGGGCACTCTGCCAAATGAGACCAGAGCAATTCAGAAATGCCCGATGATTCACGGGAGCGTAGCATCATCCTGCCCTCCATTCCAAATCGAACATGAGCGCAGCTGCGGCTCAGGGATGAAGATCTAATAAATAATGCACTGGTGTGTGTGTGTGTACGATTAACCAGATTCAGACCGCTGTGCCACCCAAACACCATACACACACTCGGTGGCCACTTTATTAGGTACACGTTCGACTCCTCGTTAACGCAAATATCTAATCAGCCAATCACGCGGCAGCAACTCAACAAATTTAGGCATGTGGACATGATCAAACCGAGCATCAGAATGTGAAAGAAAGGTGATTCTACTGACTATTTCAGAAACTGCAAGAAATTTCCACACACAGCGCCACCTCTAGGATTTACAGAGAATGGTCCAACAAGAGAGATGCAGAGGAGAACAGCCAGACTGGTTCGAGCGAACAGAAATAACTACCTCAAAAGTAACTTGATCTCTGAATGCACAACACGTCCAACCTTGAAGCAGATGGGCTACAACAGCAGAAGATCGCACCGAACAGAAAACCGAGGCCACAATTCACACAGGCTCACCAAAATCAAATCACCAGAATCTCAACATTCAGTCAATGCATTTCTATGGGAGATTTGTCGTTTTTTAAATTAAATGTATTAAAAACGATAAATCAGATCACCTCCGAAATACACAGCACACCACACAGAGTGATTATCTACGCAACGGTGTTTGAACCGTGTCTGGATGTTAAGCGGTTCAGGCTGAATTAATCCCAGAAATGTGAGGGAAAAGAATCAGAAACGGGAGAACGATACTATAGAGAACGAAAGTAACAAGACAGGTTCAGTCTGAGTTAAAAACTATTATTTCTTTACTTTTTCTCTCCTGTTTTAACCCCGCCTATCTTAATCCGGGCCCCAGAATTCACTGCACACGGGCAGAAGTGCAGCCTAGACAAGACGTCGGTCAATAGCAGGGCTACGGAAACTTGATTTTATACGTAACTAAGTATTTTATGATTTGTATTTTACGTTTTAATAACACAAACATTCAAACAGCAAAATGATCCAAATACTCAGCTCTCGCTCGTTTCATTAGTCAGAGTGGCTGAGTAAAGTGTACTTCAGTCACACACACACACACACACACACAGACACACACACACACACACACAGAGTAGTAACACTCCCAGTCCTGCACCGTTACTTAACATATCAGTTCATATCACAATGACCATCAACAGAACGGACACATGATCCCCTGCTACACAACTAACTCAGCTCGTCTACACAACAAAAGCGCAAACAGCAGCTACACACGAGACACAAGCAAGACGACTCACCACGATTAAAGACAGGAAGCTCAGAGTGCGTTCGGTCGCTTCACCATTACTGCAGTGGAGCTGAGAGCGCTCACTCCACACTCACATGGGCGTGTGTGCGTAAGTGTGTGTGTTTGTGTGTGTGTGTGCGCGCATGTTCTCAGAATGAGTTAGTGCACGGTCAAGACCATCAGCTGAGCGAACGAGCAAGAGATGGTGTGTGAGTGAGAGAGAGAGTGTGTGAGAGAGAGGAGTGCTTAGGGATGGGATAGAGCCTCACATTTCACACAAACACAAGCAGAGAGAGAGAGAGAGAGAGAGAGAGAGATTTAGAGAGAAACAGAGGACTTGTTTTTATCTCTTTGTGAGGACTGAACATGCCCAAAATCAAAAGCACACCCAAGATGGTACACCAGTTTATCACAGGGCTGGCAGAGAACACTGTTGCAGCATCCACAACCGATCCCAAAACAGACGAGTGGCAAAAAGTTTAACAAAGTAATGCACCAAAATGAAATTAAATTAAAGCGTAACATTTTTTACAAAAAAATAAAGTTTTGAGACAGCATAGGTGTATATTAACGCCATCCACAGCGAGTCGGAAACTGACGGACCGCGACACTGTGTAACATTTTTAATTGGACCCTGTTCTAATTTCTGTGTTAAAATCAGGCTGACCAATCAGAGCTCGGTTGTCGGGCAGAACAGCTCATCAAGAGCTTATAGGACGAGCAGCACACTGACTAAAACATGGATATTAAAGAAAAGATCTGGTGGAATAGAACTGAAAGGCTGGAGAATGATGGTGATAAAGCTCACAGTGACTGGATGGAAGCGTTTGATTATTTATCAGTGCATTCTGATCTGTTCATGATCACAAAAGACACAAACTAGAGCTTCCTGCACTCAGCTTCAATCTTTTTATTCCTTATATTTAATTTAAATATATTACCAATTAGCTTTTGTTTTTGGTATCAACTGTATTCAGTTCCGGTCTAAGAACAGAGCCATGTCTTATTTCAAATCTTTATGGGGGAAAATGGACGCACGCACGGACGCACATACACACACACGGACGCACACACACACACACACTCTCTCCGTTTCCTTTTTCCCCCTCAAATAGATGCATGGCAATAAATGATCCAGTATTACCCAGTGTGAGCTACAACTCATGGAAATGAGCTCAAAAACACAGCATTACAAGTGTGGTGGTGTGTTAGTGTGTGTTCCATTAGGCTCCAGCCATGGGCAAGACATTATGGCACTCCGATTGGCTGCTGTGTCCCACAGGATACGCAACCATTAACATCCATCAAACATCATTTCCCTTACACACACACACACACACACACACACACACACACACACACACACACACACACACACACACACACACACACACACACACACACACAAACACAAACACAAACACACACAATGTATTTAGAGCCATCTTTAAGAGGTATGACCATGGCTCTTTACACTTTTATATTAAAGGCCATCATTTACTATTTTAACATAATATATAAAGTAGAATGTACTTTATGATATACTCCTTTATGAATTACATTTTCTACTTACATACGTTTTATTTATTATAGAAAAGAATTTATTTCATCTTCCATTTTATTATATTTTGTCTTTTATTTACTATACTTAGTATTTTAATATATGATTATAAAGTAGGACTTTGATTTTATGTTATTTTATTTATTATATTTTTTACATTCTTATTTTATTCTGAAATTCTCTGTATTATCACCACTAATTTATTTTATTTGCTATTTTGTGATATTCTTTATTTATATTTATATATATATATATATATATATATATATATATATATATATATATATATTTATTTATTTTTTTTTTTTTTTTTTTTTTTTTCTCTCTCACTATTTTAATATATTATATAAAGTAGAATGAAGTTTTTAGGATGATATTTTATTTATTATATTTTCTACTTTATTAAATCCTCTTTTTACTTACATTTTATTATGGTTACCAACTTATGTTATTCTCTATTTCATTACATTCTCAATTTTTTTTATCCTATTTGCTATTTTAATATACAATATAAAGTAAGATGTAGTTTTATGATGTTATTTTATTTATTATATTTTCTACATTTTTACTTTTTATTATATTCTCCATTTCATTATATTGTCTATTTTATGCATTTTATTTACTATTTTAATATATCTAAATCAGAATGTAGTTTATGATTTTTATTTATTGTAACAAAATGTAGATTTTATTTATTATATTTACTATTTGATTGTATTCTCTATAATATATATTATATTTACAATTTTAATATATTATCTAAAGTCGAACATAGTTTATGATTTATTATATTTTCCACTATTATATCTTCTGTTTAACATTTTATTTATTACAGTTACTTATTTATTTTACTCCATTTCATTATATTCTCTACTACATTAGAATTACAGTAGAATGTAGTTTATGTTTTTTACTTTATTTCATTCTCCGTTTACTCATTTTATTAATTGTAGTTACTAATTTATTTTATTCTCCATTTCTTTATATTTTATTATGCTTTGTATTTTACTTATTAATGTACTACTTTAGGAAATAAATTATATAAAGAAAAATTTACTTTTTATTATATTCTCCATTTTATTTTTTCTATTTCCTGGCTATTTAATCTATTTATCTTTTATAAATGTAAATGTTAATTCATTTCAATTTAATTCTTGCATACAATATAACATCTAGGCTGACCAAGGAGGTTTGGCTCCTTTTTTGAGTCTTGGTCCTCCAAAGGCTTCTTTCATTATAACATGTAGGGAGTTTTTCCTTGCCACTGTTGCCCTAGGCTCACTCAGTTGGGGCTGTGGATCTAGATATTTGGAAACCCTAAAATGAACCCTACATTACTCCGGTATTACCATCAGCGTGAGGACGTTCGGTCCTTACAGAAATAAAAACACGTGCCTGGTTACACAGCTTCCTCTATAAACATGTACAGTTACAGATACACTCGCTAAGACTTTAAAACACTGAACACAGAAACCTCGCCCACTTGTTTACAACAGCTCTCTCTCTCTCTCTCTCTCTCTCTCTCTCTCTCTCTCTCTCGGAGTTATCCAGCTTTATCCGTTTATCCTGCTTCTCTCCTCCCTCCCTTTCTCCCTACAGCCCACATGCACACTTCCTAATTTCCCATCTCTCCCGGTCTCCATGGTTTTAATGAATGAGCCGGGCTTTCTAATGAGTCCACTGGGAGGCTGCCGGAACCAGACGACTCCTCCGGTGACAAGGACTCAAGAAGTCGACCTCTGGTCCATGTGCTCCCGTCTTCCATTTGCATACGACCTTGATGAGATTATCCTAAATAAAGACGTGTTTGGACTCCGGTCTCTGCTTCAGCCTCTGACTTCAAACACTGCTTGTAAACACATTCTGATCCATTGATTTGGGCCACACCCTTCAGTACCAGGTCCATCAAATCAAGATGCTCTGGAAATAAACAGTGTCTTAGAAACTAATTCAGAGACGTGGAAGAAGATTTCTACAAGAAGTGCTAAATTTAAAGGAGGATTAATGGGATAAAGGACCGGGATAAGTTTGGGTCAATAAGATACGATTGCTTACCACGCCAATTAAAGTCAGGTTTAATATGGGGGCACCACTGGACTGGTCATGTGACAACCACAGACCCAGCCCCCACCCTGAGGAGTACTTGCACTCAGGAACCTGACCCGATGAACCCGAGACCTCTGACTGTTCCTTCTCCTGGAGTCTATTAGGCGGCGGAGAAAGAAACTTCATGACCATAATCTTACCCCAAACCCTAAATCTTAAAACACACCCTAATCTTACCCCAAACCCTAAATCTTAAAACACACCCTAATCTTAACCCTAACTCTGATCTTAGCCCTACTCCTGATCTTAAACCTAACAATAAACCTAACCCCAAACCCTAATCTTAACCCTAACCTTAAACCTAACACTTAACCCTAATCTTTACCCTACCACTAACCCTGAATTTAACTCCAACCCTTAATCCTAATGTTAAGACTAACTCTCAACTAGGTAATTCTAGTCTTAACCCTAACTCTAAACCGAATCTTAATCCTAATCCTAACCCTGAACCCTTATCTTGAACCATAATCTTAAACCTAGCCCTTAACCCCAGCCCTAATCTTTACCCTAACACTAACCCTGAATTTAACCCTAACCCTTAAACTTAAGACTAACCCTAATCTTAACCCTAACACTAAACCTCATTTAATCTTAATCCTAATCCCTAATCTGCAACCTATTCCTAATCTTAACCCAACACTAAACCTAATCTTAATCCTAATCCCTAATCTGCAACCTAATCCTAATCATAACCTTAACCCTAAAACCTAATTTCAAACCTAACCCTGATCTTAGCCCTAACACCAATCCCTAATCCTGAACCATAATCTTACACCTGATCCTAAATTAATCATTTTAACCGTAACCTTAACTGTAACCCTAAATCTGGACCCTATTCTTAATACTAACCCTTAACCCCAACCTGGAACCCTACCCTTTATCTTAACCCTAACCCTGAATTTAAGACTAACCCTAATCTTAACCCTAACTCTGAAATTAATCCTAATCCTAACTCTAATCCTAGTCCTAACCCTGGGCCTGAGAAAAAGTAAGAACAGTAACAGGTCAAACTTCATTTAAATATAACCAAGGAGGTCCTACCCTATCGGGTACATATGGTCCTCACAAATATAACAATTACCTGGAGACAGGCGCACACACACACACACACACACACACACAGTTGAGGAGTTTGCTTTAATCAGCTTTCAGATCCAGCAGCTGTGACTGACGGCGTCTCATTCTCCACCCAACACACACACACACACACACACACACACACACACACACACACACACACACACACACACAGGACCATCAGTTGCATCTGCCTTCGACATGTGCTGAGAGTCATTATGCTTTACCAGCTCAGCTCCCACCACTGAACACACACCTACACACCCTAACACACTGCAGTACTATACAACACACAGAGTTGTTCTATATAATACACTGCAGTACTATATAGCACAAACACACACACAAAGCAGTACTGTACAACACACTGCAGTACTATATAACACACTGCAGTACTATATAGCACAAACACACACACACACACACACACACACACACACACACACGGCAGTACTGTACAACACACTGCAGTACTATAACAAAGCAGTACTATACAACACACAAACACACACAGCAGTACTATACAACACACAAACACACACAGCAGTACTATACAACACACAAACACACACAGCAGTACTATACAACACACCTGTTCTATATAATACACTGCAGTACTATAACACACACACACACACACACAGCACTACTATACAACACACAAACACACACAGCAGTACTATACAACACACCTGTTCTATATAATACACTGCAGTACTATAACACACACACACACACACACAGCAGTACTATACAACACACAAACACACACAGCAGTACTATACAACACACCTGTTCTATATATTACACTGCAGTACTATAACACACACACACACACACACACACACACACACAAACACACACAGCAGTACTATACAACACACCTGTTCTATATATTACACTGCAGTACTATAACACACACACACACACACACACAGCACTACTATACAACACACACACACAGCAGTACTATACAACACACCTGTTCTATATATTACACTGCATTACTATAACACACACACACTGCAGTACTATACAACACACAGAGCTGTTCTATATAATACACTGCAGTATTATATAGCACAAACACACACACACACACACACACACACACACACAGCAGTACTGTACAACACACTGCAGTACTATAACAAAGCAGTACTATACAACACAAACACACAGCAGTACTATACAACACACCTGTTCTATACAACACATTGCAGTACTATAACACACACACAGCAATACTATACAACATACAGAGCTGTTCTATATAATACACTGCAGTACTATATAGCACAAACACACACACACACACACAGCAGTACTGTACAACACACTGCAGTACTATATAACACACTGCAGTACTATAACAAAGCAGTACTATACAACACAAACACACACAGCAGTACTATACAACACACCTGTTCTATACAACACATTGCAGTACTAT
>JAJAGP010000048.1:437525-460025 GCA_025084515.1 Ancistrus triradiatus | reverse complement strand
AGGGTCTGGCACAGGAAAGGAAATTGGTCTGGAACAGGAATTACAGAGGGTCTAGAGCAGAAGGGTCAAAGGGTCTGGCACAGGAAAGAAAGTCGTCTGGAACAGGACCTACAGAGGGTCTAGAGCAGAAGAGTCAAAGGGTCTGGCACAGGAAAGAAAGTCGTCTGGAACAGGACCTACAGAGGGTCTAGAGCAGAAGAGTCAAAGGGTCTGGCACAGGCTAGATAGAGGGTCTAGCAAAGGGGTAACAGAGGGATGACACTGGTTAGAGAGAGGGGGTCTGGCACAGGTTAGAAACAGGGTCTGACACAAGTGAGGCAGAGGATCTGGCTCTGGAGGTACAGAGGGTGTAGAGCAAGAGAGGCAGAGGGATGGCACTGGAAAGGCCTAAGGCAGGAAGACCAAGGGTCAGGAAAATCAGAAGATCTGGCACAGGAGAGACCAAGGGTCTGGAGCATGACCGGTGTTTTGTGTCTGTGTTAATAAGGTCTGTTCTGTGCAGAAGAACCCTTTGCAGGGGGCACTTCCATCTTGCCCACTGTTTGAGGCCAGCTTCATACCCACAACCATCCTCACCATGATTTCCTTAGAAGTGTAATCGGCTGCGTAACACTTTGTGCATCCCGCTCTGTGCCTCGTCCAACTCGTTTCTATTTCAGGATTTCAGGATTGTTTGAACCATCTGACTCCCTCCTCACCCACATCCTGGCATTCTCTGTGGTCTGCTGCCATAAGCCCGTGAGCTCATCACATACTCCAGTACCCAAACATCACCTTCTGGATGGCACTCGGTTGAACTGGCAAAGCAGGACGAGCAGAGCCTGCACAAAGCCATTGTTGTCCCCGTGGTTCATTCACCACATCTGGCTCTGGGCTTCTCCAGTGGAATCTTTCCAGCCATTAATGGAATGCGGTACCCAGACGATCACACGCCGGACCAGGTGCCCGACCACATGCCCATCTCTATAAAAGTGCATTCAGTGCCTAAAAAGGGAGATTCACGCTCTCAGAGTAAAAATAGACACCAAGTGCCCGCAGTCAAGAGTGCCATCATGGGGGTGGAGGGGTGGTAAAGCTACGCGCTGGTATTCCTTAACACTCAACAAGCACAGCGCAGGTTTTCCCGTTACCCTTGGCTTCTCTTTGACCTCCGTCAGCACTGAGCAGCGTGCTCTAGCTGTGGTCTTTGCAGGATGCCCACTCCTAGAAAGGACGAATACACGGGACATTAAGAAGGCTATTTTGAGACAATGTTCTTCCAACATGTGGGCACCAATGGTCTGGTCATAACCAATTGCGCACCCAGTCCCCACGTGGCCAAAAGTATTCAGACACATCCCTGCACGTGGGCAAACGTACTGGGACACACCCCTGCATGCTGCCAAAAGTATTGGAACAAGCCCAGCAGGCGGCCAAAAGTATTGGGACACAATCTGGCACGTGGACAAAAGTATTGGGACACGCTGCCAAAAGTATTTGGGCACACACCGCACACAGTCAAAAGTATTAGAACAGACTCCGCATGCTGCCAAAAGTATTGGGGCATGCCCCAGGACGCGGCCAAAAGTATTTGGACACACCGCACACAGCAAAAAAGTATTAGGACACACAACACACTGTGTCAAAAGTACTGGGACACGCCCCAACACACAGCCAAAAGTACTGCGACACACCCAGCACGCGGCCAAAAGTACTGAGACACGCCAAACACGTGGGCAAAAGAACTGGGACACAATCCAGCATGTGGCCAAAATAACTGGGACACTGTCCATCACGTGGCCAAAAAATAATGGGACAAATACCCTATTCTTTCTGTTTGCCACATTTCAAGCACTGTTGTAGTTCTTTCAGGAAATGCAGATCTAATTTCCATTTGCTGTATGTCAGTTGAGTTTAATGTTTTAATTTATATACTATTTTATGTTAAACATTTATTTATTTGTGGTTTTAGTTATTTACATATTTATAGATTTATTTATGCATTGATTTGTCATGTTTGGTCCTCCTACCAAGAAAAACTAAAAGCGAAATCTTTTATATTACCACATAAATCCTTTGAATGAATACTTGCTTCCACAAAGCTCTTCCCCCCATCAGACAGATCTGAGCTTACTCTTCAACCTCTAAGGAAACACCTCGGATTCATTCGGACAGCCTGCTGGAGCAGAACACAGCTCAGGTCCGCGTGCCATCCCAAACGCTGCCGGCAAATCAGCAAAAAGGATTTCAGCCTCTTCAAGCGGTGCTTCTCTTCATAGCTCGTGCCAAATGGGCGAAGGAGCGCTGGATATGTTTCGGAATCTGTCTGCCGGACCAAGCTGGAGGTTTTCACACAAAGCTCAAAGCTCTAATAAAAGTATCAGGGATCGTTTCCTTCGCCTGGCTTTCACCCAGAGCGGTGACTCATGTGGCTTAAAAGGCCATTACTCATGATAAATCTCCAAGCCCAAACTCGGGCTCTTATCAAAGGACCACCCAGATGAAAGCGCCGCCGCGGGACGTGAGGGTTTCTTTGACGTCGGCCCGGACGACGCTGAGTTAGCGCTCGCTTTCAAAACGCGAGAGTGTTTTATGAGATTCTGTCAAGCTGCGAGTCGCTTCTCTAAGACTTACAGGCTCTGGGACGTAGGAAATATGGGAATTAAAATGTCACCGTGCTGGAGGACCGTACTCCCTCCTGACGTGAGACTTTGAGGGGAACACAGCCTCCCCAAAGTGGACGTGACTCTGAGGGAATGTTTTCCGACGCGCCGGCCAATTTCACGCAGATTTAGATATAATATTAAGACACGATCATGTACAAGCCAGCAGTTTGGTGCCATTATTTTGATTTTATTTGATTATTTACTGTCTTTCACTGCCAGAGGAGCGGCTTGGGATCCCCCGAGGTGGCAGAACACACATGTTCCCCTGGTCTTGTGGTGCCATGACCCACGTGGGATACGACCCAGCGTGGAGTTTAGCTGTGTTCACTGTTTATGGTATTCACCTTTTGTTACACGCCTGCACTTACAGTGGTGTTTGAAAGTTTGTGAACCCTTTAGAATTTTCTATATTTCTGCATAAATATGACCTAAAACATCATCAGATTTTCAGACAACTCCCAAAATACAGTGGTGTGAAAAAGTGTTTGTCCCCTTCCTGATTTCCATGTTTCTCATTCTGCAAAGATGAGGGGCCAAAATTCCTCCACAACCTGGTTAAGGACTCACTGCAAGTTATCGCAAATGCTTGGTTGCAGTTGTTGCTGCTAAAGGTGGTTTAGGGGGCAATCACTGTTTCACACAGGGCCATGTAGGCCATTTTTTTCTCCCTTAATAATAAACACCTGCATTTAAAAACTGCATTTTGTATTTACTTTGTCTTTGACCAATATTTAAATTGGTTTGATGTTCCGAAACACTTAAGTGTGACAAACATGCAAAAAAATAGGAAATCAGAAAGGGGGCATGAACTTTATTCTCCTTTAACCATTCTTTGGTAGAACGACTTGTGTGCTTAGGGTCGTTGTCTTGCTGCATGATCCACCTTCTTGAGATTCAGTTCATAGACAGATGTCCTGACATTTTCCTTTAGAATTCTCTGATATAATTCAGAATTCATTGTTCCATCAGTGATGACAAGCCGTCCTGGCACAGATGCAGCAAAACAGGCCCAAACTATGATACTACCACCACCATGTTTCACAGATGGGATAAGGTTCTTATGCTGGAATGCAGTGTTTTCCTTTCTCCAAACATAACGCTCTTCTTTTAGATCAAAATGTTCTATTTTGGTCTCATCCGTCCAAAAAATATTCTTCCAATAGCCTTCTGGCTTGTCCAGCAAACTGCAGACAAGCAGCAATGTTCTTTTTGGAGAGCAGTGGCTTTCTCCTTGAAACCCTGTCATGCACACCATTGTTGTTCAGTGTTCTTCTGATGGTGGACTCATGAACATTAACATTAGCCAATGTGAGAGACGCCTTCAGTTGCTTAGATGTTACCCTGGGTCCTTTGTGACCTCGCAACTATCACACGCCTTGCTCTTGGAGTGATCTTTTGTTGGTCGGAACCATCATGGTGAGGGTACCAATGGCGTCTTAAATTTCCTCCATTTGTACACAATCTGTCTTTCTGACTGTGGATGGGTGGAGGTCCAAACTCTTAGAGATGGGGTTTTGTAACCCTTTCCAGCCTGGATGAGCATCAACAAACTCTTTTTCTGAGGGTCTCAGAAATTCTCCTTGTTTTGTGGCCATGATACCTTCACAAACGTGTTGTGAAAAGAAGCAGGACTTGATAGAATCCCTGTTCTTTAAAAATATAAAAACAGGGTTGCCCCACTTCAACACCTGATTGGCCAAATTCCCATTTGATTGAAAAAACACCATGGGGACTTAATTCACCTTTCAAATTTCCTGAGGTTCACATACTTTTGCCCACTCACTCTAAATATGCAATATTGTATTCATTTTCCTCTAAAATATAAAATGAACCAAGTATAATATGTTTGTCTCGTTTGTTTAAACTGGGTTATCTTTAAAATCTACTTTTAGGACTTCTACTTTTAGGGAAAATATGCTGTTTTCGGTCCATATATGCAAGAATAACACCAGAAAGGAAAAATTTCCAAAAGGGGAAGGAAACTTCCAAAGGTTTACAGTACGTTTCGGCTGACAAACCTTTCTTGCAACAGTTTTAAATTTAAAATATTTTAATGCTTTGTTTTTTTTTTATAAAACATATTGATGAATGACTCAAAACGACCCACGATTTAAAAAAAATCTTTTTTGCGAGATTTTATAGTTCAGATAATTTTCGCCAAATTATTACCCCTCCCTTTCTCTGGAAGTCATCCCAAAAACTCCGAAAAGGGTGGCTTTAAAAGGAGACTGTGTTGAATTCAGATCAGGATGTTTAAATCCAGATTTGTGTTGCGTCAGCAGAAAAACAGGGGGAAATCCCAACTGCTAGGAGGAAAAAGAAAAGGCCTTCTGCCGGGGGTTCCCGGGTCTCAGGGAACGGAATGGCGGAGGCCGAAAATGAGTCTTTCAATTTAGTGAGGAGGGAGGAAAAAAGGTCACCAGTGGGGGGGGCCTGTCCCAACTGTGGGGACGGAGACCACTGGGGGATCGTGTTGTGTCACTCGGTTCGTTAACAGAGGGCGGCGAGGGTTAACGAGGGCTTTGTTAATTAACTAATGAGGCACAATTCAGGTGGAGAAAAAGAAAAAAAAAAAACACGGACCTTGCTCTGCTGAGTCTCCTGATCCTACACCTGGTCTTACCTTTTTTTCTTGCTCTTTTTCTTCTTACTTCTTTGTTTCTTTAAACTGATTTTTTTAAAATGAATCCTAACCACATTTTACATGTCATTAAAAATAATATTTTTTAAATTAAACTGACTCATTAAACCCCCACATTCATAAACCCATTTCGGTGTATTGAAAAATTTTTCTAGGTCACTACCCCAATGAAATGAGTTTTTTCTACTCTTGTAGACACAAGTGACACCAAAACATATCTTCCACGTTTACATGTGTTTTTTTTGACACAACAAAAAACTACAATATTACACAAAAATCTTCTGCACTAACAATGACCCCTTACATTATCAAACAGAGGGGTTGCTCACCGAATCAAATCTCCAAGTCTCTGTATGCCAACTCAAAGTCAAAGTTTCAATTCCTTAGGGTATGAGAAGGGTCTGGAGTTCAAAGTATTGTAGCATTGCAAACTTCAGAGCTGAGGGGGGTCTATACTTTGCAAATCAAAATCAAGTTCTCGAGTCTCCGAGATCAGAAAGTCCCCCTAGCGTGGGCAGGTTCCAGATCAACTTCTCGAGTCGAGGGTTGTTGGAAGTCCTTCTTACAGGCAAACCAAAATACACATCAAAATTTCGAATCCCCTAAAAGTGGGGGGCTGGGGTGTGGGGGGGGGTGGTGGGGGGTGGGTTTGGGTGGGGTGTGGTGGGGGGGCATCGAAAGGAAGTGCAGTCAAATATGATTTATTTCTTGAAGACGGGGTAAAAAACCACTCAGCAAAACTTGGACATCATGCCTTTGGAGTTTATATGGCACTGATTCTAGTGTGTCCGGCAAATGGAAGGGAGAGGGGACAATTACCTTAAAGAAGTGTGAGTTCTTGCATTCGAGTCCATCGTTGGCCTCAAGACTGTAGAATGCAAATTCTGAAGGCTTTTAACCGTGTAAATCAAAAATTTTACGTTTGAGTTACAGTTTGAGTCAGAAAGCCCCAAAGTTTCTCAAGTCTCTAACATTTTGAGTCAGGATAGAGTTATTGTTACTTCTTCAGCTTGGGCGAGTCTGAGTCCCAAGTCTTTCTTAAATGCCCCTAGTCCCCCCAAGTCCATTCAAAGGTCTCGAAGTCTCTTAAAGTTAGGGAGTCATAGTTTCAGATAAGTCTCGAGTCTCTAGGTTACGGGATCAGATCAAGTCTCGAGTCTCTAGTAGGGAGTCCGATTTCAAGTTCTCGAGGGTCTTCTTCTTAGTTAGGGGAGTAAAGTACAGATCAAAAGTCTCGGGAGTCTCTAGTTAGGGAGCAGATCAAGTCTCGAGTCTTAAGTTTAGGAGTCAGATCAAGTCTCCAAGGTTTCGAAGTCTCGAGTTAGGGAGATAATTGTCAGAATCAAGTCTCGAGTTTTCTCGAGTAGGGAAAAAGTTAGGGACGTTCAGATCAAGTCTTCTCGATTCTCTAGTTAGGGAGTCAGATCAAGTCTCGAGTCTCTAGTTAGGGAGTCAGATCAAGTCTCGATTCTCTAGTTAGGGAGTCAGATCAAGTCTCGATTCTCTAGTTAGGGAGTCAGATCAAGTCTCGAGTCTCTAGTTAGGGAGTCAGATCAAGTCTCGAGTCTCTAGTTAGGGAGTCAGATCAAGTCTCGAGTCTCTAGTTAGGGAGTCAGATCAAGTCTCGATTCTCTAGTTAGGGAGTCAGAACAAGTCTCAAGCCTGTATGAGTCTGAGACTGTACCAGGCAAATCCAAATCAAGTTTAAAGTCTGTAGAGAGACGAGTCTCGTCATGCATGCGAGTCCAAGTCAAGTCTCTAGCATGCAAGTTCGATTCTTGAGTCGGAAAATCATGATGTTGAGCATGAAGTTGTGAGTCTGAGACTCTTGTCGCTGTTATTAATGCTCCAGTGAAAGTAATAATACTCAAAAAAACAACAGTACAGTCCCTATATTACATAAAACTTAGCTTACATTTAGAAAAGGGCTTTAAAAAGTGTGCAGGCCCAGTCTATTGATCCCAGTCTGCTTTCCCATGCCAACAATGTGTGTGTATGTGTGTGTGTGTGTGTGTGTGTCAGGTATAAGATGATCCATAAGCTGGCACTCACATGCCCCTCACTGATCAATGCTCCATTACAAGAAGGGTGCAGACAAATTTATTAATGCCTCGAATCAATACAGTTATCTCACAGAGCTCGTGTATAAATAACACTCAGAATGAAATATGCTCAGTCAGGCCTGAAAGAACCTGCATTCAGTACTGTTCGAAAGTATTAGGCCATTCGATTTGTTTTAGCAATGCTACAGTGAACATATGTAACATTGTTTACGATTGGACCAAAAAACTTGGATTTGTCACTCCATAATCCTTACTTTTCACATCTTACTTTTCACCCTTCTCCCCTTCAGTGATTTCATGGCTGCTACCCTTAAAAAAAAAAAAAAACCATTCCTGATCAAGCTTGGCATCATGATGAAGCTCCCAGATGCTCTTACGGCTAAGGAGAGGTCACACTAAATACTCACTCCCCTGCAACCTATAGAAGCTCTTCTTCTGACTTTTTTTTTTCAGTTCTTTAATACTGCATACAAATTCAAGGAATTGTCCAGTTGTACTCGAATAAAGAGAAATGATATAATCTAATGGTGTCCTAAGGCTTCCACTGAGTCTGATTATTCACGTGGTCATGTAAACAGTATACCCCGATCTAGAAATCAGATAAACAGAGCTGGATTTTACCCCAGTAATCAGATTTCCCATAGCATGTATACCAGTGTCCTGATGTCCTAAAACGACACGGTTGCCAGGTCCACCTATTATAAAGACTTGGCTTTATTTGGGCTCTTTTTAACACTGAAGTTTTTTCCTCTCGTGGGATCTGGCAACCCCGGAATTAAACAAGGCAGTAATTAAAGGCAGCGAAAAAGTTATCGAACACTTTGTGAAGACTCTGATACACACTATATACTTGAGAAAATGATTAAATATTACATTTCTAAACCTAAGTCACATTTATGTGAGCTTATTGGCTGGTGCAAAGTAGAAATCTGATTACTGCACGGGTCACGTAACCCCGAAGCTAAGGCAACCTAAGGTTGGGGTTAGGGCTAGGTTTAGTTGTAATAAGCTCCAGGAATCATTATGTCTAGTAACCGGAAGACAGCAAGATAGAAATGCACAGCAAAAGATAGGGGATGTAAAGGAGGGTAAAAAGGGAAAAAATGAGGTAAGAAATAAGAGTCAACCAAAAAAAATAAGGAGGGAAAAAGAGAGAGAGAGAGAATGGGGTGAAAGAGAATGGAAGGGGACAAAAGAAAGAAAATAAGAGCAACAGAGTGGGGGTCAAAGAATAAAATGAGATAGCGATGAAACTAGTGGAGGAAAAGCACAAAAATTAAAAGTAAGAGAATAAATGAAGAGCGAAAGGAAGGGGAAAACGAGGGAAAAACAAAAGGCAAGATAGGAAAAACAAGAACGGAGAAATAGGAAGGGAATGTTGGTGAAAGAGAAATCAGCGTTCACCAGGTACTCGATGCCTATGCTGAGGCTGTGCCCGACGTGGGGCACGATCCGGGCAGTGTAATTGCCTAGGCGTCGCCCAGCAGAGGGCAAAGAAAGGTCTGTAGCAGCTACCAAAACAAACCTCAACAGATTTCACTGGGAGTCAGATATGGTGTAAAGTTATTATTATATTTAGAGCGGTGAGTATAATAAAACAACAACGACTAATGTGTACACACACACACACACACACACACACACACACACACTCACACCTGCCAGGATGTGAGTCATATTTCAGATTGTCGAGCCTCAGCATAGTGCTATCCATCATTATAAGATCACTGCCACTGTTACTAATACATTACGATGCTGCAGATATACTGCATGACTCATGTTCTACCAGCTCTGTGTGTGTGTGTGTGTGTGTGTGTGTGTGTTGGAAATGGGTCAGGCTGGAAAAGCAGCTGTGGTCAGGCCTCAAACAAACACACACCGACAGAAGGCCGGGGCAGACAGGAGGAGAGAAAAAGAGCGCAGCGAAACGCCCTGACCCGAGCGCAGATGAAACAGAGCGGCGAGTGAAGAGCTCTCTTTCATGTAGAAAGCTCGATGAGAGGAATAATTAATAGCAGGTGTTGTGTGATATTTATAGCGTGGTCCTGAGACGCAGGTTAACGAAGCAGAGCGTCCACGCTGTGGAAGAATCCCAGCGCTCGGGCTAGACGGAGTGCCTACCTGTTCCGGGGGGGCGAGGGTCTCCCTGCACTGGCGCTGCAGCTGCTTGTCTATGTGATCGCTCAGGCACTGACACACTCGCCTCTTCTGATCCGCGGAGTACGCTTCCAAACTCAGCAAACACTCGCACTTCTGTAGAGACGGGCCAGAGAGACGAGGAGGGGTGAATTATAAATACAAACAAGAGAGCTGAAAAGAAAGAGAGATAAAAGACTAAAGAGAGAGAGATAAAGAGAGGTAGAGAATTAAAGAGACCAAGAGAGGACCAAAGGGTGAAATATAAAGAGAGAAAGATAAAGAGTAGGGGTCAAAGAATAAAGAGAGGAGGAACGTGACATAAAGAGAAGCAATTTAGAGGATAAAGAAAAAGGAGACAGAGGCACAAGGAATGGGAATGAAGGAGGGAAAATGAAAAGGAAAGAAAAGGAAGGAAATGAGGTAGAATATATGAGAGATAAGAGAGAAAGGACGAGGATGAAACATGTAAAGAAAGCAAAGGAAGAAAAAGACAAACAGGTAGAGAGCAGGAGAAATGAAAAATGAGTGATATTGAGAAAAAGAAAGAGTGATGGTCAAAGGATTAAAATAGAAAGAGAAGAAGAAAGTGAGAGAAAGAAGAAACTAGTGGAGGAAAGAGGAGCAAAAATGTAGGTGATAGAAATATGGCACAATAGGAAGAGGATAAAGGAGGAAGGAAAAATAATAGCAAACAAATGAAATGGGGTAAAGAATATGACTGAGATGGAGAGAAAATGAGAGGGAAAGAACAAGAATGAAATGAGTAAAGAAAGCAAAGAAAGAAAAGAGTATCAGGTAGAGAGCAGAATAAATAAAGAGAAAAAAAATAAGTGACATTGAGAAAAAGAAAGCGAGGGTCAAAGGATACAAAGTGAGATAAAGAGATGAAATTAATGGAAGAAAGAGGAGCAACAGAAGTAACAAGAAAAGCATGAAAAATAAAATTAAGACAATAAAGAAAATGTAAATGATAGAAATATAGACCAAAAGGAAGGTGAGAAAGAAGGAAGGAAAAACAAAAGGAAAAAGAAAAGAAATTGAGTAGAGGAATACGGGAAAAATAAAGAAAGAGAGAAAAAAAAAAGAGTGATACTGAGAAAAAGAAAGACTGAGGGTCAAAGGATGAAGAGATGAAGCTACAGAAGCAACAGAAAAGTAACAGAATAAAAAGTAAGAGTATGAGAATAAAAATACGTAAAAAAGCAAGATAAAGGAAAAGTAGAAGATATAAATACATTGCAAAAAGGTAGGGGAGCAAGAAAAAAGGAGAGTAAAAAGAAAAGAAAAAAAGAGGGAATGCGGTGAAAAAATAAGAGCGACAAGAATGAAGGACAGAAAGAGTGAGGGTCAAAGAATAAAGAGGGAAAGAGAAGAGAAAAAAGAGATAGAGATGAAATTAGTCCTGAAAAGAGAAGAGAGAAAGAACAGGAATGGAGGAAAGAATGTGAAAGATTATCAGAAAGAGAACAAACGAAAGGAAGAAAAAGAGTAAAAAGAAAAAGAAAAAAGAAAAATGAACAGAAAAGTAAATGGTATAAGAAGTGAGTGAGAAGGAGAGATACAGAAGGAAGGGAAAAGGAGGAGACAAAAAACACGGCAGAGAAAACAGAAAATTAGGAAAATAAAAAGAAACAAAAAATAGAAGAGTTAAGGACAATGAGAGAAGGAGAGAGCTGGGAGGAGGTAAGTAACAAAAAAAAAGACAAATGCACGCGATAGGGAGAGGGTGCGAGTGATGAGGGAACAAAAAAGGATAAAAGGGTGAAACTTAAAAATAGAGGAGAGGGAAGAAAAAAAGAGAGAGGCTGGGGAAAAAATAGCACCAGGGAAACCTAATCAAACCGAGAGAGACACTGAGAAAGAGCGAGAAAAGATGAGAAGGTCATGAGAGAAAAAAAGAAGAGAAAAGAGGGAATGTGATGAGGAAAGATTAAAAATAAATAAAATGGAAACAAAGTAAGAAAAAGTGAAAGGCAAATACCAAGGTGCAAGACGACAGTTTTTTTTTTTGTTTTTTTTTTTTAAATAAACGCACTTGTACACACACAGCTGAGTGAGTGTGAATAAAATGTTCTCAGTTTCTGATCTGTTCCTACCGTGGGTAGGGGCGCCCAAACTTTTGCACAAGACTGTAACTAGTAAATGATGTAAGAGTCTGTGGTGCAGAACAACGAGAGCTAGGCATCTACATTAGGTGGGGATCATCCTCGTGTGCGCTAACAGTGACCCCTGCTGGGCCCTGTGTTCTCTGAGGACATGAACCAGGGAAAGAGAGAGACAAAACACAGAGGACAGAAAAATCTATTTGGTCTGCATCTTGCAGGTTTTGTAATGTGCAGCACCGTCGTTCTTTTTGGGTCAATTTTTGTACTAATCAGGTGATGAAAGTCTGCACATGATCAATGGCAACAGGGATTTTCCTCGCGGGGCAAATGAGTCCCGAGCCTTTGATAGACAGACATGTAATTTCATTTCATTTCAGGCCAGAATCAAATGATCTGGTTAGTTGCTTAAGTGAAGCTCAGGCACGACGCAAATTAATCAATAGAGAGATTAATGATGGGACCAGAGCTTCTTTAGGAGCAAAAGCTACTTGCAGTAACGTGGTTAATGTTTAAAGGCCTGTCTTGGGTCACCAGTTTCCTCTACTTTGTAAAAAAGAAAACAGGAGTGACAACTAAGTAGTTGCTAAGCTGTTGCTACCTTGTTACTACGTGGTTGCTAGGTGGCTACTATGTGATTGCTATGTGGTTTCAAAGCGGTTGCTAGGCTGTTGTTACATGGTTGCTAGGCTGTTGCTATGTGGTTGTTAAGTGGCTGCTAAGTGGTTGCAAGGCTGTTGCTATGTGGCTGCTTGGCTGTTGTTACATGGTTGTTAAGTGGTTGCCACATGGTTGCTAGGCGGTTGCTATGTGGTTGTTAAGTGGCTGTTAAATGGTTGCAAGGCTGTTGTTGTATGGTTGATAAATGGTTGCAACATGGTTGCTAAGTTGGTGCCAGGCTGTTGCTACATGGTTGCTATGTGGTTGTAAAGTGGTTGCTAGGATGTTACTATGTGGTTGCTAAGTGAATGGAAGGCTGTTGATACATAGTTGCTAGTCTGTTGCTATGTCGTCGCTAAAATGATTGCTAGGCTGTTGCTATGTAGTTGCTAGGCAAGTGATGAGGTGTCTAGACGTATAAGGCTAGGGTCGTTTAGCTGTCCCAATATTTACGGCTCCAGGGTAATTCCAAGTGTGGCTGCTGGGCTGTTGCTACGTGGTTGCTAAGGTGTTAGTAAGATATTTAAATTTTAAAAACATTCAGCTGTCCATGTATTTATTGCTATTTGTCTTTTAGCTTTCCAGAAATTACTGTTTAAGAGCCATTTAGCTGTCCAGATATTTATGGCTAAATTTCACAAGTTGTCCAGATAATTATGGTTAAAGGTCTAGCGTTTCCTGTGGGGAATTTATTCGCAGTTTAAACATGGTTTTTACGAAAATCATACGTCGGATAGATTAGAAAAGCGCAAGCACGCTATTCGGGTATAGGATTTATGATCCTGCAAAGTTTTGTGCAAGCAGCTGTTCAAAAACCTTATAGAGCCTTAGAAATTTGTTTTGATCGAGGCATGGGTCATACATGTGGCTTCTTATAGGACAGGGTGCCACATTTTCCAGCCTAAACCTCAAAATCTGAGGACGCACCGAAAGCACGTTTTACCACACATGAAGGCATATCGAGAAAACGCAAGGAGGCTTTTCTCTGGAAGTTTGGAGTTAGTTCCTGGCACGCGGTGTATTTATAAACAGAGACTGTTTTGTTGTCTTCCTGAGAGCAGCCTATTGAGAACAGGAATCAGCCTGAACTCAGACACTTCAGAATGAGTGGGTAGGAATGTTCTGACATTAAGGACTAGATCCAGTCACAACTGGACTGAAATCAAAGCTCAGGATAAAGGAAAACTAACCTACAATCCCAAATCAAAAAAAGCTGGGACGGGGCTTAACATGCAAATAAAAAAAATGTTCCTTACATTTCCTTTGACTTTTATTTCATTACAGACAGTATGAACCCAAGATATTTCATGGTTTTGTTGTTCTCTGATCAACTTTAATGTGTTAATAAACATCCAGTCCTGCAATTCAGTCCTGCAACACATTCCAAAAAAGGTTGGGATGGAGGGTCTAGAGCACAGTCTAGAGTACAGACGGGCAGAGGATCTCCAGTTTGTCAACAAATCTGTAAGAAAATGACTGAAAAGTTTAAGATTGGAATTGGATTTCTATATTTCTACCTCTACAGTGCATAATATCATTAAACGATTCAAGGAATCTGGAGGAATTTCCTAAAAAGCCTAAACTGGAGAGGGGTGATCTCCGCTCCCTCAGACGGCACTGCATCAAGCACCATCATTCATCAATAACTAATAGAACCACACGGGCAAGGGATTACTTTATCAAGCTTTTATCAAGCTCTACAATACGGCGTTACATTCACAAATGCCACTTAAAACGTTACTGTGCTAAAAAAGAACCCTTATTTAATAACCATGTCCAGAAGTGGCGTCAACTTCTCTGGGCTCGGAGGCATCTGGGATGGACCATCACACAGTGGAAATGGGAATTGTGCTCAGTATAACAGATCTTTTTTGGAAGAAATGGACCAATTATGAAAAGACGGACCAAAATCCAGGCTCTGTCATGGTATGAGGTCAGGTCAGGGTCCTTAGTAAAGGTCATTTACACTTCTGTGATGCAGCATTAATGCAGAAAAGTACACTGAGATTTTAGAGTGACATAAGCTGCCTTCAATACATCTCATTTCTCTACTACAGCTGTACTTATAACGAAGGAACAAGGCTCGGGTGTGAAATCAACACGGATGCTATAAAGAGTCGAAGCAGTGCAGCAGTCTACATCAATTATGTAAACCAGGACTGCAGCAAGACGATCGATAGTACAACCTCCTTCAGCTAAAAAAAAGGACAAACTGGTTCATAAAACAGCTCAGGCTCAACAGAGCAAGACCAGACAGACCAAATGCTGCTCCTAGTTCTTTTTTATTGACTTTAAAATGACTGAGCATTCACCATTCATCCATTTTGTGTACAGACTGGAGCACTTTGGCTCTGGAAGTTCAGCCGTCTCAGAAAAAAGTGTAAAATGATGCAGATTTAAAAGCACAGCAGGACAAAGAGGTTGCAAAAGTAAAGCAGATTTACCAGCAACAACAGAGCGTGATGCAGCTTAATACAGAAACATTTCTGTAAATTACAACATTTCTGTAAATTCTGAGCAGCTATTATGTCGTTTTTAATTGCGCTCATTAAAATCCTAACATAAAAGGAAGGCTAAATGTAGCTGGTCCAAATACTTTTGGCCATGTGAGTTTGTGTCCCAGAACTTGTCAAAGCTCGCTAATAACAGCTAAGTGATTGCTAAGTAGTTGTTAGGCTGTTTCTACACGGTTGCTACGAGGTTATTATGTAGTTGCTAGGCTGTTGTTACATGGTTGCCATGTAGTTGCTAGGCTGTTGCTACATGACTGCTCTGTGGTTGTCCAGTGGTTACTAAGTTGTTGCTAGGCTGTTGTTGTGTGGTTGCTACATGGTTGCCAGGCTGTTGCTACATGGTTGTTAAGTGGTTGCTAGGCTGTTGCTACATGGTTGTTAAGTGGTTGCTAGGCTGCTGCTACATGGTTACTACATGGTGTAACCAAGTGATTGATAGGTTTTTGCTGTGTGGTTTCTAGACTGTTGCAACATGGTTGCTATGTGGTTGTTAAGTGGTTGGTAAGTTGTTGCTAGGGTGCAGCTACATGGTTGCTATGTGGTTGCTAGGCTGTTGATACATGGTTGTTAAGTGGTTGCTATGTTGTTGCTAGGCTGTTGCTGCATGGTTGCTACCTGCTGTTAAGTGGTTGCTAGGCTGTTGCTACGTGGTTAAGTGATTGCTAGGCTGTTGCTATGTGGCTGCTAAGTGATGGATAGGTTGTTGCTACATGGTTGCTATGTGGTTGTTAAGGTTGCTAAGTGGTTGCTAGACTGTTGCCATGTGGCTGCTTGGCTGTTGTTGCATGGTTGATAAATGGTTGCTAAGTTGGTGCCAGGCTGTTGCTACATGGTTGTTAAGTGGTTGCTAGGCTGTTGCTACATGGTTACTACATGGCGTAACCAAGTGATTGATAGGTTTTTGCTGTGTGGTTTCTAGACTGTTGCAACATGGTTGCTATGTGGTTGGTAAGTTGTTGCTAGGGTGCAGCTACATGGTTGCTATGTGGTTGCTAGGCTGTTGCAACATGGTTGCTATGTGGTTGGTAAGTTGTTGCTAGGGTGCAGCTACATGGTTGCTATGTGGTTGCTAGGCTGTTGATACATGGTTGTTAAGTGGTTGTTAAGTGGTTGCTATGTTGTTGCTAGGCTGTTGCTGCATGGTTGCTACCTGCTGTTAAGTGGTCGCTAGGCTGTTGCTACGTGGTTAAGTGATTGCTAGGCTGTTGCTATGTGGCTGCTAAGTGATGGATAGGTTGTTGCTACATGGTTGCTATGTGGTTGTTAAGGAGTTGCTAAGTGGTTGCTAGACTGTTGCCATGTGGCTGCTTGGCTGTTGTTGCATGGTTGATAAATGGTTGCTAAGTTGGTGCCAGGCTGTTGCTACATGGCTGCTATGTGGTTGCTAGTGGAGGTTGGTAAGTGGTTGGTAGACTGTTGCTACATGGTTCCTAAGTGGTTGCTATGTGGTTGATACATGGTGTTAAGTGGTTGCTATGTGGTTGCTGTTGGTATGTCAGTGTGTGTCCCAATACTTTTGGCTTCTAGTTCTTTATTATTGCCTTCAACAATGACTGAGCATTCACCATCCGTCCATTTTGTGTAGACTGAAGCACTTTGGCTCTGGAAGTTCAGCCGTCTCAGAAAGGAGTGTAAAACGACGCAGATTTAAAGCACAGCAGGACAAACGTCACAGAGTTTGTAGAAGAACAGCATTTATCAGCTACACCCAAGCGTGATGCAGTGTTTACGCAATGGACATCATTTCTGTAAATTATGAGCGGCTATTAAGGCGTTTTTAATTGCACACATTAAAATCCTAACATAAAACAAAGACTAATTGCAGCAACACAAACACAATGGCGTCCTAAGACTATCGGTTCATAATGAAGCTCCAACGCTGTGTAGCCGCAAAACCAATCAATCTTCAATCCATCTTTCTTATCTCATCAGAGCTCAATGTCCAGAGCTCTGACTAAACCACGACTTATTCCTGCTCCGAGCCGCTGACGACAGAGCATAAACGAAGGAGGCAGGGAGGCCGGATACATGATGAAGCGCAGTAGCTTCAGCGGCGGGATGTGAAATCGATACGCGTCATCTGTGCCCATCTATCATTTAAACTTAATACAGCGGCTTAAATTCTGCTTCTGGAGTCCAGACGTCAAACCATGCAACATCTCAGAGCTCGAGCCGGACTTCACCATTACATCACTGGTTTAATTGATCAGACAGGCCAGAGTGTGCTCAAATTATCAACTTTCCCATTTTCTTAATCACATTTCAGATTTATTGGCTCTCTCACAGCTACAGGGCCAACCTCTTTTAGGACAATTAAAACTAGTTCTGCATTTCTCAAAGGAACAACAACAGTGCTTATAATGTGGCAGAAACAATGTGGGTTTCTGTCCCAACACTTTTGGTTAAATACGGGCTTGTGGCACTAAACATTTGTCCCAATACTTTTGGCCACAAGTGGATTTGTGTCCCAATACTTTCCCACATGTTGGCGTGTCCCCTAATATTAGTGTGTGTCCCACTACTTTTGGCCACATGTGATTTTGTGTCCCAAACGCATTGTGGCATTGTGGGAGATTAAAAAAATGTTGAACTTAAATCTATTAAAAATGATAAATCGATGCTTCACCCTAGTGATCAGATGATCATTGAGTATTGATTTGCCTTAACTTCTCCTTCTATAAGGGACAAACAGCCCCAAACCCGAATAGCATCACAGTGATAAATATCCACTAAAAGTCACCTCTTATTTTTAGAAAGCATTGCTGATACAAAGAAATGCCCTTTTTAACCAGAGAGCTGTCCAGGAATGCAGACGTTCGCCAGCAGCTTAAACTGTTAAATCTCTGTGGTTCAGACTCAGCGTCACATAAGACTGGGACAGAAATCTTCCACATTGCTGGACTGACTCTCACACACCCACAACAGTTCGCAGCAGGACACTTGACTCCCAAAAGAGACCCGAAAAACAGCCAAACCATACCAAAATAGCAACCCACGCTCTCTAAACTATGTAAGGATTTAGCATTTTTAAAAACGACGCATAAAACCAAGCAGAGCAGGCGGAACTATTTCATTGATGTTCAATATTTTCTTAGTAAGTAGTGAAATAAGACACTGCAGCATATTTCTCCGGAGATCTAAGTGATAAACTGCAATAATAAAAGCAGTGCTTTTCTCAGGCATCTAACTGAATTAAAAAGCTCCCACTCATCTCCCCAGTGGACTGATACTTATGACCATCCAAATCAGATATTCAGCGACTACAAGAGGATGACACCGATCAGCCATCACATCAAAACCACTACCTTATTGTTTCTACACTTATTGTCTTGTTTATCAGCTCTAAATATCGTAAAGCTGCACTCCTACACATTCTGCAATTACAGACTGCAGTC
This sequence comes from Ancistrus triradiatus, assembly GCA_025084515.1. Lineage (NCBI taxonomy): Eukaryota > Metazoa > Chordata > Actinopteri > Siluriformes > Loricariidae > Ancistrus > Ancistrus triradiatus. The sequence continues at coordinate 441,867 of JAJAGP010000048.1, read as the reverse complement.
ATACGTCTTGTCTATATAAACAAAAGTTTGTAGACACCCAAAACATTACCTCCAATACTTCTGGCCACACGTGGGTTCGTGTCCCAGTACTTCTGGCCACACGTGGGTTCGTGTCCCAGTACTTCTGGCCACACGTGGGTTCGTGTCCCAGTACTTCTGGCCACACGTGGGTTCGTGTCCCAGTACTTCTGGCCACACGTGGGTTCGTGTCCCAATACTTTTGGCCACATGTTGGTTTGTGTCCCAGTGTTTTTACACATGTGGGTTGGTGTCCCAATACTTTTGGCCTCGTGTTTGTAACTGACTTGTTAGAAGCGAAAACCTATAAATGTGTAAAAATGTACGGTTTATATTATTAATGTGTTACTGGTGAGTGTTGAAATGGCAGGGCTCAACCATAAGAAGGGGTGTCCACAAACTTTTGACTATCTGATCAAAGTCCGTTCGCAAAATCTTTACAATTATCTGGCCGCAATGTCTAAAGTTAAGATCTGTCTTTTAATTCCAGACATTGTGTCCATAAACAGCTGGTGAAATAAGAAAAAGGTTCAGCATTAATCCTTATTCCTGAATTCTTTCTTTTAGTTTTAGATCACAAGACAACTCTGACACAACACAATGCTACTGGTTGTAACTCAGGAGGCTTCAAACGGAGTAAAAACATGTTCAAATACTTAAAGCTGACACCCTGCTCACCGATGTAGGAGGCCAAGTGCAGACAGAGGGGAGGAAGTGTGTTTATTCGGTTATACTGGGTGTGAACAGGAGACGGGCCCAGTCGTGGACGTCCCACGCACCGACATCACCCGGAGCGCTCCAAAGAGTCACTTCCCCTGTTTGGTCACGGATATACGCAAAGACTGGAAATGAACTGCTGTGACACAATCCTGGATTTAAAAAAAAGCAGCAGAAGGAATGTAAATTGTGCTTTTGCAGCAGAATTGATTTTATTCTGTCTGACTTCCAGAGCTAGCTGAGTACAATCAACCACCCAACCCCATGGCCCTTAACATTTATAAAGAGAAACCTCGGGTCCCTCACGAGGAGCGCAATGGAGCTTTAGAAAGCACAAATCCGGACTGAGAGAGCACTCCGCCCCTGGCTACCAAAAGCTCTTCTAAATACCAAGGATCCTCAGGGTTCACCCGAAACGTCACGCCTTGCAGCAAGCCTTTACCAACTCGAAAGGATTTGAGGTTGCTGCATAAGGGAGGGAAGAAATGCCGCCGTGTTTAGAATGGAACCTGAACCATTACTTCACAGCGTCATGTCAGGCACCAAATGCGGGGTCTGATGCAAGGCGAGCGGTCGAGGTACTTAAAATGCAGAAACCATTAGCAGTTTCCATTCCATCAGCGACGGGCGACGCTTAATTCCAACCAGAAGCATCATCGCATGCCCATAAATGTAATAATCTCCTTAACGTGACATAATCGCTGGGTTTACAGGTCTAATGCCATGACGCTCAAGCTGTCAGCCCTCTTCTCACTACAGGAGATTAAGAGCAGTCACTGTGCTGAAACATGACCAATCGAATCAAAGCTTTACTGCAGGTCAAAAGGGGATACAGGACGGACCGTCACATGTCCACCAGATTGATGCGTGGCCATAAAGTTGCTGCCGAATCTCCAGCATATTGGATGCATAAAAACTCTTACGGATGATGTTTTTGGTTTATTGGAACTCATAACGTGACAAAGGCAATTCCCCAGGTTCAGCCCCTTTTCACTTTCCATAGTATAGATGATTTCTGTCCTCTCTGTCCTCTACTTTACACCTTCTCTCGAATTTCGAATGCCCCCATGAAGCTGATGGGCCACACACCTTTTTGCAAACAGATGGTGTACATCCACGGCGACACTGAATCCGCAAGATTGAACGAACTGAGCTTGCCATCTGCAGTCCCGTCTTCTCCAAACATGACTTGTGTGCTATGCGATGGACTGGCAGCCTGTCATGCCCAGTGTCAGTCCCAGTTCAGGCTAACAGCGACCCTGACCTGGACCAGAACTGTGGTAGCCTAGTGGGTAAGGTACTGGACTATGGACCAGAAGGTCCAGGGTTCAAATCCCACCTCTGCCAAGCTGCCACTGTTGGGTCCTTGAGCAAGACCCTTAACCCACAATTGCTTGGATTGTAAGATCGACCAATTGTAAGTCGCTCTGGATAAGGGCGTCTGCTAAATGCTGTAAATGTAAATGATTAATTAGGTACAGACAGTGAGACTTTCTAGTTTAATAATTTAGACTATTTAATCTAAATTGTTTAAACTACATTTGGTTTTGGCTTCCTCTCGGTCTCGTCTTGACCATCATCAGTGCTTGGTCCAAGTGTTAATTCCATGAAGGAAACGATGAAGAAAACTATTCGTTGATGACCTGGTTTACAAAATGAAAACAAGGCCAGGACTAAATAAAAAAGTAACACTTGAACTACGTTGAAATGTAATCCACTTTTCATGAATGAATAAAAACAAAACGTTGACTTCATCAGATCCTGTAGCGCTGCTTCTTACTCGATGCTCTTGCAATGTCAGTCTGCATCCTACAAAAAAAAATAGTTTGATGACGATGTTCCTTCAACCTTCTCTCAAAAAATGAGGTATTTAGGTAGCCCCTTGTCGCCCCGCCCACGTAACCCATCATAACTTCCAGAACCGAGTCGAAGCCCAGCATTGTTGCTGTGTAAATGGAAAAAGTGGAGGCTCAAAAATGTCTCAGAAAGTGCTGCATTCTAGAAAACGTCCCTTATGACACTAAAGGAAACAGGCCAGATTATCTTTAGACTAAAAATAACTGAAAGGCTGAAAGAAGTCCAAGTAGGGACCGTCATTAATAATAAATATAGCTCTAAATAAAATCTCAGTGGATCTCATTCCAGGACTGCCAAGCCTGCTACACTGCATCTTAAAAGCATTTACACGACTTAAAGTAATCAGCTGTCGAGTCGCCAAACGGACTGTGCCAGCCTTGGCCGTGCCAGGTTCCGTTACAAATCGCCAGTGTGAGGTATCTGCTAATGCTGAATCCTGCTTCGCTGTGCTTTGCTTGGCTTTGCAGCAAGCTTACCGTCTCTGCAGAAATTGTGTGTGAAATCCTGTTATCTCCTGAGCCACGGCGGTTTGTGCTTTTTGCCTTTTCAGACTTTTCATTGAGTTTCTCAGTCTGCGATATGCGGCTCACTCCTGCCTCGTTCCTAATGCACGGCTCTGCCGCTAATACCGGAGGGAGCGGGCTGTTTGATGCCAAAGGTGGGCAATCTGTCACAGGATTGCACCACCAAACCAGCAATTTCATTGGCGGAGGCCTGAGAATGAATAATGGTGCTCTGAAAGCAGCTTCGGTCTCTGGCCAAAAAGTATAATAGATCAGTCCAGACCACAGCCAATGGATCTCAGAGTTGATGGGATGTTACTGTCGTACTACTATAACATTTTTTATGTAATTACATTTTTAAAGTCTGAAGTGTCTAGCATGTGAGTCTGACTTGAGTCTCCAGTCTATTGTATAAGTCCAAGTCGAGTCTTCAGTCACTAACGTGCGAGTCCAAGTCCAGACTCAAGTTTGTGCCTCCAAATCGAGTCTCAAGCCTTTAAAGTTCAAATTGAGCATAATGTGCAAGTCAGGGAGTCTTGACTTTATGTCCGAGTCGGGTCAAGTATGTGTTCAGTCTCAAGTCTTTCCATTTTGAGTCTGAAATGAGTCTCGAGTTATTAGTGTTTACAATGGGCTGAGTCAAATCCGAAGTCTATTGTGCGAGTTCCCATCTAGGCTCAAGTGTCTAGTGTTGGATTCCAAGTTGAGTTGAGTCGAGTCTACTGTGCAAGTCAGAGTCAAGTCTTGAGTGTCTAGTGGCCAAATTGAATGTGAAGTGTCTAGCATGTGAGCCTGAGTCAAGTCTCCAGTCTATTGTGGCCATCCAAGTAGAGTCTCAAGTCTGTAGAGTTTGAGTCAGAGTTGAGTTGGGTTGAGTTTATTCTGCCAGTCGGAGAGGAGTCTCGAGTCTCTAGAGTTTGAGTCCGAGTTAAGTATAGAGTGTATAGGGTTTACAATGGGCTAGTGTGTGAGACCAGTCTCGAGTCTCTAGAGTCCGAGTCCAGTCTCGAGTCACTAGAGTCCGAGTTCAGTCTCTAGAGTTTTAGTCCAGTCTCGAGTCTCTAGAGTCCGAGTCCAGTCTCGTGTCTCTAGAGTCCGAGTCAAGTCTCGTGTCTCTAGAGTCCGAGTCCAGTCTCTAGAGTCCGAGTCCAGTCTCTCGAGCCTCTAGAGTCCGAGTCCAGTCTCTCGAGCCTCTAGAGTCCGAGTCCAGTCTCTCGAGCCTCTAGAGTCCGAGTCCAGTCTCTCGA